>JAPKLX010000045.1:1301047-1360596 GCA_026898415.1 Leonotis leonurus | reverse complement strand
TATTGCTTAAACATAGATAATCAAATTACAGTTTTCAATAATATATTAAATTCATGTATGTCATGTATTTATTAAATTAAATGAAATGAAATTAAATTAAATTAAATACTACAATTTAATATATTTTTAAAAATTTAAAATATCAATTGCAAGGTAAAAAAAAACCTGGTCGGGGTTTAAAAAACCCGACCGTAATTTTTAAACCCGGCCAACCGGGTTTTTAAATTTTTTGACCGGGTTTTCGTTTTTGCGACCAGATTTTTTAATTTATTCATAATTTTATTTTTCTATTTAAATAATACATTAAATTATAATACAACATGCTTAAAATTTCTAATAAAGAACAAACAAAATAGAAGATGCTTTATAAATATAATAAACATCAAAATACATCATGTTTTATAAATCTAATAAAGATAAACATACAACATGCTTTATAAATCTATTAAACATAAAAATACAACATGCATGGTTTATAAATCTAATAAACATAAAAATACAACATGCTTTATAAATCTAATAAATATAAAAATAAAACATGCATGGTTTATAAATCTAATAAACTTAAAAATACAACATGCTTCATAAATTTCTAATAAATATAGAAAAACAACATGCTTTCTTAACAAAATTTAAAGCTTAAAAAAAAAACTAACATTTGGGTCCATATTGATAGATCTATGTTGCTCCGTTACCCGTCGATCCGTACGCCGTCCTTTAGATATTTGCTACAATATATTTAGTTCAAACAAAAAATTAAATTCACTTTAAAAATAAAATTTAACTAAAACATAAGATTATAATTAGCAATACCTTGGTTAAAATTAAAATACACCACAAGCTGCTCTCTGTCGCCTCACACTCACAACTCACGCATAATACATAGCCCTTTATTTTTTCCCAATCTGCTCTCTCCCTCACAACTCACGCATAAATCCCCCCACACAATGCATAAATCCCCCCACACAACACCCCTTTATATTAAACTCTTCAAACCCCTAGTCAAAGTCCTCTTATTATTGCCTTGAAAATATGCAATGTCACGGTGCACCCTTTTTCCCAACACCCACACAAGTCCCATCCAGGTTCCACTTTTTGCTTTATTGTTTGTTTTATTTGCACTGTACATAACATGCATGGCACTTTTCCCCACACCCACACAAGTCCCATCCAGGTTTGGTGCTTTATTTTAATGTTTTATTTGTACTGTATATAACAGTTTTGTGTCAGGGAAGCAGTGACCGAGAAAGGCAGCTCCCATTAGGGGCAATTTAGACTTTTTGGGCATTTTTCATATACATTTTATGTTTGGGGTATTTTTCATTTTAAGTTTACAAAAGTGGGTACTTTTCACAATTATCCCTTTATTTAATATGTCTATTAATTTATTTTTATTATACATTAATAATAATAGTATTTATATTATTTTAAATTTATAGTATAAATATTCAGGTCGGATTTAGGCGAACTTGGGTATGCCAGACCTAAGCATTGGCCCAAGACCGCCCATCTGACTTAAAATTTAGGCCCAAGTCCGGCCCATGATGTCATCAAGTCGGGCTTGGGAGGCCCATTGTGTCGAACTGGGCAAAATTGTCATCCCTATTAGGAGCTCAAAATAGGATAAAGAAGGTCGAGTTTATATAATAATCTGGGAGGATCCGTTAAAAATATCTGGTGATTATAAAAGATTTCGTAGAGTAAAATCTATATATATTTCTGAAAGATAATCCAAGAAAATCCACATATTATTAAAATTTGTGGATTGTTGAATACCTAAAAAAAAAATTTATGACTTTTTAAAATTTAAATTAAATACTCCCCAACTTTAAAATTTTTAAAAAAAATCTAATAGACTCTATAACCAATACAACCTCTTAAGTTACTTTTAAGAGGTTGGATCCACTAAGTACTTGTTGTACACGTATTTTCCTAATATTCTCCAACAAATAATTACAAGTAATATTGTTGGGTAGAGGTGTAAGCGAATCAAATTATTCATGAACTATTCGAAACTCAACTCGATAAAAGTTCGTTTTAAATTCGTTCATTTACTAAGCAAACTGAACTCGAACCGAGCTCGAATAATATTTCAAGCCGAACTCGAGCCTAAAGGTATTCGGTTTGAAAAGTTTGCGAATATGTTCGAATATAATTTAATGAATCGAGTCACGAATAGTTCACGAACTTTGTTAACGAACTTATTCAAGAACTTAAAAAATGAGCCGAGCTTCAAATACTTCGCGAACTTTATATAGAAACTAGTTCACGAACTCATCAAATTCATATATATATATATATAAATAAAATAATTTAATAAACGAGATTTTTAACGAACTTGAACTCAAATATTTATCGAACTTGAGCCAAGTTTGAGCCCGAGTTCGAATTTGTTAAATCGAATAACTAACGAACCGAACTCGAGCTTGATTTTTATTTATCGAACCAAACTTGAGTTTGGTTTTCAGATCTCGAACCGAGTTCAAACTAAATTTGAACCTTTAAATTTTCAAACGAGTCGAATTTAATCCTGACAGTTTTCGGTTCAGTTCGGTTCAATTGTTGGGGCATATTCTGTCTTAGTTAATTACGCCCATTACCTAAATTTGTAAGATGGTAAAATATTATGTACTCCCTTCGTCCCACTATTTCCATCCTCTTTTATTAAAATAATACACTTATCTCAGTATAAAAGAGGACGGAGATAGTGGGACGGAGAGGGAGTAGGAAGCACTGCTGTTGTAGAAAAATAACATGATAAAAGATAAAGACACAAGCACTTAATTGGTTGGTGGTATCTATCGCCCACAGCATAAAAAGATCAATCTAGCACGTAAACTTAAAGCTAGATTTAGTGTTTATCACTTTTGGTTCAAAGTCAAATGCATTAATACTATTAGTCAATCCCCTTCCCTAATTCAATTTAATCACAAGTTATGCCTATCTAAATATATTCTTCAAACTTATGTTTATCTAAATAGATTCTGTACGCAATTTTTAAGTAATCAACAGTTGAGCCGAAAAATTATATTTTGGGGAGCCTTATATTAAAGAATATAATAATAATCATCTATTAATTTGGAATCTATGCATTACATTGTCCTAAAATACTTTATATCTATCAACATTAAATTATAAAGTGAGACGCCCAAATCTAAATAATCCGTGACTGAATGGTCATATTCAGTATTTAATAAAGTAATACTTTATGGAAAATGTTGAAAGGAGTATAATTATAGATGGACCAATTAAGAGGTGGTATGTAGTATTTAATTATAAGACACTTTAATTTTATTTACGAACCACCGCATTCATTTATTAGCAGAATAAACTTAGTTCTACTTTCTCTATTCTATTTATTTTATCTTTTTCATCATAAGATAATAGATTTGTTCAATAACACAACACAAATTTATATGCACATTAAATCAAAATTGAGCAACTTATAATTGTATTTTTATTTGTAATCTCCCTATATGCTTATTATATATGATCCATACATCTGATGTTACTAATGAATTTATGTTCAAAATCTTTAATGACTGTAAAATATTGCAAATTAATTAAATTTGATACCATCTAGAACATCACACATCGACATCCCACTTCCCTCTTGCACTCTACCAGATACCAGTGGGCAATTATTAATTTTGTATTCATTGCTCAATTATTATTGATTTCGAGTTTCTTATTTATTTTATTATTATTGTGTATATGACACTATTAAATTTAGAGTGGGCATAGATTTTGGAAAACGAACCTACCATCACATGTTGCGATTTCATATCAAGACACAGTAATACCTAATAATTTGCATTTAGTGTTTAATATAATAAAGAAAAAAAAAAGAAGAAATTGATTAGAGATTAATGTTCATATATAAATTTTCAGCAGGCTTCTTACTTATGCTATACATATATTTTGGTTCGTATAAGAAATGTTTACATAAAAAATGATAAAATATCTCGATTATATATCCATAATAAATTATCATCAACAAATTATTAAGATGTATTCAAAATTCGCAAATATATAATACACTTTAGTTATATTATTTTTTAATACACTTCATTCATCTTAATTATTGCATAAAAAATATACATAATTTTATTTTGGTAAATACTTAAATATATAATTTTAAATATATCGTCGGTATATATTATTTTTATTTCTTTAAATTGTCATTATTTTACCTACCATTAATTATTCTATTATTCACAACGTATCTATTAATTTTCACCATATTTTAAATTATTAATTTTTAGTTTACTTTCGATACGCATATTTAATTAACAAATAGTATAAGACTTTTATTCCACTAACAATATACTCAACACATCAATTAAAATACATGTTTAGAGCCGTAAAAAAGACTGACACGATTTATAAATTGATATTAATGGATTGTGAAGATAAAATACAATTGATTTTGAGATTGATCCGATCTAATCCAAAATAACCTCAAACGCAATGAGATAGTTCAATACAATAGGATTAATTTATCCTAAAAATTATATTTAAAAATTTGTGCATCACTATACACATTTTATAATTTGAAAATTTGTTGATTATATATTAATTGTGTGTACATTGGCACGGGACCTAGTATAACTTAAAGAAAGCTCATTTTGGGAAGTGTGTGAGAAATTTGGGGACGATAAAGTACTAAAATACTATTCCATAAAGATATTTTTGGCCTCTTGTATCGTTTCTCACGGAAATGACCCACTTTTATTTAACTTCATTTCATGTTCCGTTTTTCTTGAAAAATATACTAAAATTTTCTCAATTCAGACTAGTACCACCAAACAAACGCCATTCATGAAATCATCAGTCAAGCACTTGAATCAATCCACCAATATTAATATATATGTAAATTAATCAAAAGCGGAAAGTAATAGAGACAAAATTCAATTTTAGTTCTAAATTATTCTCTCCCAAATAATTCTTTTTTATTAGGGAAATTGTATTGTTCATTTATATATATGCTATTCATCATTTCAAAAATAAAAATTAATAATTTTTATTAAAAATTTATTATTATCTATATAATATGTCAAATCATAATCACCGCGGAGATTGAAGAGTGGTTCTATAGTATTAAAAAATGAATCAAATGTTTTTGATATATTCTGCATCGGACTATAATATCCCCCAATATTTCCTCCATTACCACCGCCCTCTATCTCTCTCTAAAAAATTTCCAGACATCTTTCAACAAAATTTCCATAGAATTTCAGTTTTAGAATACTTGTTCATATTTTCTCGATTGAACTACATCTCTTGCTATGCCTCAAGTCGATCTAGAAACCTTAGTCACCGCCTGTGCCGGCGGAAGCAACGACCGAAAAGTAGCGTGCGAAACACTAACCGACGACGACGATCCCTCCCAAAACGACGTCGCCCCCGACGAACACGCCTCCGCCTCCGCCGCAGAATTTCCGCCGGAGTCTTTCTGGCTTTCGAAGGACGCGGAATACGATTGGTTCGACAGGAACGCGTTTTACGAGCGCAAAGATTCGACCAAAGGAAACACGACTTCTTCGAACCACCACGCTAACCCTATTTCCAACTCCAATTCCCAGCGCTTTTCCGTTAGCTTGAAGTCCAAGGCATCCATTATCGGGCTGCCTAAAACCCAGAAAACCACTTTCGTCGAGTCCAAACGTCGGCCGTGTAAACCGCCCAACATTAGGCTGTTTCCCAAGCGGTCCGAGTCATCGGCAGGAAAACCGACGGCCACCGTGGCTGAACCGGGTTCTCCCAAGGTCTCCTGTATGGGTAGAGTCAGATCTAAAAGAGGCCGGAGGAGGTCAAACTCCCTCAGAAAGCACGAAAAAACGGTGGATAAGTCTAGAACCGGCGGTGAGAAGGCGAAAACCGGGATCTATTCGAAGGTGATGAGCCTGTTCCGGTCTAGAAAAGGTCAGAAGAAGGCTACCCGGTCCGGGAGTCGGAGAGTGATGGAGATCGTGATGGAGGAGATCGAACCTCAACGGAAGAGCGTGAGTGTGAAAGTGCGAGAAGTGGGTGCTGAACCGCCCGGTTTGGGAGGGATTACCCGGTTCGCTTCGGGACGGCGGTCGGAGTCTTGGGCAGCGGAGGATATAAGCGAGGCGTTTTCGGCGGAATTTGATCGGCTCGGGGGAAAAAGTTGAGAGCTGTAACGTGAAAGAAAGTCTTCGGGGTTGGTTGGAAATTACTGCAGTCGTTGTGTGACGTGGCACGTTGAATAACTGTTTCCAGACAAGGCAGGTTTTTACGGTTACCTCTTTTTTTTTTTTAATTCTTTTTCTTTGCCTTTATTGTGTTTGGGGATGCAGGATTTTTGAGTTGGTATTCAAGTACGTGTGAATTATGATCTGTGTAAATATACTTTTTTTTCGTGTGTAAGAGTTGCAATACATTCTCTACTAGATTAATTAATGTGCAATGCTTCAAATTACGTATAGCTTGTTTTCAATTAATGAGTAATTAATTTGCCTCTCATATGTTGTTATACTAATATATTCAGGCTTCCAGTTGGATCGATGCTTTGGCCGACTACACCGATCAGGGAAATTAATTATTAAGCTTTCTTTTCACCTATTTTAATTTTATTATTTATTTATTTATTTTGTCCCTTAATTATCCTATCCCGTGAAGATAATTTTGATCATTCGGATATTAATCAAACATTTAAAGGTGATTATCATATTTAAAGATGTATAAAGCAATTCCTAAATCGGAAATACAATAAAATCCTAATGTCCAAATTATGGGTGTTAAAATTTATCGAAAAAACGGTATACTATATTTACCGTACCGAAAAATACCATTAAATATTGAATATAAGGTATACCGAAATTTTTGGTAAGTTATAATACCATACCAAACTTTTCGGTAAGGTAAATGTATAAGTTTTTCAAATATCAAGTTATACCGTCATATACCGTATCATAATATATACTAGAAAATTTGATATATACCGTTTTTCACACACACACACACACATATATATATTCAATTTTAATTATAACAAAATATTTTATTTATGAATTATAGTAAATAAATATTAGTGAAAAATTATAAAATATATCAATTTATTTATAATTGAAAAGATTGAATAAGACATATTTTTTGTTACATAACTAAATAGTTATGATATAAGTCTACTAAATTATTTTCTAAAACTAACATATCAATCTAAATAATTATATAACTAATTATAATAAAATAAAAAAATATAATCCAAAAATATATTCTAAAAATATAAGTATTTTATATAATCATATGACTATATCTATTTGATTTTAAATATAATATAAGTTGTAATATATAATTAATAAAAATATACTTAATTTGTTGTAATATATACCAAATTAGTATGGTTATGATTCATATATTTAAATCTAGTAGTTATATAATAATATAAATAATTAATATTTTAGTAGTTAATTATCTGATATTCAATGTTATTTAAAGTGTCGTTCATTATGTTTTATTTATGTACATATTTTAAATAAATAAGTTTTTAGTATATCGTGAAAGAAAGTTATACCTTAAAAGAAATGTACGCCAAAGTAAGATTAGGTATACCGAAAATAAGGTAAGGTATAGGTATGTAAAATTGTTATACCGAACTAAGGTATACCGAAAAGTATGGTAAGGTAAAAATATGAAATTTTTGATATAAAAAATAAAAGTAAGGTATAAGGTATGCCGATTTTACTAAGGTATACGTATCGTGACACTCCTAGTCCAAGTGCGTTATGGATGAAATTATCTATTAGTAAAAAGATTTAATGTGTGCGTGTATATATCATGATAATCTCGGGAAGTACAAAATAAGGAATTGAAATTGTTCCTTTAACTTGGTGAAATGATAGTAAAATGAAACTATTGAGAATTGAATCTCCATTTAATTAGAGTTTGGTGCATGAAATAGAAAAGTCATAAAATAAGGAATTTAATTAATAAAGAATCGGAAATTGAGGGGGTAGAGTTGAGTGATAGGATAGGAAGACGTAGGAGATGCTTGCTTGTTCCGTCAACAAGGAACATGTCTAATCTGTCACACACATGTATTGCTTTCACGTTTCCACAAATTTATTATTCTTCATCTCCTACGCTCCTAATTTTAACTAAAATGACCACTTTTGAATATATTCGATAACTTAAATACGAGTTCAATTAAATCGATATTATTAACTCAACATTGAGTTTAAAATGTTAGAGATGTCTATGTTGAGTAACCCCTAATTACTCACAATAGGACAATATAGTTTATTAATCCCCTCTGCGTGGGTCAGTTTTAACAAAATTGTCACAATTAAAATTAAGTACCCTACCCCTTGTTAAAAAGTCTTAAAGTGAAGGGAAATTAACTACTTTTGAAAATTTTGGGTGTGGAAATAAAGATAGGGTGGCGGCGACCAATCAATACATTTTTGTTATAGTAATTAATAATAATGCACATGTTAAATTAAAGAGGGAGGGAGGTGCTTGAAACATGGAGGAAGAAATGCAGGAACCAGACGTTAATCACTCTTCACTTTGGATCAATACTTAATCGTATATACGTATGCAATTACAGTGATGTATCTTAAATTTTGCGACTTAAATAGTGAAAAAGGTGTATGCTGTGTTCCAATTACAGAGTTTATGGTGATTATATAAAGTACTTCAACATGCACATAGTACTCCCTCCGTCCCACTAAGCTTGACACACTTTCCTTTTTGGGACGTCCCAATAAGCTTGACACATTCCAAAAATAGTAAAAGTTATCTCTTCAAAAAGATGGACCCTACCACATTTATACCTTTTACATTACTTTATATACTATTTTTAATAACCGTGCCGGAAAAAAATGTGTCAAGCTTAGTGGACGGAAGGAGTACTAATTAGTAGGTCTCAACGGGTTTTTTTCTATATACTATGTGATCTTGAATTCTTATGGTGTTCATCATGTTAGTAGGTCTGAAGCAGTTTTTCTCTATTCATCTGATACGATCTCAATCGGTAATGACCTATTCAAGTGACGATGAATTCTGATTCATCTTTCAAATAAGTGACACTTTTAAAAATTCTAAAAAACTTACTAATTAATTTTATTGTTTGATTTCATTTACAGGACAATGACATATGTATAGAATAGACACTACCTAATAAGTCTAATTTGACTAGGTATCGATTATCATTGCAATATCCGTCAATACATAATTATAAACACCACGATTAAATTGTATTTTGTGAACCAATTAAATTGTATCTATATTTGGGTATCGTATAGGGTTATGGGAAGAAACAGGAGATGAAGTATAAATAGAATATTACGAAATGAATTATGTCCATAGCTGCCGAAATTTGCCAACGCCGAATCTGTTTATGTTATGCCATAATTGATTATCATAATTTATTTATAAGTGGTTGATTAACATAATTAATCATGTATTTCAAGTATATATATGATGACGGAGATAATATAATATGGCGATTGGCGACAAGCTTGATGTACATAAAAGACAGCTAATTGTATAACATCAGCAACCGACATAAAAAAGAGGAGTTTAAGGACTTGACAATGACAGCGTTGTAATATCTGATTAAGGGCTTCAATTCATTGCTAGCTACGAGGGCTAATCACATTATTAATTGCTAAAATGCACGCCATATAAATTCAGACAATCAATTCTCCAAACTCTTTTCTTTTTGTTGCAGAGAATAATACTCTCCTCTCAGTTGCTTGTTTTAATTTAAATTTAGGGATAATAGGTAAAATTACTCACTTTTATAAAATAAAAATAAAAAATACCCACTTAAAAATAAAAGATAAAAAATACTCACTTTTTACAATAACATGATGAATTTCATCATGTGATCATGTTATTTTTACAATAACATGATGAATTTCATCATGTGATCATGTTATTCAAGTTATTTTAAATTTGAATAACATGAACACATGATCAATTTCATCATGCTATTGTAAAAAGTGGGTATTTTTTATTTTTTACTTATCAAAATGGGTATTTTAGCATTTACCCCTTAAATTTATAGATGATTCTTTTAAATTATAAAACTAATGGGTCACAAAAGTTGGTTACTATGGACCTCCACTCCACACTATCAAAATTTATTTACATTAATGTATTATAACATGAATTCTGTACGACGAAACACATGACAATATTAATAACGTCAAAGTAATCAAAACTCTCAAACAGCATAAGTTGCCTTGAGATAATCAACAATTTCTGCACTCTCAAACATTTGGACTCCTGTGTTTGGATCTTCCAAATAAGGAACCTGCTTATATACATATATATAGTATATAATAAGATCAAATTGTCCTATTTTAGTAACAAAATGATTTAATCCCTCTCAACTCTCAAGCAAGACTCCAAAATTACCTGAAAATGTCCAACTCGTTCGTATATCATCTGTCGTTTTGGGCTGCCCCGAGCGCAACTGCCATGCAACCATTGTCAAACAAATCATGATTTTATATGCAAGGCAATTCATATGCAGCTACTCGAGTTTGTTTCGTGCCATTTTCAGGTTATGATCAATATATATCAGACCAAGTACCTGTGAAGTATGTGAGGCAGCTCCAACTCCACGAGTACTTCGCGCACCACTTTGCAAAATGGTGAAGCCTGGACAAAAATATTTGTAGCTTTCAATATCAGGAATGATATTATATGAAACTATGAAAGACTGAAATCTTCTATATCATCATAATCTGACCTCATATGCCCAAATCTCTAGAGGTTTAGGCGGTAGCTTTGAGGGAGTGTACAAAGAACCCTGCATATTTAAGTGTAAAAGAAGTATGTAGAGTTAGAAATTGATGGGATATTTGATACAGACTTAGTTCCTCAAATATATATCAGCAACTCCATTCTATTCTGCAGAACTTGCAGAGTTTCAGCAATTGCATGAAAATGTGCTGCTTGAAGAGATGTTCTAGTTTCAAATTTCTTCTAAACATTCAAACCAGCGAAAAGATTTATTTATGCATGGATATATGCACTTAGTAGGAAGGAATGAGGATAAAGTATACCCTCCCTAGACGACCAATCATAGCAAATCCCTCAGTTAAAGTCTGCAAGAACATAAACATAAACATGTCAGAGATTGAAGACGTCGAAAGGTGCTCCTCAAGAAATGAAATGATCTCAAAAGGATTGTGTTGCTTACAGTTAATAGCCCTAGAGAAAGCAACAGTGGGACTTTTCCATCACCTGAAACAAAAGCCACCGATACATGAAAGATATGTCATTTACATTCTTACTCACTAAATGATATTTTTTAACTATGCATTACGTGTAAAATCAGTTCAAAACACAAAAGAGAACTTATTAATTCAAAGGAAAGGGAGGTTAAAAGCACGCAAACCATACAAACATATGAACTTCATCTTTTTTGTTTTCTCCTTTTTCTTGGTATATTGCACATAATGCATGGATGCACTTACATCTAGCGAAAACAAGATTGAGTAAATGTACCATATTTTCCAACCAGATACTTAATTATGTCATCTGATTCATACATAGCAACTCCTGTGTTCGGGTCCACCTGCAGAAGAAAATAAGGTCATTTTCTCAAGAAACAGCATCACATTTTAGCTTCAAAATTTCAATGATATAGTTCATGTTGATACAGAGTGACTGGTCTGGGAAGGGACACCACCAATACAATCCTGAATAGCATGCACAATCAGCATAACGATACAGCTGTTGCACGACGCTAATCCAGCAGCGGAATACCAGCACAATATCTCATCAAATTGTGTTGTTAACTTCAGGAAGTATTTCTAGTTAAAAAATGAAAGGAAATAAACTATGTACGAACCATTATCTTGATAATGGGCACTTTCCCTTAAGCACAACAAGATTGCTTTTCATGACACAAACTTCATATGTCACTACTGTTGTGGATATCCTATGTTAATTGTATTAGCCAAATGATTTTGTCCCCTTAGGGATTGACGTGTAATCTTGAGGATTTTTCTCTTCTGTTTTTTTTTTTTTTCAATAATGATTGCATTTAACAGTTGACATGTAAATACATTACTTGTCATCTTAGAAAGTATTTAACACACACAAGTTTGAAAGAAGAAAACTATCACAGTTACATAATATGTAAAAAAAATTAGAGCAGTCTATCTTATCAAAAGCATCTGTAGTCTAACCATGTAAGGAAACATCGTTTTCCCACCCATTTGGGTAACCTTGGAACGAAAATTTGGGCCATTTCTTGGACAGGGATAATACAGGACATCAAGATCCAAAAATCCAACAATTTCTCGAACCTGCAATGATCTGAATTATCAGATGGTTTTACAAAGATATACTCTGTGAAGCTATAATGCTATATTATAATGAAGGTACCTTCCGACAAAACGGGCAGCTGGATGCATTTCCACACATTCCATGATTATCCACAAGGGGGCCAGGCAACATATGCACTTAGTTTTCATTCAAGCAGTTAAAGATGAATATAATAGAGAAATATAAAGTGCAGTTTCTAAACTTTTAGTCTTGATATTGGAGTGAACAAGTAAAAATTCTAAGGTTTACCCTTCGAATTCATATATCTCAATTGGCTTGTCCGGGCGAGGGCCTAACTTCGAAGTTTCTTTCAACTTAAAACCTGAACAGGAGTGGATCTTCTTAGAAACATGCTATTCTAAGTTAGTGTTTTTCTGTACTATAATACAACGGAAATCTACAGCTTGATTCACAAAATCCTAGATAAGCTGCAGCTCTCCATTCAAATCATCTGAGAGCCTATTCTCTTTTTAGGTCTAGCTTTCCAAGTAATATAACAAGAACAGTTGGCACCTTATATCAAAATTTTGCAAGTTTAATTTGATAACATCATATCATTTGTTTGGTGTGACATAGATGATACCTGCAAATCCTAAAGCGTACTGATCAGATGGAATCTCCTTTGCTGGCACAACGTTAACAGAATACCTGCCATAAAATGAACCTTCAGATATCTCTAAAATAAAAATGATGCTTTTTGACCTAAAATAATAAGTTTTTTTCTAAACTAGCCAATTACTGTTAATTACAAAGCAAAGATGTAGCAATCGTGCTAATGAAAGTGAAAAGGGAAAAAGAAAAAGAAAGGAGGGGAATAAAACCCTTCAACAAGCACACTGGTGGTAAGGCGAAAGAGCAAAGCGAGAGAAGCCCCCAAAATGTCGAAAACCCTATCGGGGCGAATTGAGAAGGGTTTGGGCTGCGGAGCCTTGAAATTGGGCGGCGGCGATATCGACGTTTCCGAAGCATTTGCTGATAACTTAACCATAAATACTCTGCCATTGGTTGCTCTGCTTGTCGACACCGGCCAGAAAGTCGGAGTGGCGGTGAAGTTCAACATGCCGGCCATGGATTTACGGCGAGGGAATGGGCGAAGTAATGGTGGACGGTGGCGGAGTATGATATTTGGGGCTGATATGAATTAGACCAACCACTTGTGGTCTCAAACACGACAGGTAATACAGTTAATATCCGCGTTCTCATTTCCTAATTCTTTTTCTTTTCA
The DNA here is from genome assembly GCA_026898415.1 of Leonotis leonurus. Lineage (NCBI taxonomy): Eukaryota > Viridiplantae > Streptophyta > Magnoliopsida > Lamiales > Lamiaceae > Leonotis > Leonotis leonurus. The sequence goes on along the minus strand of JAPKLX010000045.1, from coordinate 1,347,056 downwards.
GGGAATTTTAGTGGCAAAAATAAATGTATAAATGTGTTTTTATATGTTGAGTGATAAATTAGATCGATAAATTGTGTGATTGATTATTTGAAGTATATGATAGTTAATTAGTTTAAAATTGAGTAATTCATCATTTATATTTCAAAGTAAACACTAAATTAACTTAAACTATTTTTATTAATAAATCATATCATGCAAAATAAACGTAACATCATAGTATTTTTGTTCAATAGAATTGATTTGTTAATTGCACAACTCAACATGGATGCAACTGATGTGACATATCACGTGAATAAATAATATATTTTTGATAAAAATTTATTAATTTTTACTTGTCAACTAGAATTTATTAATTAAGATATAATTTAATAATTATTTTCTACTCTCTCCGTCCCAACCAAGTTGGAGTGTATACCATTTTAGGCCGTCCCAACTAAGTTGATGCGTTTCCTTTTTAGGAAACCTTTATCACACACACAAGTTTAAATAATATATATTTTTATCATTATTTTATACATTTTTCAACTCTAAACATACGCTCCTTAATTACCGTTCCCAAAAGAAATGTCTCAACTTAACCGAGACGAAGGGAGTATAAAATAATAAAATTAAAAATTATAATTATTCGTATTTTTATTTGATATTACCTAACATTAATATATCACATAAATTAGTTTATATCAAATTAGGAGAGCGATTCTATTTTGTTGAAAAGGCGAAATGATGTTTTGAAAGTTAGGTCGAGGAATTTACGTGCTGAAAAGACAGTTCTAAACCTAAAATGACATGGTCTAAAATTTAAAGTCCCTTTAAGAAAAATTTAACCAATCTCTCCTTTGTCTTAATTTTGTTATAAGCTAGTTATTGGATTTTGAATTTTAACGGATGCCTTCTACCATCTCAGATTTGCAAGACTTTTGCATTTTTAACGTCTGATGTTCTAACAATACGAAATTCGAAGGATTCATGTATTCCTTTGTAGAATATACACACACGATTCCCATGAATTCATTTGTGAAATTCATGTGATAGTAATTTATGTCGCAGTCAAAATTTGAATCCTTATTGACCATTGTATAGGAGGTGACTAATCAGATAATTAGGTACAGAAAAACAGAGGATTTGAATTTTCATTCGCCGTTGTATTAGTATAGGAGGTGACAAATCATATAATTAGGCAAAGGAAAATTAGGGGTGAGCAAATCCAAGTCGGACCCGTAAAATCGACCTTAATCGGTGGGTTCGGCCCGAGTTAGGAGTTACCCATATATTGCAACGGTTTGGGTTGGATCATTTTTTAGGACCGGTGAAGTATCGGGTCGGTTCGAGTCAAGACCCGCTCAGACCATCTAGACCAAAAACAAACTCATACAAATAAAAAATATATATATTTTCAATTTTAATAAAAATATATACTATATTTATATATATATATATATACAATATTTTCTACACTTATTTTTATGTATAAACTTAATGTTAGATTAATAAATTATTATGTTATGAATTGATTTTTAGTTTATATTTTATTATCATTGAATTAAATAAAAGATTGTACTGTATTACGTACTAGCTACCTAGCTAGGTCATGATATTTTCTTTAAATCATTAAAGTCATATATGTGCATGATTTATCTATGAAGGGGGTGTTTAGTTTAGTGAATGAGATATATTAGATTAATAGGATAATAGTTGATGGGATTATTTGGATTATATAATCATGTGTTTTGTTTGATTGATTATAATGTTTGATAAATTATGTGATTATAATTAAAATATAGAAAAATACTTAAATATCCTTTATAGAGATATGTTGGATGTCTTTTTACTTGTATTTTTTGTAAATAACAAAATTGATGAGGATAATTTTGTAAATTTGCATTTTAAAATGATGCTTGATTCAGGACAATTTTTCTAAACCCATATGAAATTTGGGCTTTTTGAGCCAAAACGCCCGAGTCGGCTGGCCCATCGGTCCTAGCAGATATTATGTAATGTAATTACATAATAAATACTTATTAATTATCTTAATTAAGACTTCAATTAATTCTTATTAATTACCTTTATTAAGGCTCTAAAATCTACCCAATGAAAATCAAATTTGTCACTAGCATAAAGAAAAGAAAAAAGAAAATATTTTAATTGTTTTGAATATTTTGACAACCGTGGTATGTTATTTATATATCATATCACAAACCTTGCTCAAATTTATTATATTAGTATGTTTTTGACATTTTAAATTAATTACATCTTAATTTTTTCATAAAATTATTCATTCATAAGGTTTTTGTGTAATTATTTGTTTGATCAATTTTATAAATGTGGAAAAATTTAAAAATTATCTAGCCCGCGGTCTAGCCCAAAATCGAGTGGGTTAGGGTTAGGACCGATAATTTATAGCCCGAGAAAAATTCAGCCCGACTAATCCAAACCCAAAGTAACCCGAGACCGATTGGACTAACCCGAAACCGATTGAGTTAGCCCATTTCACATCCCTATATATATAAGCGGACACTTGTGCATGCAAGGTAATTTTGGTTATCGTACAGATGATATATTCCCTCAAAGAGCATCAATCTTAACAATCAATTTCCAAACAGAAAATTTGACACTTAATTGAGAAGTCTCTTTCAATTAGAAACTAGAACGTGCATGTACATATATAACGGCGCACTAAGGTACAGTACCCCGATTATAATTAATGTTCAAGTCATGTGTGAACAGTTGAATCGAATATTAACGTCAAGTCTCGTGTCACTAGTATTGCTCGACGTATGTATCATGTATGCATATACCATGCACATTATCAAACAAATATATAAGACTAAGAGAGACACGTATAGTAGAAGAATAAATATGTGTAATTGATGAATTCAGTAGAATGATTTCATTGCACGCAACTAGCTAATGTTGCAAAAATGTGTTGTGTGTGTGCAGTCTAGAGTGCAGGTATGCAATAATGGAGGAAACTTTTCCGATTAATCTCTCTCTCCCTCTCAGTCTCAGTCTCAGCCAAAAGAGGGTAGAAATTGAAGTAGTACGTAGAAATTAATGATGATTGATTATGGGTAAATATATATTGGGAGCATCTGAAACTCAGCTTAAGCCCCATGAGAACGAATAAAGAATGGAAAGGGAAAGTAGAGAACCCATTTTTTGTGGCCTTGAGCCCAAGAATTTTTTCCCGTCCCCTAAAATTCTCTAAGAATATATATATATATATATAAATAAATATGGCCCATCCATCCATCCATCGCCTTTAATTACTTTCTTTGAGTTAATAAGATTCTCATATATATTCCACTTTAATTTCTTCTTCAGGTCTTCTTCTCTTCCTCCTCTCTCTCAGTCATGGTTAAGGAAGGAAAGAATAGCATTGGATCCGTGGTCATTTCTTGCCGTCAATCACCTCCGTTACGGTCAACACCCAATCACAACTCTCCTAACACATTCATCACTAAGTACTCTACCTAATTAACAATCACTCAACTGCAACTGCAAGCTCTCTTCATTCCCCCATGCCCTAAGATATACTCCCTCCATCCCCCAATAAGTGTCCCCAAACACCAAAATTCAATTATCAAGAAAACAAACTAAATTACACTCTTTACTCCTAATTATTGCATTGAAAATATAAAAAGTAAAAATATTCAAATGATTATAATGGCAAAATATGAACTTTAATACTATTTTACTCTTGAAAATTGAAATGAGACACTTATTAGGAGATAATTTTTTTCTCCTTATGGGACACTTATTAGGGGTCGGAGAGTATATATATATATTCTCACACACACATGTATGTTAGTGTAATTTATTTCTTATCAATTGGAAGATTAAGTTTTGTCGTTTGCGTGGCTTATTACGTATAGACAACGTTAGCGTAAATGCAACTATAACGTTGTCGATCCCAGATTGCATGGGTTCTGACAAGGTACAATTTGGCCTTCCGCCAACCAACCTATATATATAAAAGACATAAGTAATACGAGGGGCTTATCATTTATATATGTATTCAAAGACTTTTTTGCACCCCACAAAAAATATATATTCTCTCATTCAATTAATAAACTTTGTTTAAGGACCATAATACGACTAGTTAGCAGGCACAATTAACATGCTCACGATTCACGTCGCAATATCACGTAATCTTATGTAACTATACAAATTATTATAATTTTTTTTATATAAAATAAATATTAAACGAAAATAAAAATTAATAAATTTTTATAAAAATAGTTATTTATCTACGTAACATGCCATATTATTCGCGGACACATTAAATTGTGTCTGCTGCGAATAGGAGAACGATTATAATGACCTAAATATTTTATTTAATTTGATTGATTTTGTATGGGGTAACTCTAAGTTTCACGTAATGATCAAGATGAACAATAATAATAGTTAACGCAAGGATCTTTCCTAATTCATTCTAACTCTCGGCTTTACTCGTTTTCAGGCATGTCTAATGTGGCATGCATATTCAGAAAGGAGGGAGTTCCATCATGTTCTTAGTCTTATTCCAATGTGGGTGGCTGGTGAAGTTGAACTTGTACCAGTTGTATACAAAACGGTGTTAAGAAGGTATCAACGGGTTTTTCCAGATATATTACTCAAAAGAACCAGCACAATACGCCCAATCGATTACATTCAACATGCATCTAAATCTTCGTACTTTTACTAATTAAAAGCGATGCCATTTATAGCTGTGCTAACCTTTCTCTCTAAACAAGTTTTGCAAACATTAATCTACAAGAACATAAGATGAAGTAGGTTGTTTAATTTATGGTATTTAAGTCCCTAAGCACGAGTGTTAGATTTACAATTAAATCAATGCTGATAAACACTATCAGATCAAAATGTGATCAATTTGTTACATATCGACACATTGCTCCCATCTTCAGATACTCTCAATCCACATGCCAGCAAAACTGTTGAGGAATTTCTGCTTTAAAGCCTTTAAGAAAAAAAACCTTCCGTAGATTCCTCCAAACTGCATAAAATATCCAAACATATCAGAATCTCAATGATCTTTCCTAAAAAGCTTAATGCTCAGAATAGTTACATCAGATGGTACGTAATTTTTAGCAAGATTTATATATGGTTTTTCACTTATATTTACAGTTTTATATACGTATTTGGGACTTAATAATAGTAAAACCTATAGCTAGATAGATATATATTAATTCAAGCATGGCCTTGGTTGTTAAAAATACAGTTCTATAGCTTGCATTGGATGCCCCAAAGTATAGAAGTCCTAAAGTGTTGCCTGCCATTTGAAAAACCTAGATGGTGTGTAGAAATAAGAAAGGGCCTGTGAATTTTTTTTTTATTATGTACTGTTCTGTATTTTCTTCTTTGAGGGGTCCCAATAAGTTGGGGCCAATTTCTTGATGCCATATGATCAAGATTGGGATGGATATGTTCCAATAAAGAATTGAGTGTAAACAAAATTATGGAAACATTGAGCATCAATTTTTTTGAGGGGAATACATACTATACCATTGCATCAATCCTAGTTATATATAGGTAGGCCCCCACCCCCCTCCACAAATCAAGCAATCAATTTAATTTGTTGCACACAAGAGATGACTCATCAGCATTTCATAACATCATATAGAGGCTTAATTAAAATACCAATAACATCAAACTTAACATGGATCGATGTTTTTGAGTCAACAGAATCTAGGCTATGAGGAAAAAACGAACTTGTTTGGGAACATCATAGATAGTGGATTCTTCCAATACTTACATCAAAGGAGAACAAATAAATTCGAGGAATAGGGTTCGCATAATCAGAAAAGGAAAATAAATATATATATGTATGAGTGTGGGATCTATTCCAGCACCGATATTTTGTAAGGTGTTAAATTTTTCAAGAAAAAGTCATATGTGCAGCTGTCTCAGAATAGAAATGAATCTTCTTCAATTCTCACTCTTCTCTTCAAGATTCTATATGCTTCACTTGTGTGTTTTTGTTCCACCTTTCCCTCTCTCTTGATATGTTTATATTAAGACATCCCTGCACCCAACTTCCATACGTAAAAAAAGAGTGACAGATAACAACACAAGTACACATCAGGGATCAATCATGTTGTGTTAACATACATAATTCACAGTACTGATCAAGGTCAAGGAGTTATAATTAGGTCAAGTATACGGCGTCGGTTCCTGTTTTCGGAAAACGTTTTGCAGTAGTGAAGAGAGAGCATAATGTATCATCATCATCATCCACAGCAGCAGCAACAAGGGAAGAGCACAGCAAGAATGTCGATTGCTGCAGAGAGGCAGTTGTACCTTCAAGGTATGAGTACTGGGAACGATGATTCAGCTCTTGTACTCTCTACAGATGCTAAGCCAAGGCTCAAGTGGACCCCAGATCTTCATGAGCGCTTCATTGAAGCAGTCAATCAACTCGGTGGAGCTGAGAGTAATTAACCACACTCCTTCAATTTTTTAACCTAGCTAGCTAGCTTGTATATATAGAGAGTTTATTTTAACCATTCTCTTCTATGTTGATGCAGAAGCCACTCCAAAATCAGTCTTGAAACTTATGGGAATCCCAGGCCTAACTTTGTACCACTTGAAGAGTCACCTTCAGGTAAATCAGCAAATCATTATTTTCCATCAAATTAAAATTAATTTGGAAACATTCATATTATGTTGTGAAAATGGCCTCAAAATTTCTCGTTTTCGCTTAGCAGAAATATAGACTGAGTAAGAATATTCACGGACAAGCATACTGTGGTAGCAACAAAAATGGTAAGAGATCGATCATATAATTTAATAACTCCCAAGTTAACAAAAATTTTCATATATATATAATCAAACAAGTATAATTAAACCAATTGCTTACTAAAATTGCAGCAATGGCAGCGGGGGAAAACGGGGCCAACATAAACAACCAAAACACATCAAACCTGCAGACAAATAATAAGTAAGATAAACTTTCATTAGCCCATGCAATGATTCAACTGATCAGTGATCAGTGTGCTGTAGTAATTACTAATTATGTCCCTCTTTCTTTTATTTGATACCAGAAACATGCACATAGGTGAAGCCATACAAATGCAGATCCAAGTGCAACGAAGTCTACACGAACAGCTTGAGGTGAAGTAGAGTACACATTTCACTATTTTACTTAGTTGATCAACATCAAAAACTGCTTCTCAAGTAGTGAACGAATTATTTCATAGGTGCAAAGGCATTTGCAGCTGAGGATAGAGGCACAAGGCAAATATCTACAGTCGGTACTGGAGAAAGCGCAGGAAACACTCGGTGGTCAGAACGTGGGAACCTTAGGCCTCGAGGCTGCCAAGGTTCAGTTATCCGACCTCGCCGCCAAGGTTTCCACTCAATGTCTCAATTCTGCTGCTGCGTTTCCGCACCAAAAAGTGCAGACTGCAGATTGCTCCATCGAGAGCTGCTTGACCTCACCCTCTTCTCTTAGAGATCAAGAACTCTACATTAATAATCTTATCGGCTTCAAGGACGACATCAAGAACACCAGTACTTTTGACGATAAAGCTTACAGTAATCTGTCAATTGGGATTGGGATCGAGAGCGATAAATGGGGTGGATACGAAGAAGCTGAAGCAGATGCTAAGTTAATGGGAATGCAGAATAGCGACGGCGGCGATGATTTGATGAAGATGGAGAAGCAGAAAACGACGTTGTCTTCGGAGATGAAAGTGCCCTTCTTTGCGACGAAACTGGATCTGAACACAGATGAAGAACACGACGATGGTTCCGGGTGCAAGCAGTTGGATTTGAACGGTTTTAGCTGGAGTTGATGCGTGTCATAGCTAGGGAGTTAATTTTTGTAAGATTAATTATTATATAAATATTTTGGATTTGGTCACATGAAATTAAACATGGATGGACCTTCTTTATCTCTATGGACATGTAATGATTCAGTTGATCAGATAAAAGAAGCTAGTTCCGCCATATCTTAATTCTCTCCTTGCATTAATATTGATGACTATGAGCTAGGGTTTTAACACAGTTTTTGCAACCTAACTAGTTTATATTGTTTCAGGTTAATATAGCACTCACTATCCATCCACCAATATTCTTCTCATTTTGACCCGACACGAATTTTAATAAAATGAATTGACTTTGGTATGTAAAGGATAAAATGATAGTAAAATAAAATCCATAAAATATTAGATGATGTGTAATATATTGTGAGTGGATAATGAGACCGTAGTGAGTGGAGAATGATTGTAAAAAAAATAAAATGGGAAGATATTTGGTGGAACGAGGGAGTATTATATATACATACAGTTGGATAAATTATTAAATTATGTGTTAGCCTTTTAGCAAAGAATTATGATGAATTTAATTACCAAATAAAAAAAGATGCCTAGCTTTTGGGCCTTAATGAGTTATATGATTGTTATATTTAAATTAATCCTAGTTGGGCCAAAATACTAGTAGCAGAGCCCAGTCTACTCCAGCCTGGTTTAGTTACCGAGAATTATTTTGGAGATAAATTAACGACCCGTGTTTTCTTTTGATATTGATTTGAGATCTAATTTAGTATAGCACGTATAGTATTCCTTCTTTCTAATTAACTAGGTATTGCACCCGTGCATATTATAATCTATTTATAAATAATTTATAATATAGATATTTAAAGAAATCAAAAATATTGTAATCCAATTTTATATGGTGATTTTAAAACCGTAATCGATAGTACTCTTCTCAATTGTGACAATGTCGGGGACAATTTTAAAGAGAATAAAGCTAGAAGGAAGAAGCGTGCTTTCTTTGTTTTACGCTTTTATTAGTTGTAGCCGTTAGAGTGGTTATCCACGTAGGAAAGAGAAGGTAGTTAAGTGTTTTGCTCAAATATAACCTTAAGTACGTGGCGTTGTTTAGACCAGACCCACTGTCCGATAAAGGGATTCAGTAACGGGCACGAGGAATATTTCCAGCCGATATACTTTAAGGAATGTGTCGTGCTTAATGAACTATACTACTCGCAATTTGGACGAGATCATTGTTATTAGTGTGATTAAGCATAACCCAAGTCGTATTCTCAAGGAAGGCTAAACAGGGCTTCATTCACGTTGAAGATCAGGAAAGCAGTAAAAGAATTGGGGTTTTGATTTTTAACGACTCTAATTAATTAACTAGGCAAGAAGGATTAAAGGAATATAAATGCGAACTATCTAGGCAAGAATTAAGGAAACAATTAAATCCTATTTCTAAGAACGAATAATTAAATAAACGATTAAACCCTAAGTCTAAGAACGAATAATTAAAGAAACGAAATCTAAACATGTCTTGAACTGATTAATCAACATGATTGAAAGGTTTGTATTAATGGTTTGATAATTAATCAAAATAAAGCACAAAGAATAAGGATGCATAAAACAGTAAAAGAAAGCAACAAAGAAAGCAATAAAGAACTCACGGGAATGAAAAGGAAATACTGAATTGAAATAAGTCTCCGGGTTGAATCACGAACGAATCCACAAAGTGCAAAGTAAAGAACTAGAATTGAATGGAAAGCTAACTAGAAGTGTTTTCTCCCGTGGTCTAAACCCTAAACTAGAACTAAAAAAATATGTGAAGGAAGTCGTCTGCCGTCCCGTCTGAAAATCACGCGTGGAGATTAAATAGGAGAAGAAATTCCGTTAGGTTAGCGAGCGCTAGGGGGTAGCGCTCGCTAGCTTGACTCTCTGATAAGTCATCCAGCGTCAAGGGGTAGCGCTCGCTAGGGGGTAGCGAGCGCTACCCCAAGGTTCTGTCTTGGAGAATTGCTGCTGCGGATAATACCCTTGCTGCGGCGGGTAATATTGCTGTGGGGCCGGTCGTCGGGCAGGGAAGCTCTGGTCTGACCTTGATTCGGCCCTTTCCATGTTGAGTTATTCTGAGCTTTCCACCCCAAAGGCTGCTGTGGATGTTGCTTGAATAGCGGGCGTGGCTGGAAGCCTTGTGCAGCATAGACTTCTGCCTCTCCTTCGAATGTTATCTCCGCCATTCTGGTGCAGTGATCCTCATTATGTGTCAGATCACCACATATCGGGCACGGCTCAGATGCCGGCTCATGCTTGTTTACTGTGGAGGCCTTGCTCATCTTCAATTCTTGCAATTCTCGCATCATATCGGCCATCTGCTTCTTAAGGTCTGGACTGACTCCGATCTCTCGGACCTCCACTCTCTTGGATCGTGAGATTTTCTGCTGCGAATTGGTAGCCAAAGTCTCAAAGATCGTGAGATCAGCTATGTTAACTCCGGCCACTGTATCTACCATGAACTGACAGGTGTGCTGCAATTCGTTATAAAAGATTTGCCACAGAAGTTCTGGCACAATCTGATGGTGCTGGCACTACTGTTGTAGCTCTCTGAATCTGTCTAGGGCCTCGTGAAAAGGCTCGTCAGGCTCTTGAGCAAACTGCATAATCTGGAGCCGGATTTGCTGCGTCTTGTGATTTGGGTAGTACTTCAATAGGAACGTGGTACTCACCGCCTTCCAAGTAGGTAGAGATCGTGCTGGGCCAGCGACCGGTATGGGCCAGCGGTCGCTGGGCTCCTGTTCTGCCCGTTCAAAGTCATGAAGCCAGCGGTCGCTATGGGGCTAGCGACCGCTAGCTCCACGTTCTGCCTTTTCTACTTCTTTTCTTCACCTTTTTACCACTTTTTCGCCTCGTTTCTCTTTTCGAATGTTATTTCACTTCATGTGTCGATCTTTCACCTACAAAGTAGCAAATAACAGACTCAAGCATCAACTTGATCGACAATATCAACCAATACTAATCCAAATTACGAGAGAAACGAGACCAAAAACGTATAAAACATTAAGTATTTGTTAGACTTAACTTCCATATCTTCTCCTATATATATGTGTACAACTCGACTCTTCTGATCTAATTTTTAGAGAACACAAGAAATAAAATCATCTCCTTTCTTCCTCATTCACTACTCTCTTCATCATTCATCCTCTCCAATTTTAATATGGTATCAGAGCGGTTCTATGAAAGAAATGTGGCAAGGCTGTTTCAGTTGAAGCAGCAGTTATTTCGAATCACCCAAGGGCCCTTCAGTGTAAATGAGTATTACACCAAACTCAAAACTGTTTGGGAAGAGTACATGAACCTTCAACCAATTTCTTGGTGTGACTGCAACGATGGTGGAAAGAAATGGAACCAATTCCAACAACAAGACTTTGTTTTACACTTCTTGATAGGATTAAATGAATCCTATTGCAATGCCAGATCCCAGATCATACAAATGGATCCCCTACCATCTATATCCAAAGTTTTTGCCTTGGTGATTCAAGAAGAAAGGCAAAGAAGCATTGGGGATGCTCTCACTCCGTTGGCTTCAAACCAGAATATAAGTGAGCCTACTAATGTCCTTGCAAACGTCACTCGAGGAAACTTCAAGAATTCCAAAGAAGGAAAGGATAAATATTTGTGCACACACTGTGGTCGAAGGAATCACACGGTGGATAAGTACTTTCTACTGCACGGTTACCCTCCAGGCTTCAACAAAGGAAGAAATAGGGTTGGTGGCTCTGAATACAACTCAAGAAACGCACAAAGAACTATCAACAATATCAGTGGAAACACAAGCAGTGATCCATCGTCAAGCTTTTCAAATGAGCAATGCCAGCAACTTATCTCTTTCCTGCAGACCAAGATCCAAGGGAACCAATCATCTAGCTCCACCTCTGAAGCACAAAATATTCCAGCCTTTAGTGGTAACCTCTATCTACATGATATATATGTTAATACTTCATTTCTGTCACCAAACACATGGTAACTTGACACTGGAGCTACACACCATGTGTGTTGTAACCCCAATATGTTCAGAGAGTCTATTCCTCTTATTAACACCTCTGTGACTTTACCAAATGGACAAAAAGTCCCTATTGCTCGATCAGGAACTGTCATTGTTACTCCGTGTATAAATCTTAAAAATGTTTTATACGTTCCTGGTTTCTCATATAATCTGCTATCTGTAAGTTCACTTGTAACTGACCATACTTGTCAAGTGCTATTCTCACCCACAGATTGTGTCATCCAGGAAGTTTCAACGGGGACTCGGATTGGGAAGGGTGAAAGAATAGAAAATCTCTATGTTCTTAACACTGCTTCACAGGTTAACAGTGCTGTAGTTACTGAAAATATTTGGCATATAAGGCTTGAACATCCCTCCTCGGACAAACTTAGACTTCTAGATCACATTCGTTTTAAACCTTCTTGTAACACTCATTGTGAAATATGCCCTATAGCTAAACAAAAAAGGTTGCCTTTTCCTCTTTCTCAATCTAGGGCCAGTGACATTTTTGATCTAATACATTGTGATGTATGGGGGCCTTTTTCCCCTTGTACAGCTCAAGGACATAGATATTTTCTTACTATTGTTGATGATCACTCAAGATTTGTGTGGATTTACTTACTTCAAACAAAATCATGTGTTGCTTCTGCTCTTTCATGTTTCTTTTCTCAAGTGTTCACACAGTTTAATATGAGAATAAAGATCATTCGCTGTGACAATGGGACAGAATTTTCTTTGCCTACTCTTTATACTCAATATGGAACTATTGTTCAACATTCATGTGTTGCAACTCCACAGCAAAATGCTCGAGTTGAACGCAAACACCAACACCTCTTAAATGTTGCTAGGAGTTTGTTTTTTCAATCTAAAATTCCTATTGAATGTTGGGGAGACTGTGTATTGACCGCTTCTTATCTCATCAACTGTGTCCCCTCTAGTGTTTTAACTAAAAAAAACCTAACTCCCTATGAAGCTCTATTCTCTAAAAAGCCTAACTATAGTCACCTAAGGGTCTTTGGATGTCTATGTTATGCTTCTACTCTCACAGCAGGAAGATCAAAGTTTGATCCTAGAGCCTGCAAATGCGTTTTTCTTGGTTACCCATCCGGTGTAAAAGGTTACAAAGTGATGGATCTTGAGACTCACCGTGTGTTTATTACTAGAGATGTTGTATTCCATGAAGAAATATTCCCTTTCTCCTCTCTCACAACTCCTAGTTTTCCCCTACAATCTGTTCCTAACCAAACGCCTATTGATCTCATAGAGTATCCACCTCAAGGTAATGATCCTACACTACCTGAACCTGATGTTGAACCAAACCCTAATACACATAAAATAACGAGGTCAGGTAGAGTATCAAACCCCCCCCCCCCACAAACTTGATGATTACGTTTGTGGGTCAGTTGTTTCAAGCTGTCTATATCCCCTTCACAAATACATTTTATACACTAAACTATCTCCATCTCATTGTGCTTTCGTTACCTCCATTACCTCTATTCATGAGCCTCACTCCTACACTCAAGCAGCAAAACATCCTGAATGGCAAAAGGCCATGAAGGTTGAGTTACAAGCTTTGGAAGCTAACAAAACCTGGTCCATCACACCTCTACCCCCTGGGAAAACCACTATCGGATGTAAGTGGATATACAAGATAAAGTATCTTGCTAATGGGCAAATAGAACATTATAAAGCTAGATTGGTGGCAATGGGTTATACCCAACAAGAAGGGGTAGATTACTTAGATACCTTCTCTCCCGTTGCCAAGCTAGTCTCTGTTAAATTGCTCTTGGCTGTAGCCGCTGTCAAAGGATGGTCTCTACACCACTTAGACATCAATAATGCATTCCTATATGGAACTCTTAAAGAGGACATTTATATGGACCTCCCACCGGGCATGCTCAGTCAAGGGGAGAACCATCAACATCATCATTCTCTAGTTTGCAAATTGCAACGCTCTCTTTATGGTCTAAAACAAGCCTCTAAGCAATGGTTCCTTACTTTTTCTAGAGTTTTGACTAGTTTTGGCCTTTCACAATCTGCTGGGGATCATTCCTTCTACTATAAAATAACGTCTACCTCTTACTTTGGCTTAATAGTCTATGTTGATGATATTTTGATTGCCACTAATGATAATGATATATTAGTTTCATTCAAGAAGTATCTTGGAAAGCATTTTAGTTATAAAGATCTAGGAAAACCTAAGTATTTCTTAGGTCTGGAAATAGCAAGAAATGAGAAAGGCATCTTCCTATGTCAAAGGAAGTACGAACTTGACCTGCTCGAAGACACGAGAATGAAAGGGTGCAAACCTCAAAGCACTCCCATGGACTACAATCTAAAACTAAAGCAAGAAGGGTCTGAGCCATTAAAGAAACCTAAAGAGTACAGAAGACTCATTGGAAGATTGCTCTACCTTTGCATCACAAGACCAGACCTTGCCTTCGCTGTACACAAACTGAGCCAATACTTGGCCAATCCTTGCTCACGCCACATGGCAGCAACACAAAGGATTTTAAGATACATAAAAGGAAGTATAGGTAAAGGCCTTTTTTTTCCTACTTATTCTAACCTTGAGCCAAGTGTTTTTGCAGATGCTGATTGGGCTTCATGCCCAGACACAAGGAGATCTATATCAGACTTTTGTCTCTTCCTAGGACCTTCGATCATTTCGTGGAGATCCAAAAAGCAACATGTCATGTCAAGATCTTCTGCAGAAGCAGAATATCGGGCTATGGCGCAGGCTGCTTGCGAGGTTGTCTGGATAAACACTTTGCTCCATGATCTTGGCATACAAAGGAGCAAACCAGTACCGCTATTCTGTGACAACAAAGCTGCCGTGTATCTAACGTCCAACCAAACCTTCCATGAGCGAACAAAGCACATAGAGATTGACTGCCACTCCGTAAGAGAAAAGTTCTTAGACGGGACTGTAAAACCCATGCACATCAGCAACTCATACCAACTTGCTGACATCTTTACCAAACCTCTATCAACAGCCGCTTTCCATGAGATCCTTGGCAAGATGAGAATGATGAACATCTATTCCCGTCTTGAGGGGGAGTATGAAAAATCCATCCATGATCGACGAAAAGGAAGAAAGAAGAAAACATAAGAAATAGAAGAGTAAAGAGAATAAAGCTAGAAGGAAGAAGCGTGCTTTCTTTGTTTTACGCTTTTATTAGTTGTAGCCGTTAGAGTGGTTATCCACGTAGGAAAGAGAAGGTAGTTAAGTATTTGCTAGACTTAACTTCCATATCTTCTCCTATATATATGTGTACAACTCGACTCTTCTGATCTAATTTTTAGAGAACACAAGAAATAAAATCATCTCCTTTCTTCCTCCTTCACTACTCTCTTCATCATTCATCCTCTCCAGTTTTAATAAATTTGGTTACAGTTTCAAAATTTGAGAACAGAATCAACGATTTGATACAATAACTTAGATTTATTTTACCTCATTCAATTTCTTATTTTATAAAGAGTTGTTTTTTATTAATTTATAACAACACATTAAAATTAAAAAATAAGATAATATTACATAACTATTTAAACATATGTGTATATTGATAAAAATTCATAATAAATATATTTGAACTCATTATTATTTGTCGTTATATTTTGTTGTGAAATTCTAATTTTTTTTATATAATAATAAATATTTGACATAATTTTATGTACCAGCAAATTAATAGAGCTCCTAAATGGAATGACCATTTGTATTTCATTCTATGTTTCACTATTAAATTTAGTATTTAATTAATATTTATAATAATACATTAAAATTAATATTTTTTAAAAAACTATACTCATTTCGTCCCACTTATTTAAATTCATTTACTTTTCACATTGATATTAATATTTAGTTGTAATATTTTTTGAAGAACATGGTTTGTGCTTTATAATTTGCTAAATAAATAAATGTGTCTAAATAAGTGAGACAACTCAAAAAGGAAAATGTGTTTAAATAAGTGGGACAAAGTCAATATATGTTAGTGTTGAATTTATCAACAATACAAATTGATTATAATTATTAGTATTAAATATTAAAAATAATTATATACACTGATCAAATATGACAAGTTTTTAGTACTAAATAAAAGATTAAACTTAGATGTAAGAAAATAAAATTAGGAAAATATATTAGTTAACATTGAAATTTTATAGTAAAAATAGATTGAGACACTATGTCTAATTTATTTTCATGCATAATATTAAAACTTATTATAAAGAGTATTCAACTTTATAATTATGAACATTATAATTTAGTAAAATATATTATATGTATAAGAATATGTATACATATAATTATTTTCAATTTACTAATGTGTTATAATTTTTTATATTAAATTTATATTTTATATAACATATATCAAATTAAATGTATTGTCGAAATCTTTAATTTAATATGCATAATATTGCAAATATTTTTACGAAGAAAATAAATAATTTTAGGAGAAATGTGTTATAGGAGAGAGAAAATAATCTATAAAGTTTTAATAATTAATAAGCTAAACGCTAAACATAAACCAGATTCAGTTGTACATGTATATTATGATTTGTTCAATGCTCAAGTTATCTTGTTGCTCTATTGGTTCACTATATAGTTTTTCTTATGAAAGGTATAGAGATCGAATCCTGTTAAGATTTATTTTTAAATTTAATAAGGATAATAGAACCGTTTCTTTACCAGAGTTGGACCTATTTCAATGTATCCGTGACTAATATGACACGTAAAAATAATATTTTTTAATAAAAATTTAATAATTTTCACTTTTCTATTATGATCTATTGATTATGTTATAATTTACTCCATTTTATCTAAAATAATAAAAATAACAAAAAATTATAATAATTCGTATATTTATGTTATATTATGTAATATTGTCACCGCCGTAAACACATAAAATTATGCATGAATGCATGATGCGGGTAGTGGAGCAGTAATATCATGAATAAACCACAACCTTTTTTTTTTCTTTTGAGAATAGCAAACGGCAAATGCACTAATTAGTTACTAGAATCGTTAATTGACTTTGGTAGAAAAAATTGGGGGTGGCGGCGCCGCCCAGCTCAGGTGAGTCAGCCGGCCACTGCCAGCCCAAGTATTGGTCCAAAAGGAGCCGATATCTTAAGAGTGAAAAATCTAAAAGGTAAAATAAGAGATATGAGTGTGGGTGGCAAAAGTAGATGGTGACTGTTTGTTAATGTAATTGTAGCACACTGGTTCCTTTTCTTTCTTTGGTTTTCTTTTTTGGGTTTTTTTCCCAATTCAGTTATTTATGGAAAAGTGGAAGGTTTATTTGAGGTAAGTTATATTTTGGTCAAGTTGCAATGTATTTGGACCATTAGAATATCAATATCATCAACTAACAAGTATATTGTGTATATCATCACTCTTGGATAATGGAATGGTACCCATGACCATGATCATGATGCAGATATAATAGCTACAGGGAAATAAAATGATTAAAAACTTGAAATTTTTGTTCTATTGTGTTTCCACTTTATTTTTTTTACTTGAGATCAGAGTAAATAATTTGAAATTGATGACATGGGAGTTTAGTATGCTAGCTAGATTTTTATCAGAAAAAGAAATGGAATCATCGGATAATCAATATTTATTATGATCGGTGATATATATCTATATATTTTCAACTTTGCTTTTATGCAATATTACATTTTATATATCTCAATATTGGTCTTTTGAATAAAGAAAAAATGGCTGATCTTAGAATAGTGATTGCATTTGCAGAACCCCAAACTTTAGATGAAAAGTGGAACTATTTATATTTATTAAAATAACCCACCACTACGAGTGCAATCGTGTTGAAACAAATCAAAACCTAGCTTGTTCTTTGCTAAAGTTACTAGATATTTTCCAAGCCATAATAGTGGATTCTCTATCATGTATCATATTCACATTAATTCCTCAAACACTCCTTTTTTTATAATTAAGGATGTCTATGTACAGACGGACATGAAGTTATTATGCTTCCATTGCATACCTAAATTAAATCTCCGATTAATTTGAGGGAAAAAATGATCGTGTCAGCAACACAGACACTAATTAAATATTCAAAATTAATCAACACTAGATATGTCTAATATTTAATTTGGTTTTTGATACTACAGATTATTAGGCTATCTAATATCACTATATATAACAAGTTAAAGTTAAGGAGAAAGAGAAGTAAATGAAATAAAGAGTCCCAACTCCCAATTGATTAACAACTTGGGACATACTATATATGGTGTATATATATATGATGAGATCCTAAAGATTGATTAACATACTAATCACCTGCTGTTAATATGAGTATTACTCAATTAAAACAAAATTGAAAGTAAAAGGTGTACAATATGCACCATCTTTTCAATTAATTCCAACATGTACTTAATTAATTCTTATACAGTTGATGAATTATAAGTATAATTAGATGCATTTTATTCATTTATTTTATATTTGATGAGACAATGGAGGAGGCCAGCTTATATCAAATATGCGTATTCATATCATCACCCTCCACTAAACCCCACTATATATATATATATTATATATATTCTACCATCATCCAACAATTCACTAATGCCCCAAAATGACTTCGATCATATCATATATCACATTCCCTTAGGTAATTAGATTACATATATATTTCATATACCATTAATTAATTTTCCTTTTGCTGGGTCAAAACTCAGAAAGGAAAAGGCATGCATAGGGCAGATCCTAAAAATTAAAGAAACCCATATATATTGGCTCCTTCCACTATCAACATAATTATGCAGTAATCAATAAACCATTGATGGAGTTTAAAGCCATAATTTCTTGCTTTTATTTTAACAAATTATAAAGTACAATCTCATTTCATTGGTTACTGACTGTTAACTATCGTTTAACTTCAACATGAAATTTAGGATTCACAAATACATTATATGTTTCATATATATAGCAAAATTAATTTAAGTCGATCACTTAAAACTAATCTTACATATGTTGACCCAGTCAACTCATGTAAAAGTAGCATCATTAGTTAATTTTCTTAGGTCCGACCGACCTAATTATATAAGGATTATAAATTTAATAAAGCAAATTAAATAGCAGAGATAGAGAGGCACGTAAATAATAATATTTTGTATAAAATATTAATTGGAGTCAACATAATGGGGGGTAAACAATAGTCAAGCCACTAATGAATTTATCTCTGCTACTTTTCCTAATAAATTTATTTGGTTGTTTGGTAATGTTCCACTTCTCACCATACTTGCAAGTACTCCATATCCCCCATTGAGTTTGGTTTTGTGCAGTTGCTCAAGATTTACATAATTATAATGGATATCATAACAACACATGCTTCATTATGCCTTTAATCGGTGATTCTTTTATGAGAAAATAAATCATGTTTTTTTTTATGATGCATATTTTTCTACATATAAAACCAATATTTTATTCAACTATTAATTAACACGCCTTTATTCATATATGTATATATAATAATATATGTCTCATATATTTTGACTTGGTTTCATCTTAATAAATACTCCAAATGAAAGTAGACAACTCTCAATTACTAATCAGTCGTATTTGCAAACAGCAAGGTTAAGATGAATCACAATTATCAGCACCACCAACAAAATCATTAAGTGGGGCCTATTTCTCAATAAAATAAAATAATTACTCATAATAATAATAATAATAATTCTTAAGTGGGGGCCTAAAGTGCTGCATGGTTTTCCCAGTAATATTAGTAAACTATGAGGGCGTCCTCATCTCTTATCTCCATATAAGTACCACCAACAAATTTAATTTTCTTACTCACCAAATTTTCAACTTCTATTCCTAATTCCCAGACAATTCAAAAAACAAACATGGGTAACTGCTTAGTTCTTGAAGAGAAAACTGTGAGTGTAATGAAAACAGATGGAAAGATCATCGAATACAAAGCCCCCATCACAGTCCACCAAATTGTGTCTGAATTTTCTCACCATGCAATCTCTGATAAGCTTCCTGTAGTAAAACACCTGCATCCTAACACTGAACTGCTTCGAGGGAGGCAGTACTATCTTCTACCCTTACCCGTGGCACCTCAGCTGCCGAAGAAGAAGAAAACTGTTCGTTTCTCGGAAGATGTCGTGGAGAAAGAAAGACGAACAGCTGGGGCCGTGAGGATCAAGCTCGTCATCACCAAGCAAGAGCTGCAAGCAATACTAGCCAAAGAGGGAGTTTCTGTTGAAGATATGATTTCTCAGGTGCAGAAAGAACCAATCAAGATCATGACTATTGATAGAGACGGCGGCCTCAAAGAG
This sequence comes from Leonotis leonurus, assembly GCA_026898415.1. NCBI lineage: Eukaryota > Viridiplantae > Streptophyta > Magnoliopsida > Lamiales > Lamiaceae > Leonotis > Leonotis leonurus. The sequence goes on along the minus strand of JAPKLX010000045.1, from coordinate 1,326,959 downwards.
GGACCCCCGCCATCCGTGGAGTGTATACCTGAACTGAACTAGAAAAAGGAGTGATTTATGTAGGTTTTGAATGTTGGAGAATAGATTCCAACTTTTAGCTTCATCAAAAATGTAAAATGTGCTTCATATATAGTGTAACAGATATATACAATCTGCGTCTAAAGCAAATATAAGTTATATATCTGTTAAACTATAAGTTTCTGTGCAATCAGGAAGGCTTACAGTTCACATAATGTTTTTTTTTTAATCGACCTATAATTTGAAATAATCAACAACCACATAATCAAATAACATAAATAGAAACTGTTAATCCCGGTAAAAGTAAGATAAGAATATATAAGCATAGTATGAAAGAAAGATGATTTTTGCCATTGAGGCTTGTTGATCATGACTATACAAGATACATGAAGCAGTACATATATTTCTCGAATCTCTACCCCATCTTTCTAACATGACATAATCAATTTAAGAATAAGGTGCAACAACTTCTATTCGTAGATAAGGTGCATGTGATTTAAGAATATGCATATGAGAGAGTTTACATTAAAGAGTTTCAAAATTGTGCAATATGCCTGGTCTCATGTTTGAGTCCACTATTGCTCCATCTTTAATTTATTGTTGCATAAAAATGACTTCCAATTGGAAGACTAGGAGTTTCAGTAGCTCTTAGAAATAGCTATTTTTTGTTAACGTACCACATTTCAGTTGGTATTTGGTTCCAGAAAAGGTACTACTGTGATTTTAATAATCAAAGTGACAAGAAATGGGAAGACCTTTTGGTTGTTGCACATCTCTTAAATCAAAGCATCAGTATCCCATTGAGCTCTTCACAGGTAAATAACTTTTCTGCGGGTTAGTTATGACAGAGTCGGAAGATAAATAATTAATGTAGGCAGGTAATTTCAAACAGCCAATGACGCTTGCTGAGAATGCCAGGCGACTGCATCCTTGTAAGGCAAATTACCACCAAAAATACTCAAAGCACTGCCAACAGTGACACCTACGTGGCCCTTCCCTGCTATTTTTATCCTCTCTACATCAGCCATAGTGGTCACTCCACCAGCATAAGTCACCGGAATCTAACAAACATTTAAGAAACAATTCAATTTGCAGCAGATGAAGAGATAATAGTCTTTTATACAAATGGAAGACGCAGCACCCAAAGGTTCTTATATATGGCAAAAGGGGGAAGAGAATGTTCAAGACAAAAATATAGTTTAAACTCCTAGCAGGATCAAGATATAATGAGTTCTTTGAATCAAAATTTTCTTTATTTTCTTTTACTTGTATACTAACCAGCATGCCAAATATTATTAGGAAATAGGAATTAGTTTAACTTAGATTTGAAACAAGCAAATAAACCATAACATCCCAAAGGAAAATAAACATTAAACATTAGATTCAGCAAAACTTACTGGAGAATGCCTGCCGAGCAATTCCATAAGCTTTTCATCAATTCCCAACCTGCAATATTGACTCAGGTAGATAAAATGGAATGCTATGAGTTACTGGTTAAGTTCTGGGACAAACTTCATGATTTATACAAGCAAAAGATTAAAAATGTTGAGGTCATTTTAAGGAAAATACTTTAGGCAAGTGCAAGGAACAAAATTAGCCCCAAGACGTACTTTTTGCCTTCAACATCTACTCCATGGACAAGAAACTTGTAAAAATGTCTATAGGTCAAGATTTACAGTCAACATGGAGATCATATGCTAAGGTTTAAGTACGATTTTGAACTTGTAAGTCAAAACAGTGTCTCTAGTCTGATTGGACAAGGATAGGGTCTTAACAGCATGTCAAATATCCTAGTCAAGGAATTGACATCAGATATTCTAGGTCTAGCTAACTCCAGCCAAAACTGCAGTATCCAGGAAACCATGCCTACCTGGATAAGCATGTAATGCTTCAACTGCTGCTGCTTTGCTCAATGGATCGGCCCCAAGCATGATCACATGGCCTCCGGTAAGCCCATCAGCCTTATACATTTTAGCATATTCAGCAGCTGAAATATCAGATTCGTAATTAGTGATAAGATTGGAATCTCCCTCTTTAGAATCCCGAAGAGTGGATCCAACTATCTGTTTCACTTTCCCCTGAAAGATATAGTAGCAAATTCGGTGTTACTCATCCGTGCAGTACATTATCTGAATGCTAAATATGTGAATGACAAAGAAAAGCAAAAGAAAGATAGTATATCCACTTCTTGCAGACAACCAATGATATTTTCATTCTACGTAACGGAACTCCAGCTAAAAGTCCCCAATACTAGTGAACACTTTAATTCAGAATCATCACCAAGTATTCATCCTTTTTAATCATCACCAAAGTCCCCAATACTAGCTAAAAATCCCCAATACGTTAATGGGAAGACTAAAAACAAAACTTCAAATCATCACCAAGTATTCATCCTTTTTATGACTCAGAATGCTTGCTTGTGGTTCTCTAGCAGCCTAGCTAAATGCTATGATCTCACCAATCAAACTATTAGTGTTTCCATCAAGGGAGCGACAAGGTTTTTTTTAAAGGTGAATGGCTATAAAATAGTGCGGTGATAGAGACATCAACCTTCTTCCTCACTTTCCGATATAACTTCACTACTTTTGTCTTCGCATACTATACTGCAAAAGAGGGGAAAATCACTTTATATGTTTTCAAACTAGGCCATAGCACAATGCTATGAAACTTTGGTTACTCGAATTCGCAGCAAAAAAGGACGTTACAAGGGTCAGGGAACCGAACCTTGAGTATGTGTATGTCAATGCAAAGACGAAAACTGACAGATAGCCTCCGATTTCCTACACAACAGTTCAAAATCTATCGCCTCAACATCCCAACCTCTCACCGTCCGTCTCCGCCCTATCCTCTCCCACCACCTCAGCCACCGCCCAAGCTCAATTAACCCACCCTCACCGCCTTCCTCGAATTTTCCCTCAGAAAACCTGCTGTAGCGCAAGACCTCGACTTATTAAAATTCGGCCACCACCCCACGCTCAGCCACCTCGATTTCCACCTCTTCCGCTACGCCGCCACGCTCGACTCGTTCCGCTATGATCACTTCACATTTGATCATGTCAATCGATGTACATGACTTTGATTAGGGGTTTCAGCAGAGATAGAAGAAGAAAGGAGGAGCAAGTTGTGGTGAATGAGATGTTGGATAGAGGGTTTATACATTTTAAATAGCATACTTACAATGTGCTTAGGGATTGCATTTCCAGATCTTAATCCAAATTGCAAAGAGATGTCAACTTGTCCGCAAAATGATTATGAGATAGCAGAGGAGAGGAGAAGACGTGGAAGTTTCACTATTTTGGAAGCATTTGCATGCCAATCGATGTGGAATACTCTACATGACAGCCTATTTCATTTTTCAACACGTATAAGCCATGCAATTCTTCAAACTCCTCTATAAAACCTCCCAACCTCCATGGATCATCACACCACAGCACCAAAAATAACCTATATCCACACACCACTGTCCTTGTAACGATGAAGGTAGCATTCGCAGCAGCTCTCCTAGTGGCCCTAGTGGCTGTGGCCAGTGCCACTACCTACACCACCACCGTAACCACCACGACGATGGAGGAGGAGAACTACCAGCAGTGCAGGCAGCGGGTGCAGGGGAGGCAGTTCCGATCATGCCAGCGCTACTTGCAGCAGAGGAGCGGGCCATACATGAACGAGGAGGTCGAGGAAGCTGAGGAAGAAGACATGGGCAACCCCCAGCAAGGGTCGTCCCTCCAGGCCTGCTGCCAGGAGTTGAAGCAAATGGACCGCCAGCAATGCGGCTGCGAAGCCGTCAAGCGCGCAGTGAGGCAGGCTCAGCAAAGCGGCAGCCGCTTCCAAGGTAGCCAGAGCGAGCAGATCTACCAGAAGGCTCGCTCCCTTCCCCGCAGATGTGGCTTGCGCCAGCAGCAATGCCGCTTCAACCTTGTCTTTGTGTAGATTGAGAAGCAATTACGAGAGAGGTTGAGGAAATAAATAGGCGTGACAATGTTTTTTGTCTACGAGTAATGCATGTCCTCTCCTGCGTTTATTTCATCCAAATAAGTTTGATGAATAAAAATTGCTTCGTTCCTTTCCTGATAAATACATTTAATTAGAAACAACAGGTGACTGAAGCAAGGCCCAGAACTAGTCATTGCAATTTGCAACAAACAATATGTTAAGTAATTACGACAAAACAGAAAATAATGCACTTTTGATCATGTGCTTAATTCTAAAAACCGCGCTTCTAGTAAAATAATACTCGCTATCCCAGCAAAAAAATTTATCTTTAAAATATAAAGAAAAAATATATCAAATATGTCACACCTAGTCCGTCATTCTTAAAAAATTTATCTTTAAAATATAAAGAAAAAATATATCAAATATGTCACACCTAGTCCGTCATTCTTGCAGGCCCTATTTGGCAAGAGGTAAGTAGTATACTCCCTTCCCTCCGTCCATGTAAATAGTTTACGGTTTGATCCAGCACGACACGAGTTTTAATATTGTGTTTTGATTTTTAATAAGTTTTAATATTGTGTTTTGATTTTAATGGGAAGATGTAGTGAATGGAGTTAGGGTCCCACTTCGTATAGTTTTAAATTGGTTGTGAGTAGTTAGTGGAGTTTGAGTCTGACTTAAAGTATTATTTTAAATTGAGTTGTGTGTATAGTTTTAAATTGGAGTAGTTAGTGGAGTTTGAGTCTCACTTAAAGTATTATTTTAAATTGAGTTGTGTGTAGTGGATGTGGAAGGTCCACTTGCTATAAAAGAAAAGTTTCAAATGTAAATCATTTTCGTGAACATCCCAAAATGACAAAACGTAAATCATTTTGGTGGACGGAGGGAGTATAAGATTCCTTGTCATTATTTGTGGCCGCATAGTATAAGGTTCGATCTACGGCACCGCATTTAGCAAAACATAAGTAGTAGTATAAGATTCCTTGTCATTATTTGTGGCCGCATTTAGCAGGACGAAAGTAGTAATATAAGGTTCGATCTACGACTTTGATTTTTTCTTTGCTATAATATCATTGATTTTTTCTTTACTATAATATCATTGAAGAGTGCACGAGTTTACTCTAGAGTTATTATACAGAATATCCTCTAGAGTAATTATACAAAATATTCAAAATAGATTATAAAAGATAAATAATACTACAGTTATCAACATAATAATATTTAAATTCTAGTCATTTACAATTTTTTTGTTTTAAAATACTCTTATAATTATTTTTTATATTTCTGAGTATGAATCGTACTAAATCGTACAATTCATATTATTCATACAAATTAAATTTAAGTAGAAGGGTATTTGTGGTAATTCACATTCAAAATGACTAAAATTTAAAAGTTTTTACGTTAATAACTATTATTTGTCTTTTACAATCTTATTTGACTGATCTCGATAAGGAGATGTGGACCTAATTAATATGCTTTTCTTGAGCCTGATGCCTAACGCTTGAAAGCGCCTTAACTACACATTTTGATATTGAAGAGTTACTTTAAAGGGGTAGTCTAGATCAATGTAACGGGCTAAAGCAAACAATCAAAAAGAGAGCGCGGTGATTGCAGTTAACCCAAAGATGTGGCACTCATGCATAAATACTACTCCCTTTGTTCCACCTCAATTGTCCCAAATGTTTTTGGATCGCATATCAATACTCACTTTATTATCTTCTTAATTACCTTTTTCACCTACTTCTTTCATCTTTTTTATCTTTCACCTACTTTATTACCCTTAACTCCCTCTACTACACCCTAATCTATACCTCTTTAAGAAATGAGACAAGTAAGGTGAGACACCCTAATATGGTAAGTGAGCCAACTGAAGTGGGACGGAGAGAGTAGTATTATAATTAATGCGTATGAATACTAGTATTGTAATTAATACGCTCAAGATTTCGCTATTCCAAACTATTTTGTATAATTAACACTCTACTTATATACTTGATTTTTTCTTTCCTATAATATCATTGATTGAAGAGTCATGAGTCTACTGTATATACATAAAGTTATTAGTATGTGAGATTTTTATATATATATATATATATATGTCTTTTGTTAATTATGATTCAATCATAATTATTGAAAACACGTCATTATTGATTGGTTTTGATCTATAATTATAATTTATCAAATATTTTTATATAATTTTATCATTTTATATTTAAAGGTTATAAAAGTAACTTTTTATTATTATAATCGTAATATATTATTCAGAAAATTAAACAAAATATTTTAGTTAAACATAAATAATCAACCAACAACAACGATATTTTAACATGTGTCATGCATATAAATAAATAATAAATATTTGATAAATATTATTACTTCCCACCTCACAATTATGATTTATTAATTAATTAAAAATTATAGTTATCATACGCTTAATATCACTACGTAACATTGACGATCAATTGTGAATATAATTTTTTGAAATTAAAAAAAATATATTCAAATAATTCAAATTTAATTACTATGTTCTCTTTTAATCTTATCTAAAAAATTATAAATAATTTAAGTATATCTAAATTATCTATTAGTATTTCTTAATTAACAAATTAGAATGAATTATAGTTCAGATTTAATAATTGGTTTATATTTGGTGCAACCATATATATATATATATATATATATATGAGTATTATTAATATATAGATTAAACAGTGGCTATTACACTAGCTAAATGACTGATTAATATCATTGACTATTTTGTAGAAATGATTAAAAAATTTGGGTGATATTTTAAGTTGCCGTTTATTTTACATTATAAAATTAATTGATAAAACCAATCTAAATTAATTTAGTGTTTATTTTTGTGATAAATAATCAAATACTTATTTTTATATTAATTTAATAATTTTATTTTTAAATACTTAATTCATATTTTGTAATAATATATTCTCTTAGCTAAAAATAGTCACATATTTTTATTGAATTTTCAATTAAAGTAATCACTTTTCAGATGAAAATATTTTGCATTCAAAATACTTAACTCATATTTTTGTAAACATAATATTTTACTTTCTTAAATTTTTGAATTTTTTACAACTGATTTTTTGGAGGCACTAATTTATATGGAATTTGTTAACAATGAAGTAAATAGCCTTTATTTTATAAAGATAAAGATAGCGTCTTCTTCTTCGTCTACACCAGGAAAAATAAGCATCTATGTCCACGAGGGCTCTCCTCTAATCCTCTTATTATATTGGCTTACAATAACATCCCCCAAAAGATCTGTCTGTCATCCATGGCCGAAGAAAATCCAAGCACAACCAAATAATCATAAAAACCTCACCCATTTATGGCGTCTATGTCCGCCTGCTTCTTCTCTCCAACTCCCAAAACTCTTTCATTCACCCTCACTCGCAAACCAACATTCCACTATTTCACTCCCTCCAAATTCTGCTGCACCAGAACCTCCCCCTTCCTAATTAGGGCTAGCACTAGCAACAGCGCTAGTCTCGATGCCGCGTCGGGGATTAGGCCCGGCGGCGCCGTCGAGAGCGACAAGTTGCCGTCCGACGTGCGGAAGCGAGCCATGGACGCCATTGATTCCAGCGGCAGGAGAGTCACTGTTGGTGATGTGGCAAGCAAAGCCGGCCTCAAGTTGAATGAAGCTCAGAGAGCTCTTCAGGCTCTTGCTGCCGACACTGATGGATTTCTAGAGGTTCTTTTCTTTTGATTCTTCTTACTTTTGTGGATTCTGGGTTGCGATGTTTCTGATTTTTGGAAGATATTGATCATTGGCATGTTGGTTTAGGTGTCGGATGAAGGCGATGTTTTATATGTTTTCCCCAGGGATTATCGGACCAAGCTCACTGCCAAGTCGTTTAAGATAAAATTCGAGCCTTTAGTCGAAAAAGGGAAGGTACAATCATTTTGTTTGAGCAAAAGTTCTGGTCATGATGGTTATATTTGATCCAAGTGCAACTTTTTTTTTTTTGCATGTGTGTGATAGACTGCAGCTGAATATATAGTGAGGGTTTCCTTTGGGACGGCCTTGATTGCATCCATAGTGATTGTTTATACTACAATTATCGCTATAGCCTCGAGTAGTCGGTACATGTCTTAACCTATGCTTGCGAATTGTTGACCTTTTGAACATATCTTCTTGCTTATGCAACCTTTATGGCTTATTTCCTAATTCCAGTTTTTGCTTTTCGTGGCTACGAACAGTGACTCAGATGATCGTGGCAGGCGAGGAAGATCTTATGGGAGTGGAATCAACTTTTATTTCAGTCCGACTGATTTGTTTTGGTAACGTCTCTAAATCTGAATTATCCAAAATATATAGTGAAAAGAGGGTTTGGGTCCAAGAAATTCATTCAAGTGAGTTTTGACTTTTGGGAAGCTAGTTTATTATGGTTGTACTTCTTTTATAATTTCTGGTGCAATCGTTTGACTCTATAAATAAGCTTTGGTTATGACAATGTATTGTGGATTAAGTTATATCAGGGCAACTTACTTTCTAGCACTCTGCATTCTGCAGTAGTCACAAAAGAAGTTTGAACTTTGAAGAGATCCATATCTTTCATTTAGCTATTTGACACTAAATTATTATATATAACAAATATCTTTTCTTTTTTACTTCAAATCTCAATGCTTTGAACTTTATATGGACTGTCTGAAACTTCATTCCAGTTTAAGATATCTCATATTATATCCTCCAGTTTCACTATCATGAAAAACTACCATTTGTAATTGAAGCATAATTTATCGTCTTTGATGTTGAGATTTCATTTAGCGGGAACATTCTGTAAAAATCAAAATATGGGTTGGTAATATTGATGGAATTCAATGCAGTAAGGCTACACCTAAAGGACCTTGAGAGTTGAGATGAACAGAGGCTTCTATGTCTCTTAGATTAGATACCATTTTAGCCTAAAGTGTTAATACGAGACATTCTCACATTCAAATATGAAATGTTATCTTCCCATTCAACCACTGAAATTCATTTCCCTTTGAGTAACATGCTGACGTCGAGCCTGGATCATATGATTTCGATTTTCATAAAAATGGAAAAGACTGTGATCAGTCTGTTCTTTGCATCTTCTTTTGCTGGATTATCACTGCACACTATTTTTTTGCATAAATTATCTGGCTTGGTTGTGAACTATCATTGTAAGCATATCTACAAACTTTATACGAACTGGAGAAGTCTGGAGGCGCTGGCTGTTAACTCATCCCAATTCCTCTTTCCAGGTATTGGAATCCAAATTATTATAGGAGAAGAAGAGCAAGAGAAAGTGATGGTGGGAATGGGATGAACTTCATTGAATCTGTGAGGAAAATTACTTTCTGATTTTTAATGATACATTTTTGATGTTTTCCTGTATTTTTTTAGGATTAACTGTGGATTTTCTTACTTTTCAGGTTTTTTCTGTTGTATTTGGGGATGGTGATCCCAATCAGGGGATCGAAGAAGAGAGGTGGAAGTTGGTAATAATTGAGAACTGGTTTCAGTGGTCCGTTGCTTTGAGTTTTAATGCAACATGTTGATTTTACCTTTGATCCACATCTTGAAATTCTGATTGTTTTTCTAAACGTCTTCACATCATGATGCCAAATGAATGTTATGTTCTCAATTTTTTTGTCTTGTTGCAAGGTGAAAAATGTTAGAAAGGAATTGAACTTTGAGTGCCTTGTAGTAATAATTATTTTGTCAATCGTCAACTATTCATGCAGATTGGTCAATACATAGCTTCAAATGGTGGTGTTGTGGCAGCTGAAGAACTTGCACCATATCTTGATGTGGAGACTACTGAAAAGACGGTATTGTTTTAACTTCATGTGTAAATTGAGATAAAAGCTGCTAGCATTACATAGCTCTTTTATCTTTTGTTCTGTTATTTGTAATTGCACCAGGATGATGACTCATACATACTACCAGTTCTACTGCGGTTTGATGGTCAACCAGAAGTAGATGAAGAGGTTAGCCTGACATCTTGTTTCCTACTTTTGCATGTTTTGATAGATGCATTGTGACCGACATCATCCTAGTAATGTAGTTCTAAAAGAAGGTGTGATATATATATGAATAGTGTAAGCTTTTCCTTCTCGATCAATACTATTGGTAAGACCTTTATTAGTTTCTTATATGGAATACTAAATATTGGAGTGACCTACAATATTAACAGCAAGAAGTTAGTTTTGCATAAACTTGAAAAGCTTACTGTCTCACATATGAATCCCCTTCTTCCATTCCTTTTGCATTTTCCTCGTTTCTTAGTGTACCTTATATGCTGCGTTTCATTTACAGATAAGATTGAAAAATGAAAAAAAAAAAAAACAAAGTTATCTTTTGCTACATCATAGTTCATTAAGGAAATCATGCTATATCAGCAGCTCTTCTTTTCAAATAAAAGAAATGAACATACACTTTGCATGCTGCAGGGAAATATTTTATACCGTTTCCCGTCACTACAACGCACTGCTGCTCCACGAAGGAGTGGGCGAAAGGAATATGTTGGGAAAAAATGGGATGATTGGGTCGGAGCCGTTGGCAAGTTTTTTAAAGAAAATAATTGGAAATTCAGGTACTCAACTTGTTTTCATTTATTTATCTGGTTGATGCATTTTCCTGATATTATGGTTATGTTCCACAGCAAAACTAGTGCTTCAGAGAGGGCAATGGTGATCGGTCTAGGTGGATTAAATCTGTTTGGGGTTATTGTTCTTGGCACCATGTTGAAGTATGATTCTTCTTAAATTGCTTTCCAAAAGTAATTAGTGTTTTTTTTTTAATACTTCCTGACTTCTCTTCCTCTCTCTTTAACATGAAGGAATACAAACATCAGCACCAGTGGATTAATTTCATTTGTGTCTGAGATATTTCCCTTGCTTCAGGTATGCTGTTGTTGAGGTATTCATATGGAGTTAACCTGCTATTTATGTTAAAGACATTAAACTTAGCTTTGACTATAGTCTGAACGTCTGATGATTTAACATTGTCATGTTTTCCAAAATGAATCCATGATTTTCGCGTCATCTTTACATCAAGAATTGATTAAACGGCATTCCTACTTTTAGGTGCTCAATATATCTTCTTCCTAGTGTACGGCCCGTCCCATTATTTACGGCTTTTTTTTAGGTACATAAAATAAAGAGAATGAGCAAAAAGTAGAATAGTGATAGGGTCCAAGACTCCAAGGGTTCTTTTTGCTATTTTAGGACCCAAAAGGAACAATACAAGCCACTATTGGAAAGAGGGAGTAGTTGATCATTGCAATAACTATGTTGGCCGGTATTAACCTGTTTTAATATAAACTTGTTATTTAGGTATCTCTACCACCTTTGCTTGTGTTTTATGCTGTTAGAAATTAGATTATCTTAATTGCTCGAAGTTATTAAATATTATCATCTCTGCTGCTGAATTTGTTTGTTGCTCAAATTCTCTAATACACACCAATCTTGCAGATATATGCGGGCTCGTTTTTCATAATTCCATTAATACGATGGTTTTTCATCCAAAGCAAAAATGCTAAAATCATTAAAAGAAATCAAGCAAGGGAACAACGTGCCCTGGCACTTGAATCACCAGATCTTTCTTTGAGACGAAAGGTACATGTTTGTGAAATTCGCTAGCACATCTTCATACTGATGCACAAGACTCCGAATATTGGTACTTATCAACCTTCTCTTGTATAACCTTGCATTTATATTACCAGATTCTAAGCGCACGTGATATGGCCCAAAGGACCTTCATCGGTACGGACAGGATTGTGTATAGTACCGAGAGAGATTTGAACGAACAAGAATACGACTCTCAAGATTGGGATAGAAGATTTAAGGAGCTCGAAAAATCTGACTAACTGAACCAAGAGTATGAATGTGTATTACATGATGGCAAGTGTATATGAGACACGAGGAGAGGGGGATGGCAAGAGCATGATGACGTTTTGCTTATTCATAGTTTTCAAAGTGTAATGGTCACTCGTTCTTCCTTCACATACAGAGTTGCACCAGTCTGGGCCATTGCTGCAATGCTCCATATTCTCTGCTCCACACGAATACACACATAATTGTGCCATTCGATGGTTTATTCTTCTTCATTGATACAAGTTTGTTGATAGAGAGATGCATATATGTATTTGGAACTTTTAGCGCAATAGTGGATGTTTCAGTTATAAAATTCAAATATCAAAAGAAACTGCACTAGAACAATTTCCTTCTAGCATAGAAATGAAATTTACACTTATCAATGATAAATTATGTGCTTTATGTGTTGTCTTTTGATTTCTATATGAATTTATTCACTATCGTAGCTACAAACATAACTGTATATATCATTTTCATTGAGGGGAGAAGGTGCAAATTCCCCCTTAAGGTCTTTAGTGAAGTACAAATAAGCCCTTATTCTTTGTTTTGGTGTGTATATATCCCTCACGTTTGTATTTTGGTGCATATTATCCCTATTGACTAACAGACGTTACTAAGATGAAAAATGTTGTTTGCAAATAAAATTATATTTATTTTTTCTGGTGGGTCCTACTCTTAAACAAGTGAGATTTGATGCACATGTTTCTTTTATATATTCTAGTCGTATTATAAATAAGCAAAACAAAATCATGTAGTATAATGTTTCTAGCTTCATCTATTTATATATATTTTTAGATTGCAATGTCCACTTACAGAGAAAAAAAAAAATCACATTTGCATATGCTTAAGTTCAAATATTACATTAAAAGAAAAAGTAAGTTAGAACAAATAATATTAGTAACAAGTGGCTTTATCACTAATAAATTTTTTCTTTTTATCTAAACTCAGTTTGAATTATAATTTAATATTTTCTCACTCTTTCCTCAACAAACATAAATTAATAATAATTTTACACTCTAATTTTAATTATGAGCCATAAGCAAAATTATAAAAATTTAAAAGGAATTGAAGGTAAGGATGAATAAAATTTTACCGAAACCTGAACACAAATAAGAGGCAAGAAATGTACTTTTAGTAGATTAACCTAAGTTAAATACAAAATAAATAAAAATTCATAAACCTGAATTTAAGTACAAAATATATAAAACCCCATCAAAAGTAGCAATATTTTTTAGACAGAACCATAAACTAACAAAAAATGTGTTATTTCATCATTAGATAAGAAAGACTACTATTTAAGATCAGTACTAGTAGATGTTTGTGAAGCATTTTTTGCGGACATCATTTTGTCTCGTTGTTCCAGTAACTCTCTTGTTGTGACTGATGAAGTTCCTTTCCACTGCAAGCCCGAAGGTTTGAATGGCAATGAGCTTGGTAGTCTCGCTTCTAGACCATCTCTAAGTTTAATTGTTCTATGTTTGGATGCATTGATCACTCTCTCATTAGGTATTGCACCCCTAACAATGGGATCATTGTTATGCGGAACGAATTGTTCACCCTCTTTAACTAGCCTTTCAGAATTTAAACCAAGCTGCAAGCACACAATATACAAGTTAAATTTAAAATTAAATAAATAAAGAATTTAACTTATCCTTACGTACATTCCAAATTGTTTGACCAGTGTTTAAATCAACATGACACCCTATTCCAGTCGTTGGCCTAGAAGCTTTAAAATGTCTTTTAGCTATCAATTTAGGGGGCCTAATTTCTTGCGTAGGCGTGGATGAGCCAACCACCTAATATGAAATCGGAAGAAAAAAAGTTAGTGTCAAACATATAAAATAATTAAACGATTGATCAATCGAGTTTACCTGAATAGCTCTTTGATCACAAGTAAGTTTATTGTGACCCAACTCTTTGCAACTACTGCATTTTTGCTGTTCCATTTTTCTAGAGAGTTTATGCCCAGATGTTGCTTTTTCATTCCTAGCCCGCACCCTCTTTTTTCTAGGCCTTCCAATCATCTTCTCAAGTGGTGGAGGTTCAATTGATGCATGAGACATGTTGAAAAATTTGATTCCAGGCACAGGCGAGATTGTGTGATGATATGCCTTTTGGTAAGTGGATTTATGATACCATTGGGATATACAAGACATGGGATCTATTTTTGAATAAAGCATAGCACTTATTGCATGCATACATGGTATACCAGTTAAATCCCACTGCCTACAAGTACACATCCTTCTATCTAATAACAAAGTATGCTTATCTTCCCCCTCTCCTATCTCATAGCCCGATCCCCCATTCCACACCACTCTACAACCAAAAGAAGCATTTATGTTCTCCTCATATATTTTCATAGCAACTGGAGACCATTCATTACACCATGAATCAGACTTGTTCATCCTATCTTTTATCCTATTCAATGCAATGATTCTAATAGCATCTAACATGCTCATTATGGGCTTGTGTCGTGCTTCAATCAAGCATGAATTGAAACTTTCAGAGATGTTATTATCAACCATAAAGCTACTACACCTGTTACTTTGATATGCTCTACACCAAGTCTGCACAGGATACTTGAGTAAATCTTGAGCAGCTTTCTTGTGAACCCCACCGAGCTTAGTAAGATTATGTTGAAAGTCCTCCTCGAATGAACTCCATGCACAAATCCAGAACTTTTTCTTTAGCTCATCACCTCTATATTTCTTGGACCAATTTTGATATATATGTCTAGCACACCACCTATGCTCTATATTTGGAAGTGCCCATTGAGCTGCATTAAGTAAACCCTGCACATAATAAGAAGTGTTGTTATATATATTTACGTGTATATAAAGAATATTTTTTTTAAATAATTAAAAACTAACTCACCTTTTGCATATCAGAAATGATAGTAGTATGTGATCCATCAGTAAGTTCAAGCTCTTGCCTTAGCCAACATAGAAACCACCTCCAATTTATCGTGTTTTCTTTATTAACAACTGCCCATGCAATAGGCACGACTTGATCATTACCATCTAATCCTACTGCAGTAAGCAAGACCCCTTGACATACACCTTTCAAATGACATCCATCAAGACTAATAATAGGCCTACATCCTTCCAACCAATTCTTCTTACAAGCCTCCATCATGACAAAAACCCTTCTGAAAATTCTATTGCCGTTCTTTGCACAATCTTTAGTCAATTCAATCTCAAACAATGATCCAGGATTGCTTTCTTTCACTTTATCAGCATATGCTGCTAGAATAGCAAACTCTTGCTTGAAGCTACCCTCCAATTCATGTAAGATCATTTTTTTGGCTCTCTTGCACTTATGCTCACTCACACGGATCTTTAAATACTTTTCCAACTCAAATTGCATATCTTTCACAGTGAACTTAGGATTCTCATACAATGTCTTTTTAAAATACTTAGCAATAAACCCTTGGCTAGCACTTGGAACCTCTGTTTGTCGAAAGCATTTATGTTCTGTTTGTGCAGTCTTCACAGATAACCCACCTCTATCACCATCTATGGAGATCAACAATTTGAAGGGACAGTTAGAAGCATTAATACATAGAACTCTTATCCTAGTTCTTTCATTCTTTACGAATTTCAGCTTGTATCCATACCTCACACCATACTCATTGATTGCATCACGTGCCTCTTGTGAATTAGCAAATGTCATGCCTAATGCAAAATATCCTATATGTGCTTCAGAGTATGTGTTTTCATTGCATAAGTCCACGTCTACCTCACAACTACTACCATCATCCTCACTTTCACCCTCTTCAACATCTTCTTCACTAATATAACCGTGAGGATTCACATATTGGATGCAAGCAGGATTATATTGTGTAGAGGGTTCTGTTATATCCTCTTGCACCTGTATTTCCTCATCCATTTCCAATCTTTTATAAAAAAATTCATCAATTCCTTCATCATCCTTGTTCAATATGTCAACACAATCTTCATCAATCTGTCTTTCAACCCCCTCCACACTATTAACATACTCTTCCTCAATTCTTTCACAATTCACACTCGTACTCTCAATAAACAAAACTTTCGGAATGAACTCAGGCATACGGGTGTAACCATCATCAATATATATGCAAATTTCCTCCCAACAAAATAAATCCAAATATGCTAGTATCCTCTTACAACACTCATCATCCTTAATCAATATTAAACCCTCTTCAATTATGGAATCCCGATCAGCAATATAAATATTTTTTAAATTTGGGAAACCTAAATTAGCATAATGTTTCACCATACGAGTATACGTCATATTACTCATCTCATCCAATACAATATCCATGTTCCAATTGTCATAACTCCAATGCTCATCTTTTTTCCATTCTCCTCCAAAATAGAATCGAAATTGCATTTTTCTACACCTACATCAACAATTAAAAAAAAAATCAGATTATTACTAATTAGCAAATCGTTTCTCTGTCTCTATAAAACTCAACCCTTCATGCAAACTTTATGAGAGAGATGATGATATAAACTAAAGAGATAGAGAGAGATAATTATTACTTACCTTTTAATTCCTCAAGAGAGAGATGATGATATAAACTCAACCCTTCATTATTTGCATGAGAAATCACAGCTTTGGAGAGAAACAAATTTCTGAAATTGAGCTCTAGAAAGAGTGTTCTTGTGGAGGGTTTAACTTTTTTTATTTTTGAGAATAGTGTTTCAACCTTTAGCCTTCCACTGTTTGTAATTTTACGTGAAGGATAAACTAAATTCAGGTTTAAGAGTAGGACCCACCAGAAAAAATAAATATAATTTTATTTGCAAACAACATTTTTCATCTGTTAGTAACGTCTGTTAGTCAATAGGGATAATATGCACCAAAATACAAACGTGAGGGATATATACACACCAAAACAAAGAATAAGGGCTTATTTGTACTTCACTAAAGACCTTAAGGGGGAATTTGCACCTTCTCCCTTCATTGAGGAACAATTAAGTGGACACTATTTATCATCAAGTGTGAATTCAATTGGCCACTGTATATATCATTTTGCTCTTACTTCTCGGGCTTCTGTGTCTTCTTATAAAGTGTTTACAACTTTCATAACGCTCTAGACTCGACTATATTATAAAATATGCATCGAATACTCATTACAACTCAAATCCGTAGTACCGAAGTATGTTTGGAAATCCCAGGTCTGTTGGTGAATGGTAAAGACTCGACTATATTATGAAATATGCATCGAATGCTCAATTCAGCTCATTCAAAATCAAGAAGTCATTGCTCAAATCCGTCGAAATCCTAGGTCTTGGTGAATGGTAAAGAATCTTAGCAGCCGCATTATATCCCTTTCTTAGGTGCCTACTCATTTTATGTTTTCTTAAAGGACCATAGCAGCTCAAGTAACCAAAGAATGGCAGGAGTGCTGACTAGAGAAGAACTCTAAACACGGAAAGTCATACCCTCCTTTGCTCCTAATATCAACATGCTTCATAATATCTTGCAACAATATTTTTCATTTGACTTTAGTCAAAACACTTTTTTTCGATTTCGAACCGATATCTATTACCAATAAAAATAGAGAAATGTTACTCGATGTATTTGTACTTAGTAGTATCTTAGTAAACGAATAGTAATGTTCACAACTCAAATTATTTCATTTAGGTACCTCAATTGGGAATCTGAAATAAATCACAATTGTTCGTCTGAATTAAAATATTATCCGTCTTATTTTAATCAAAGGTACTATTAACTTCAAGACATCCAAAATCAATTTCTAGACATAACAGAACTAATACTTCACCATTTAGTTTCAAACTTCAAATGCCAAAAATATTCAAGATCGGAAAGCGTCAAGAAGAATTAATCGCAAAAATAAAGTAGAATCAGAAATCTCGTGTAGAAGTGCCGCTCATCGCACTACCGGAAGTAGTGCTGCGATTGCACAATGCAAAGAGTATCATCATCTTCCACTTTTAGATAAAACGAATGAAAGAAGACGAAATACCCATACAAATCTCAAAAGCATAATAGGAGAAGAACACTATGTACGGCATAAGAGCTTGGCTTCTTATAAAGATTTAAGAGTGGTTGCTTTAAGTCAAAGTGGCGGCTGCACACAATTTAACATATTAGGGTTTTCTGTAAGGGCCTAAGGCAATATTTTGGATGTGGGCCGGTGTTAATGGTCTCTGCTTCGTCTCAATTCAAGTTCTAATAATAAAGTTATTATTTTAATTTTAAATATAGTTCCTAAATGGCATTCAATTGATCAATTTGAGTCACTAAAAAAAAATCGACAACCATGTACTCTTTAAATTTAATTTTTCAAACTTTTACGAAAATTTTTATGAAATTAACAACATTTTATTATGCAAATTTTTAGATTTATTAAATAATCGAGAGTGTATAATTGATTAATAATATTATTAACTAGTAGTAATAATTATTAGCTAATTAAATATATCAATTTTTCAAATTTAATTTTTATATATTTATTTATTAAAATATTCATTTTCTTTCAAATGTAATATATATATATATACAGGGATGACAATGGGCCGGATTTGGACCGGATTTTAGTTGGTCCAGATCCAGATCCATATTTTTTCCGTTTTGTCCAGATCCAATCCAGATCCTTTGGATCTAAAAAAATTAGACCCAGACCCAAATCCATTGGATCTGCGGATTTACGGGTTCAGATCCAAATCTATATTTTTTTTAACAAACATTTAGATTGAGAAAAAACATTACGTTTAAAATATTCAAATGTTAAAATTTTCATCATCCAAATAATATAAGTTTGTACACCATAAAAATAACAGTTTTTCAAATGAGTATATTCCAAAAATCAATATTTGTAATCATCGAGGTCAAAGTGTTCTATATTACTACTACTTTCAAAATCAACATCATCCTACACAAATTAAGAAAAAAAAGATTCTTTTACATAAGCATAAATAATTAATAAAATGAAAATGTCAGTGGAATCAATTTGTTCTCCATCGTCATCATAATTTTCGGTAACAATGTACAATGTGAGATATTCATTGTATACTTACCAATAAAATAGAAAATATATAAAGTATCATTAAGTTTAAATAAGAAAAATAATTAAACAAATAGACAATGATACATTTTGAGATACAAAAAAATAACTATTACATTTTGCAAGTAAAAGCAATTTAAACTTAAACTAAATATTATATATATAATTACTATACTTAATATATTTAATTTCGGATATCGGGTCGCATCTGGATCGGATTTGGATTTGAAAATAAAATTCCAGATCCAGATCCAATATTTAAGAGATAAGTCCAGATCCGACCCAAATCCAATGGGTCCAAAATTTATTCGACCCAAATCCGTTTGACCCAAATCCGTAAAAATGAATTTGAACTAACGGATGTGAACCGGATCTTAGACCCATTGCCATCCCTATATATATGTATGTGTGTATTATAGGTTTATGCAATATTTTTAAAACGGTTCAACTGATAAAATGAATGACAACTTTATTTGAGCGGTTCAACTAATAAAATAAATGGCAATTGTATTATTTGATAGAGTGACATTTTTTATTGTATTAACAATATAGTGATATAGTTAATGGTTTGATATAAAATATATTTTATCCACTCCGTTAAAAATTATTATATTTTTTTAAACATAATAATATTTTTACTTTCTTAGACTTCGTATTGGATTTATTATCGTCATTTTTAACAAAATACATAGAGTATGTATATCATAAATTTTGAATTTTAATTATATTATATATTACGATATTATTAATATAATATTCAATATTAGACAATACATGATTTCAGAATTAAAAAAGAAAAAAAGAAGATTTAACAAAACGCTAAGAAAGTGTTTTGGCAGCCAATGCATGTAAAATTCAATGTGGAAGCTCGAAAACGCAAAGCCACAAACTCACCTCCAAACATCACCACCCTAAACTCCCCATCACTCAACACGTAAAAGCCATGCAACCTCTCACTTCCACTATAAAAAGGGAACCTCCTCCTCCATTAAACCACCACCAATACTCCTACATAAATACTCATTCCTTCCTACTCTGATCATCCCAATGGCAATGAAGGTAGCCTTCGCAGCAGCCCTCCTTGTGGCCCTGGTGGCCGTGGCCAGCGCCACCACCTTCACCACCACCACCTACGACAGACAGCGCGGCGAGAGGCAGCAAGAATGCAGGCAGCAGCTGCAGGGAAGGCAGTTCCAATCGTGCCAGAACTACTTGAAGCAGAGGAGCAGCAGCCCCTTCGAAGAGTCCGCGGAGGAAGAGGAAGCCAACCCACGAACACGAAGGGAGTCCCCATACCTTGAGCAGTGCTGCGAGCAGCTCAAGGAGATGGACCGCAACCAGTGCGGATGCGAAGCCATCAGGGTGGCAGTGGAGGAGGCACAGCAAGGAGGAAGAAGAAGCTTCCAAACGGGACAAAGCAGTGAGCAGCTGTACGAGAGGGCACGTGATCTTCCCCGCCAATGCAACTTACGCGAGCAGCAATGCAGCTTCAACCTCGTCTTTGTCTAGACTACTACCACTGCCAGAGAGGCCAATCGGCCTTCATGCCCTTTTCTGTCTTTATATTTCCCACCAATAAATATCATCAATAAAAATTACCACTTTTACTTTTATCATCTGCCGTAATTACTCTTATGTCTATATATATGCATGAAAAAAGGAATTATATGGATTTCTAAACTGACAAAGAAAAGATTAGAACTTCATATTGTGTAAACTTCATATTTTAGTAATTACTTTTGTTTCTAAGAAAGAAAAGGGAGCAAGATAATGTACTTGTAACGCTTATAAATATTGAAATGGAATAGTTGATCACACTAATATTGATAATGTTCATCGAAAACAGAGAATTAAGGTGGAAAGAAGAGATGAAGAAAATCTATCTTATGGAATTATAGAACTTATAGTACTGCTGACCACCATTTACTTTTTGAATGCCAAAAAGGATAAATTGTGATCCAACGGCATAAAAAAGAACTAGTAACAAATAAAAGATGAAATATCGTGGAAAGATTATCATCGTCATCTACTCTGAACAGAAAAGTAAACGAGGAAATACCCATACAAATCTCACACAGACCCAAAGCTTCCGGTTATGATGAGAATGGTAACACAAGTCTTAAAGTTAAAAAGAAAAGTGAGGCTTATTATAGACATAATGAGTGCAAGGGCCGCTGCAAATTAAACAATTTAAAATATTCCTTTCATCCACGAAATCGGAGGTTTGAATTTATCACTACTGTGTTGTGTTGTATTTTTATGAGTGAAAAAAAAAAGTTATTAAATGATTATTAAACAAATAAATATGTGGTAGAAAAATTAAAATACTCACTTAAAAAAAAAAAATTAAAACACATGAAAAGTTGACTGCAAAATAATGTTTTTATGAAAAAGAGGAAAGTTGTTAGAGAAAAATTAATAATCTAAATAAAAACACCAATTTAATTCTCTCTCACAAATCTTGGACCGCCCTTTCATTCTCTCCAAACCTTTTTCAGACCTCTCTCTCTCAAACCGTTCAAAAATAATGTCGGACAACGTCCGAAAGCCATAAAGAGAGCGAAAAAGATATACCACATCATATTCAGGTTCACATTATTGCTCTGAACATAACCGCTGGTATTATATGCATAGACCGCTCGGCATATGTCAAGCGGTCCATCCATATATACGAAGATTATACCAACGGTTTACATTCCACATGAACAGTGGCGGATCCAGAAAAAAATGTTAGGGGGGACTAAGTTTCGAAGAATTACGTAAAAAATAAATTTTGCTATAGTTCAAGTAGGTAGGAGGGGTTATTGTATAAATATACGTAAAAATACCGATAAATTTATGATTTTTTAAGTATAAAATACATCAAAAAAAAATTAGGAGGGGCTGAAGTCCCCCCTTCACTAGCTGTGGATCCGCCCCTGCACATGAATATATATATTTTTCTTACATCTTTGGTGATATAGAAAATAATTTTACATGATTGATCATTGATAATTTACATGCATATTATGATTTAGTGAATTATTTTGTTCGAATTAAACATTTTTACGAATTGAATGTATTATATATGACAACAAATACCCGAGCGGTTTATGAGGTAATTAGGAACGGTCTATGTCATGTTTATTTGATATAATTATTATAGTTACATTTCTGGTAAAATTAAGTACAATATGTATGTAATTGAGTGATTTACGTAATTGATTTATGAAATTATGATTGTTTTGAATGTAATTATTATAAACAATATATACTAAAATTTAGCTAACAATATATCATAAACAATATATAACAATATAAACATAATAGTCCAAAAATGAAATAATGAAGTACTCAATTTTTAGTCCACTTTATGCAAGAGTATGTAAGACTTTGTAAAACACTTTTGGTACTATTTCATACTCTCTTAATCCCGCTAAAAGTGGTCACATTTCCTTATTAGTTTGTCCCATTAAAAGTGACAACTTTATTAAAAAGGAAAAAAAAAAAATACATTTAGAGTACATTACTCCACTTTTTAAACACTCAACACTTTACTTTCTTACTTTTTTAAACTCTGTGGCCGCATCTAGCGGGACGGAGGAAATATTTTTTTTAATGAAATGAATATTTTCTACATACAAATTAATATTTTGAATATTTTTTACATCTAATTTTTAAAAGTGGTACTTTTACCCATTTACACTAAATATGTTATGATTGAAATAAAGATTTGCATTAATAATTAATTAAATAAGTATCGAGAATAATATAAATATTAAAAAATATTATCTACGTACAAAATATAATATTCTCATAACTAATGTGACATGAGATATATAAATAAATAATTATTTATTTATAAAAATTTATTACACTTTTCAAATTTTATTAATTAAGTTATAATTTAATATTTATTAAATATAAAATAATAAAAAATAAAAATAATAATAATTTATATATTTATGTGAAATTACGTGATATTATCACATTCAAAAAAAATATATTAATTAATATCCGCCATACAAAATTGAGCGAAATTATATAAAAATTAGTGGAAAAATTGATAATATGAAATATACTTATTAAAAGATACACTTTATTTTTTCTTGCATGATCCAAAATATTAAAGTGCATAATTTTAATATTAATTTAATCAAATTTTCAAGCGTACAGCCCCAATTTCCTATAAATCTTTTTACTTCTTATAGCCTTTTTAATTACTTTTTAAATAAAAAAATTAATACACAAACTATTATACCTCATAACCACTAATTTACAATTTTAATTATATAAACTATCATATTACACTACAAAAAACACATTTTCTAGCAACGGAATAGTGACGGAAAATTTTTCCGTTTCTAATTTTAACGGATTAACAACGGAATTGTTATGGAATTTGTTGTTCAATTTTAGTAACAGAATTAGTGACGGAATTATCCATTATTAAAATTTGGTAACGAAATTTTCTGTTACAATTCCGTTACTAAAATTGAAAATTTCATTTTAGAAACAGAAATTTCGTTACAATTCCGTTGTTATATAGTAACGGAATATATTCCGTTGTTAAATTTTTTTAGCAACCATCAATATTACTACGGAAAAATCCGTTACAATTCCGTTACTAACATCTTTAGTAACGGAATTTCTTATTTTAGTGACGGAAAAATTCCGTTGCTAAATAAACTTTTTTTTTGTAGTGTTATTTAAATTTTATTTCTAATTTCATAATCACATTCTCCATATACCTTAATTCTCAGTTCTAATTTTATAGCATCATATCTAGTTCTAAGTACCACTATATCTTAGAGTTATAAAACAATCAAATAATTTGATTCGATTCAAAATTTTGTGATTTTAATTTAAATACAAATAATTTATTTCATTTAATTAGTATTTAAATATAAATTGAATATTATGATATTTGATTAGATAAATACATTTATATATAATTATTCAAAAGTAAACTTATTTTATATATTAAAAAATATTTTTTAAATTAATATTCTATTTTTATAATGGTGTAATTTCAAATCAAATCTAAAATGATAGAATCAGATAAAATTTTAAATTTAATTTTTTAAATATTACTCTCGAGTCCCACAATTTTTTCATAAAAGTACCATAAATGGACTACTTTAATAAATAGATATATTATTTAATATATTTTGAAAATCAAAACGAATTGAATCGTATAATTCAAATGTTCATAACGAATTAAATATTAATCATCATTTAACATTCAAATATGAATCAAATAATTCGAATAGTTTTATGTATCAAATCAAATGCAACAACAGGACACGTAACCGTCCAAATGCAACAACAGGACACGTAACCGTCCAAATGCAACAACAAAATACTCACCAAACACGTAAAAAAAACTAAAATTTATAGTTAAAGAATCATCAAAGTAAATGCATCTATGACTAAGTTCATCAATGACCATCAAAAACTCCAACTATTCAACCAATTTAATATTATATTATTTTCTTATTCATTTTTTTTAATTAATTTTATTCAATCCAATCATCTTCATTTTTTTTGTAGTTTATCAATGACCATTTCAACTATACAATCATAACATTTAATTTTTATTATACATAACATAATTGATTTTGCTTTAAATAATTAAAATAAATTATTATTATTATTGAAAAATATTTAAAACATAAAAAGACATTTTTCATATAAAATAATTTTTTGACAAAATACAACATAAAAAAATTAAGTCTCTAAATTACAATCTAAATACGAAATTGAAAATACAAAGTTACATAATAAGATTGAAAAAAATTATACAATCAATCACGATTACCAAATTTCATCCATATATGCTCAATCAAGTCGTATAGAAGTGCGTTGTGAGCTTCTCTGCTGCGAAGTTGATTCTTTGTTCTCATATAGCAAGATAGACTTGCAATCCCTTATGTTGAGTATAAAAAATCATTATTTTGTTCTTCTTCTTTTCTTCACTTATTATTCTGTCTATGTTGATCTTCTATAAACTCTGTCGGATCATGATAGTTTAGATAAATGCTTCTTTCACCTTCCACTATCATATTATGCATAATGATGCAAACAATCATTATTTTTCCCATAATGTCACGATCCCAAATAAGGCACGAACGCTTAATAAAGGCAAAACGAACTTGTAGAACGCCGAATGTTCGTTCTACATCTTTTCGGGTAGCCTCTTGATGTTGAGCAAATAATTGGTGCTTCCGAATTTGTGGAGCAGGAATAGATTTGACAAATGTTGCCCATTGAATTGTTGGAAGATGTTAAATCTTCTTGATCCGTCCAACCTTTTAAGAATTGTTGGAAGATGTTGTGTGAGTTTGTTTATATGAGTTTTGGGAAATGTTTTGAGTGGTTTGGTGATATTCGGGAATAGGTGAATGAAGATGATTTTGTGAAAATAAATGGTTCATATCATAATTGAACGTTGAAAAATCTTCAAAATTTGAAATATTTTCAAAATCGGGATGATAATCTCAAGAAAAATCAAACTTCTTAGAATTGAAGAAAGAGTTATTGTCTCGATCCATAGAAAAATATAGAACAAAATAATAAACAATACAAGTAAAGAGAAGAATTTTGTAGGTGTAAGAAAATATATCAAGATTGATCTCTATTTATAGGGAATGAAAAGATAAAAATTTTAATATTTTTTTTAAATATATTATACAAAAGTTATTTCAATTTTATCTATATATTCAATTAAAATCTAGTCAACCAATAGAATGAATACAAATGTCATTATATTTTTTCATATGTTCGACCTGACAATTTTTTTCCATTTATTTTTTGTACTTCGGCAAAATGAGTGGTCGAACACTCACTTCTTTTATCCACTGATAAACATACATGGTGTAAGAATACACAAAAACATACACTTTTCTGAAATAATAATAAACAAACTAATTAATTAGTGACAATGAATAATTTAATAAATTCAAATGCCTATTTATACTAATAATTCTTGCATGAATATTTGGCCTGACATCAAGAGAAAAGCCAAGTGTTTTGGCCGCCAATGCATGTAAAATTAGATGTGGAAGCTCGAAAACGCAAAGCCACAACTCCCCTCCAAACATC
>JAPKLX010000045.1:1241007-1296047 GCA_026898415.1 Leonotis leonurus | reverse complement strand
CGCCAATGCAACTTACGCGAGCAGCAATGCAGCTTCAACCTCGTCTTCGTCTAGACTACTACCACTGCCAGAGAGGCCAATCGGCCTTCATGTCCTTTTCTGTCTTTATATTTCCCCGCCAATAAATATCATCAATAAAAATTACTACTTTTACTTAATTTATTAATTTGCATCTACTGCTCATATACTATATATATGCTATGCGCACGCCGCACATCATCAGTTTTATTAATAAAAAGAAGCAAAATATATATGCCCAATATTTTAAAAAGAGAGTAAAAGTATTGTAAAAAAGAGAGTAAGGTTGGGTAAATAAGAGAGTAAAAATATTGTAAAAAAGAGAGTAAGGCTTGGTTTGAATGTTTGCTTATATAATCACACTAAATTAAATTTGATTTGATTATTTAATCACACTAAATATTTAATCAAGCATTTGACTTTCTATCTTCTTCATTCAATCTTTCTATCTTCTTCATTCCATTTTTATGTATTTGATTTGATTATTTAATCAAGCATTTGTCTCTATTTCCTTCATCCAATCCATTTTTATGTCTCTTAATCACTCAAATGTTTGGTTATATAATCTGACATGACTCTCCATCTCTTTATGAGTTCAATCTATTTTTATGTCTCTTATTGGTTATATAATCACACTAAATTTAACTTCTTATGTCTCTTATTGGTTATATAATCACACTAAATTTAACTTCTTAATCATGATTGGTTATATAATCACACTAAATTTGACTTCTTAATCACTTAAATGACAATCATAAATTTGACTTCTTATTCAATCATATATAATGACACTAAATTTGACTTCTTAATCACTCGAATGACAAATGATTGGTTATATAATCATACTAAATTTGACTTGATTATTTAATCAAGTATTTGACTCTCCATTTTCTTATGAATTCAATTCATTTTTATGCTTTTTAACCACTCAAATGCTTGGTTATATAATCACACACTAAATTTGACTTGATTATTTAATCAAGTATTTGAAACATAAAAAATGAGAGAGAGGATTATGGATAAGAAGGTAGAGATTTAAATGCTATAATCATATTAATCTTATTAATTCTATTAAACAAACAAAACCTGTCAAATTATTTAATCAAGTATTTGAAGCATAAAAAATGAGAGAGGGAGGATTATGGATAAGAAGAAAAAGATTTAAATGATATAATTCTATTAATCCTATCAATTCTATCAAACAAACCAAATCACCCCTAAAAGTATAGTAAGCGGATAAAGTGGATAACTCCAAAAATATATTACCCTAAAAGTATAGTAAGTGGATAAAGTGGATAACTCCAAAAATATATTAAGGAAGTGAGATGGATGAAGTATTTTATAAATATTAATTTATTTTAGAATTATCTCTATATATCCCAAATAATAATAAAATTAATGTTTCCTAATCATATTGCCAATGTAAATCACATCACTAAAACTGTTTCACTATTGATGGTGCCTGCATAATAATTTATTTTCCTTTACTTGCTTACTAGAATTTATTGATCACAATAAAATTTAATAATAAATAAGAAATATATTCAATATTTATTTTATGTAAAAATAAAAACAAAAAATACTCTATGCTTCAATAATAATGATTAATTTTGATAATTTGTTTTTTATAATTTTAATCACATTATGTGACATTGACGTTAATTGCATACACTTGAAGTTAGTGTCCGCTATGAATAGAGTAGCGGCTCTAATCACATCATTATATAAGTATATGAAAAAGCATTACTATTAATTAATATTCCCATCTCCATAAAATAATTACTAACTAGTTTAATTATTATAAATAAAAGTGATGGCGTTGACCAAAAATCGCATGGATCAGGCTTACTATTTGATACAGAATCTACGCAAAATCTATATTTTCCAAATTTCACTCATTTTTTCGCAGATATTATATTAACATCTCTAAAACTCTCTCTCCTTCTCCCTTATTCACTCGGATTTTAAATCCGCGAAGAAATTAAAACACGAAATGGACGGTGGGTCGTGGGCTGATCAGTGGGACACCAGCGAGGAGCCGCCGCCGGAGAAGAAGAAGAGTGGTGGAGCAGCTGCGTACGGGAAGAAGGTGGGGGAGAAGACGAAATCGGCCGCCGCTACCGGCATGAAGAAGGTTAAAGAAGGAACATCGGTGGGATTCGACTGGATCAAGGAAAAGTATTACAAAACTACAAAACACTGATTTTTGTTCTTTTTCTTTTCTCAAGTAATTGTAATATTCAGTGTGTGATTTTTGTTATGAACGATGAACATGGTATGTTGAATAAAATAAATTTATTGTATTGTGTGAACCGGTGGGCATTTGTTGTTTCCTTGATTTGTTCTCGTTTTATATTTTATTTCCTTTACTTAAGTTTGTGATGTGTATTTAGTTATGATTTTCTAGTCTTGGTATTGACTGCTTTGGTAGAATATTTGTTCGGCCGAAGTAGGAATTTTGAAGGTTTCTCCATATATAATCTATTATCCTTATATTTGACACAATCAAATACCTAAACTAATCCAACGAATCGCAAATTTATTGGACTATATAATTAATCGATGTCGAACTGATGTATAATATTTTTCGATTATTTCTTGTGATAATAATCATTTGTTTCAGTCAGAAATTATTTCAATTTGATTATCTACAGAGTAGGGATGAATGAACTGGGATGGATGAGTTTGGACTGGATCAGAGACCGATTCATACAGTGAAACAGTTCGAATTGGATCATTTTTTTAAGGATCGATAAACTAGGGGATCGATCCGGGTCAATGCTGTTGGATTCAGAATTCTGACGTAGAAATAAAATATATACTTATTCGTACACGAGTTTGTTACCATTTTGGGTCGATCGTGTACGAATTTGTTACTCAATTCCTTTTTTTTTGGTTTAGTAAGTGACACATAAAAATCTCACCCGCCCGCATATGTTAATGTTAAATTGTCACATCAACTATGACACGTTAAGTTATGTCTACCGCGACAATTATGAGTAGGCATATCTACTTTTTACACAACTCAAATAAAGTACAATAAATCAAGTAGAATCCAAACAAAATGAAAATAGAAAATATAGTTTATTAAATAAGAAATATATACATCTATTCTATATAAATATACTAAAGCTGAATCTTCAATATTTTTTTTGGCGCCAAAACAGTTCATCCATGCAGCATATAATTACTTAATAAAATATTAATTTTTATTATACAACTTTTCAACTTCTGCAGTAACTTTTCAACTTCTGCAGTAACTTTTACTTAGATTAAAACTATTCAGCTACCTCACTTTCTAGACTTTCTAAAGAACTTTATAATTTAAGAAAATCTAAATACACATTTTGTGTCGTTCTTGAAGATGAGTGGTGCTTTGTGGCTCTTCGATTTCAGCATTCTTAAAGATGTAAAATAAAAATAAATATGTATGACTGTGTACAAACTTGATTAGGTGGTAGCATAATGACCTATACATTGATCTTACTTTACCTTAGTAGCTGACAGTATAGTTGTAAAAATAATAATTATATATTTTCTGCATGATACGATGGTTTTGCATAATTTATTGTGATACATACTTTTCTGCTTTGTGAGCTCATGTTTTCAATTTTTTACTTTTCCCAGACAAGCAAAAGATGTTGTGCGAGGTATTAAGAAGCGTCTTGGTAGCAGGAGTGCGAAAGTTCAGCTGCTTGCCTTAACAGTAAGTCCCAAGAACTTTGCTTTTTCTATATGGATAGAACCAAACAGTGCATTTAGTTCTCTCCAAATCTTCAACATAAGAGCCTCCAAAGTATCTATTATTACTATTTCTCTTATTTAACTACATTTCCCAATAATTTTACAATTTCCAAGAGTGTTATTATTACATTTTTTTTCTTCTTCAAACATTTACTAATTTAGATGCAATAATATTTCTATTAATTCCAATTGAATGAAGTTATCATTCAAAATGTTGAATTTAAACTAACATAATATTGTTTTTTTATACACACACACATATTTATAGAAAATATTTATGCTAATTATAATGGAATGCCTACTTTTTTCAATAATAATTTGAAATATTTTATGAAAGAATAATTATTGAATTTTACGGTACCACCATTCTAATTTAAATATTGAATTTAAACTGATAGTTTATAGTATATTTTTCAGGTGATCAACAATATCGAAAATAATTAACATCAGGAAGATAAATTTTGAGCCCATAAATTTGGAAAAATAAATATTTAAAGTTTAATTTGATAGTACCAATATCATCCATGTTAAGTAGCTATATTACTTATTCATTTCATTTTCACCTATAAATTTAATTGGTTGGAATTACTTTATCTTTATTTATTTCATTTATTTGTAATACTCCCTCCGTCCCAGGTGAGTTGTCTCACTTACCAAATAAGGGTGTCCCCCTTCACTTGTTCCATTTCCTAAAAAGGAAAGAATTAGGGTGTAATAGAGGGAGTTAATGGTAATAAAGTAGGTGAAAGAAGAAAAAGATGAATGAAGTAGGTGAAAGAAGTATGTGAAAGAGGTAAATTAAGAAGATAATAAAAGGTGTATTGGTTTGCGATCCGAAAGCAAAATGGACAACTGAGGTGGGACGGAGGGAGTATCATATATTCAATATTTTTTCAAATATGATTTAAATGATCATTTTTTGTATTAATTCGAAGTATAATTTAGAAGAGATTACAACTAAGTGTATGTCTTTTTAATTACGACCTCATAAAAATAATAACTAAATGTAGATTGATAAAAAAAAATTGATCCATTATTTTTTTAGCATATGTTCTATTGGGAAATGAAAAGTTTTATTTTGCTTTTTCGAGAGTATTTTATTTTGCAGTACAAATGTGTTAATTTTGATTTTTAATTTGAAATCTTAATTTTAAATACCCAACATTAATATGATATATATATAGAGAGAGGGTGATTAAACTATATGTTTATTTGAATTATATATAAATTATGAATTTATAAAATTTATATACTAGAGACGTTTAAATATATTATTTCAATTTAAATATCAATTTATCATTAATATGTTAAATATATGAAATAAAAAATCAATTTAACAAAATAAATGTGTCAAGTTTAATTATAGTTAACGTATATAAAACTAACTATTATTAATTTCTTTATTATATATTATTTATATAATGTAAATAATTTTATTATTTTTCAAGCATTTAAAATAAAATATTATTATTGCAATACACAGGACAACGCGCAGGGGTAAATTTACTACATACATAAATAAGAAATATATACATACATATATATATATTATTTTTTTGAACATATTTACATTCATTTAATATGAAGTACTCTATCTCATTCATATATATATTATTTTATATTTATTTTTACCCATAAACTTATAGTTAAATTAATAAATTATCATGTTATGAATTTATTTTTAGTTTATATTTTTATTGTGGATTGAAAATATTTAGAATTAATATATATTTTATTTATAAAAATTATTGGTGAATATTAAAAATAGTCTTTAAGATATAAGAAAATAATTATGTTAATATTTTTTTTGGATTTTACTGAACTCAGACCGAACCAGGAGTCCGGGACTTAGTCGGTCCTAAAGTTTTTTCCGGTACGAGTCGGTCCACTTTGGATCGGGCTAGTATCTATTAATTTTATAATTTGTAAATGAAACGAAGCGTGACAGATAATGAAGTAGAGTAAGATATAATTGGCACAACTCATATGCATATAATGTGTAAATGAAAAAATAGAAGTAATTCCGAAAGCTAGATAAAGAAGAATGATATGTTTTGGCAAGACTTGCATGCAAAAATGGTATGCAAAAGCTAGCAAGTGTCTACATTAATGAACACGTAAAGCCATATTACCCTTCACTCCCACTATGTAAAGACAGCACGACAAATTAACACCACATTTCACCCGCACTTTCTCACTTCCATACACACTAAACTCTGTCACATCCTAATGGCGATTAATGCAGCACTGGTAGTAGCTCTTGTCGTTGCACTGGTGGCCGTGGGGAGTACCAGTACAAACGACGAGTAAGAGGGGTACCAGAGGTGCTTGAAGATTTTCGAGTGGGATTACCATTCTAGCCAACCCAACTAAACTCAAGGGTATAGAGGCTAATCGGCCTTGTTTAGGAGGTTTTGTTAAGGGATTTTGTTCTATTTCCTCCAAATAAACTAATACCAATATGAAAACCAAAATAGTTCTGCATTCTGAAATTAAAGGTATGTAAAGTAAAAAGAATGATGTGAAT
This sequence comes from Leonotis leonurus, assembly GCA_026898415.1. Lineage (NCBI taxonomy): Eukaryota > Viridiplantae > Streptophyta > Magnoliopsida > Lamiales > Lamiaceae > Leonotis > Leonotis leonurus. Next base: position 1,289,758 of record JAPKLX010000045.1, on the reverse strand, counting down.
TTTCTTATGTTGGAAGCCATACTAGATTCTTAAAATTCTTTAATACAGCAGCTCAATGCAATTTCGGTTGCTAAGAGCAGGAGAGAATCTAATGATGTGTTAAGTGTGGTGAATTTTCAAGAAACAAAGTACTTTACCATCTGAATTTCCTTTTGCTTGAAGCCACACCTCTCATAAAATGGCATATTATCACCACTGCAATCAAGAATCACCTTGTAGCATCCCATGGAGAGAGCATGGTCAGACAGGAACTCGATAATCTTCTTCCCCAAGTGCTTTCCTCGAACATTAGTATCCACTACCACATCTTCGATATGGCCTACTTTCCCACAATTCCTTATGAATTTCTTCTCTAAAAATACACTACCAGTTGCAATAATTCTCCCAGAACCTTTATCTTCTATGACGCAGATAAGATGATCATTTCCATAGTTAGCCATCTCCCTAAATCGTTCGTCAAATGCTTCATCCGATATGGAGTCGCAAACAGTTAGCTGCTGAAGTAGCTCCACGAACCCCTTCTTCTTGTCCGAGATCTCTAGCTTCCTTACTTCATATGCCTCCGAGTTTTCTGTTTCCATCGTTAGTAGAACAAGAACTGAAGTTTATAACCACCAAATATCTGCAAAAATTGAAAGAATTGAAAGAAATATGAGGGTAGAATACGAAAAATCAACCACGTGATACGACAGAATGTGCTGCTATACGGTAACACTGATAATCATAGTTTTTTGAATAAATCAAGTAATTAATTATTCACTGAAAGTATAAAACAATTACATGAAACTGCGGAATGCGAACTAATTGTTCGGAGAAAATATACGACATTGCAGAGAGTATTCAGCAAAATATGAATTGGCTGGTAGTTATATAGATCTATTCTTCGTGATATTCCGCGAATGCCTATAACTACTCGAACTAACAATTGGAACAGAAAATACCTAAAACATTGGTGCTCAATAAATACAATTGAGACAACAGAGATCAGAAATGAATACCCAGTCATAACAACAGATCAAAGTTGCTAATTCATCAACATACGTACCCAGAAAGATCCAACAAGCGGGTGGGACCTTTGTAGAAGGGAGAACGCCTCGATTTAACAATGAAATCTACCCAAATGAAGGCGAAAAATCGAAATCTGTTACAGCCAATGAGCCGAATCTTTCATAAGATTTGGGCCTATTAATTAGATGAAACTCTACTCAAGCCGTCTTTGCATTTAGGCCCAGTTCCACAATGTCGTTGATGTGGTCCATATTCATAAATAGAAAACCTTGCTATAACATAAAGATAAATAAAATGGGCCGGCAGGGACCTGAGGCCCATTTGGTAGGCTCACTGGGCCTCAACTATAGCTACAGCCCTAAATATCATATTTATGCAATGAAAGGGTGGGTAACTCTACACAACACACATTGCACTAAAAATGACCAGCATGTTTAAAATAATTTATACCATAGGTGGTCTGTGGTCGTCGAGGAAAACGACCTTGATATCTTATTAGTCTCATTTCATTAATTTCGGGTATCAGGTCAGGTGGGTTGACGTTGATTTGTTGAACAATGAATGAATATATATGCATGTAAGTATGTAACTGCACTAATTCCTAAGTACCAAATAAAATGTTACATGCATGTATTTCTGCCTTACTGCAGGTCCACTAAATAATATATTCGCTGCACATACATACTATTATTTTAACGTTTTTTTTATTTCTCAATGTGACAATCCACCCCATCACCATGCGTGTATTTTGTATGAATTACATGAGGTGACTTTTTATTTCTCGATCTTAGGTAAAAACATATACATGTAGGAGCCTAATACTTTTGAATAACAATCAGTGCGTTCCACATTTCCACCAAGTGGCAAGTATATAAACAAATTAAATCCTGGATGTGTGCAAATGTTGAGGATCCCAAATATTTAATTATATATAATTTATATATATATATATAGTTTATGCGTAATGATTAGCAGTTGCAGTTGTAGTCTTAAATATATATACATAATGATTCTCTTTAATTAAAAGTATATCGATATATACATACATATATGTATGTAAATTCATCATAATTATCAGCATGTGATGATCGATCGGCAATATATATGCAGATATATAGGATATATATATATATATATATGATCTGTTTCATAATTAATTATATATAACACCAAGAAATCAAAGGAAAAAAGAAAAAGAAAATATTAACAACTATGATGTAATGATGTGAGATGCGGGGAAAGAGGGGTCGTCGTCGTTCTTGCTTCCTTAGCTAAAGAATCTCTGGCCAACATGATAGTGCTTCTGACGAGCGAAGCATCGAAGGAGGCGCAGTCTGCCCAGTCCTTCAGGAGTTCTTCCTGGCCCCACATATCCGGAATCCATACCCGACCCGCCACCTCCACACGGTGCCTCTTCAGCCTCTCCCTCCCGCTTGTACCCCCTTCTTCCATATCGCTTTTACGCGGCAGCGGCGACGGCGGTGCGCTTCCCCTATTCTCCTTCTCCTTCTCCGGCCACTCTGCCTTATCTTGGGGTGGTATCTCGGCTTGATCTATGCGGGTTTTGCTTTTCTTGGATTCTTGAGAATCTTCTACTGCCTTTTGCGATTGCAGTGTGGTGTTAGTGAAGTCGGTTTTCTGGATTAGAGTTTTGGGAGACATGATGTGGAATCGGATTCGGGTCTTTGAGTTGTGTGGTGTGCAGAGAAGATGGGAGATAGTATTAGATCGAGGAAGGAAGCTTGCTAACTAGGGTTGGTTTGATTATTGTGTGGGAATGAAGGGAAAAGGAAATGAGTGGGGCTTTAGTTTACACGTCCACACAATGTGTTTTTTGCTGTGTATGGTACAACACAAGTTTACGTGTCTTATATATACATATATATATTTCTTTTGAGGGAGAGGGAAGAGAGAGAGAGGACCTTATAGTGGTTATATATATAAGTGAAGGAAAGTATATATATATATATATATCTATATAGATCATATAGAAAGTGTTTTTAAAGTACGAAATAGGAAAGAATCTCAGTTATTCAATTTTAGGAACTGACGGTTATGATTTAACTAGAGATGATAGATTTTTTTAGTCATATTAACGTGAACTAATACATTAATAAGGTTAAATATGTAATTTGAGATATGAAAGAGAATAACCACCTACATTGATGGTTCCATTAAGTGAGATAATTTAGAAAGTTTTCTAATTATTCTATAACTCCTGTTTAAGATATTTAAGGGAGTAATAAGAAAATGGCGTGAATTAAGATGGTGATTATTTACTTTCCATAATTATTAGATTAGAGATTTAATTCTATGAAGTTAAATGCATTATTGTTCTTGTTTTATGAATTACGAGTTTACACATTGTGAACTGTTATATTCGATATTATGCATTATCAGTAGCAGCTTAAATGCATTATATTATGAATTGTTAAATCAAAACAGTTCTCTATATTTAAATGCATTGTATTTAACAGTTAAATGCATTGTATTTAAATATTAAATGCATTATATTTAACTGTTAAATGCATTGTGAAAATGTAATTGAGTTAAAATTATATTTACAAATGCATTGCATTTAACTGTTAAATGCATTGTATTCAACTATTAAATGCATTGTATTTTGAATGCGTATGGACGGAGTTAGAAAGTCATCATCATCTTCGTTGATTGTAGTTCGTCGCCCTTTGTTGATGGACTGGAGGCAGTGGAGGGATTGGGTGTTCCATATCTTGATGCTCCGATCCCATGAGGTTGAGGTGAGGAGGGAGCCGCCGTTGGCGGCAGTGGCCAGGGCGGACACGGCGTCGTGGTGTTGGATCCAGAGGCGGCGGTGGTGGCGGCGGACCTTGACGTAGTTGTGGGGCAGGAGGAGGCGGCGGCCTCCAGGTCGTCGAGGGTAGGGAGGGTGCCGGTGAGGTGGTGACGCTTCTGATCAGTGAGTTTCCACACGCGGATTTTGCAGTCCTTGTGTGCGGTGAGGATGTGGCCGCCGCGGAAGGCGATGGACTTGGCGGCGCCGCCGCCCCCAGCAGCGGCGAAGGTGTCGAGGTGGGTGTTCGTGAAAGAATAAGGAAACTGCCTTTTTGCAGTTCCTAGATTGTAGTGATGATGATGCATTTCCTTAATTATTTCAACCGCCAGAAATTATAGTTGACAATAATACCCTTATGCATTGTAAAAATACAATGCAGCCGATTGTTGAGGCAGAATTTTAATTAAAAGATGACCGTCCGATTTCAATGATCCAATGGCCTGGATGATTTCCTATTTCCTATTTTAATATCACTTTATACCTGAACCACTCCCTATATATATATATATATAAATATATATATATATATTAGGGAAGGGTTCGGGTATAAAGTGTTAAATTGGTGTAAAATAGGAAATCACCCGGGCCATTAAATCAACCCAATCCGACAACCATGATTAATTAGGCAAAATGTAATTATTTAGGGAAACACGGAACCTGCATCGCTGTGTAACAATGCACATGGGTAATTAGGTAACAATACATGTGGCGGTTTATAGCAATTATTTAAAAAATCTCACTTCAGCTTTAATTTCGGTAACCGTAATGGTAAGTTATCATTAACACTCAACTACCATAAAATCTTATTCTCTCTTCCCAAAAATCTTCTAATTCACGTTTACCAACAATGGTGAGAAGGTCAGGAAGGTGACCGGTGACCGTCGACGAAGAAGACGATTTTCAGTAGTGCATTATTAGAAGTATGTTAATGCATTTGGATTATATATGTAGTGCATATTAATAATACACGTGAATTAATATGTCAATAACACATGAATACATCATCCTACATTAATATATATTATTCATGGTCAATACAACGTTTTGTTATGACTTATTAACTGATCAAATGAATAATATATATTATTCATGGTCAAGACAACGTTTTGTTATAAAAAAACATTCAAATACACAAAAAAATGTATAATTTCTAATTTATACTATTAATAATGCAACTACAAGTTTATGACAATGCATTTCTATATATAAAATAACTCAATTACATACATTATATATGCATTAAATTAATTATTTAAACAATGCATAATGACCAATAAACTGATGCATTTTAACAGATACTAGTACGCATGAGTTAATTTATAAATTAGTACATATTATTGCATTATCAGATAAAGTACAATATAACAAAACATAATGAGGTTTAAAAACAAATTCACATCAACATCACATACTGAACAAAACCGTAAAGTTGAATATGCAAAATAAACAAAAATAAAACTTCGTTTCATATTAAAAATAAGATTAGCAAACAACTGAGTAACAAACGACGGCGAAAATATATGTATGTATACACTAGTCGGTAATTCAAACAAATCAAAAAAATAATGTTATATAATGAATGCATACTAAGCATTCGATAATGCATAAATATGCATAACAATATCATATATTATTTATTTTAACAGTGCAAACACTTAACTAATTGAATGCAAAAATATCAAATTATCAATGCAAATATACGAAAACGCATAAAATGAAATATATGTAGTAAATTATAATGATTATAATATCCCTTAATTTATGGTAACCGATATTTACTATAATTATATCAACAATAAAATTTATACCATAAAAATAGGTAACTATAGCCATAAATTATTAACATAATTTTCTCTCTCCATAAATAACGGCTGATTAATACTATATAATTAATTTTCTCTATCATCGTCAAATTACTATATTATCCTTAAGATCATATTTATGGTATATTTTATTATATTAAAAATTCGGATTTAATGTTTAAATACTAACCGCCGATCATGTAAAATTAAAGGATGTGATTGCCTTCCTATTTTATACCTTAATATCACTTTCTATATGATCTATACCCTCTGTATATTTATATATGTATTGTGGATTTTTGTATTAGGAAATAGGAATGTGAGGTGGTTGTTGATTTGAGAACATTGTGTGATATGCAAACGTTTGGGCCAACGGGAAAGAAGAAATTAATGCAGGGAGAAAATGGGCATTTCATGCATGCACTATCACATAATTCACATTGCCTATATATGTACTATACTACTATATCTGTGTGTGTGTAGATGAGATATTTTTTAGGCAATTAAACTTCAATTAATGAATTTCAACTACCACGAATTAATTCATATTATTCGGTCCCTTTAATTTTATGCTATTTAAATAGCCACAAATCATATATCAGCCAGATAAATTATTAATTACTAATTGACGTATGTGTATGTTATCTCAACAGATTTCGATTTGATGAGAAGAATGTCATACATATGTAGGACATCTCTTGTCTCTGTAATTAAAAATGTATTCAGAGTGGTAGTGTTTTTAATAAAATAAAAAAAGCAAGGTTAAGGTATAAAATCATAATTAATTAGAAAATAAAAACTACATGAGCAGCGCAACACAAAAGAAATACTTAATTAAATGGATCCAAATTTCGCTCAAATAATATAATTAAAGTGAAAAACTTTTTTTTTAAACGTATGTCAGGACAATCTGAGTAATAAAATGGTGGACGGGAGAAAGTATATTAGAATTTATTTATTTTTTTCAATTTTGAACTGGTATGGTAATAATCTAAGCATAAACAACATATTATATATATATATAATATTCAAACATCGCTATTATAAAATAAAATTAACATAAAGAATGATATAGACAATTATTGTTATATATAACCCCACCCATCGCTACCTTAAATCTTGGCTGCAAAAGGACGATATGTAAGTTGGTCTAAAATTAATATAATCCGATCACAATATACATGCATATATATCAATGTCGTTTAGTTAGGGCCGTTGATTTTCCCATTAAGTAAGTCAAAAATAAAAAAAATCCTTCATAAATTGAAATAGACGAGTGGTCAAATAATTAGTCGTTTGCGACCATATATATAGTTTAATTATAAGCCGTCGCACCCAACGACTTTGACTCTATTGGTTTTTGTGCATCTTTTTCTACATAAATTTCCATCTCTTAAAAATTGACAATTTTTCTTACTTATAAGTTATAATTAATCATATACTCGCTAAATGATACATATGTGATGGTGTGATGGACGTTAAATCTAGTTATGACTTTAAACAAGACAAAAAAATAGGTATGTATTAAGAAATGGATTAAAATAGATAGATACAAAATAGCAAGGTGATTTCAAAATTTCTTCACCTTTTCGTGTTTAGGCAAGAAAAAGTAAAATATGGGATATTTGTACAAGCGATGCAATATTAATAATATAATAAATATTATGATTAGACAATATAAAATCACATGGGGATGTCTCTTGTTAAGGCCCTACTTCTTGATCATTTCATTTCATTAATACTTTTTTGTTCAGACAAAGCCCCTGTCCTCGTCAACAACTCACTCTTGATTTTTTATTTTATTCTTGTGGATGGATACAATTCAACCATTAATCCATCCATTTAATTAAGGTTGTTGAGTAGTAATCAATCACCATACATTGAATTACAGTTATAAAGCTGATGCTGAAATATAGTCGCAATGCGCTCCGCCATTTCTAATATTGAACAAAGTGTGACGAAGTTTACATTAAAACAAAATTAATTAATTATATGCAACTATACATATATATTAAAGCAAATCGTGTGTGTTGGATAAATCTCTACTTAGCGTCAACTGTTGTTATTTGCTTTTCTCTCGTCCCATTAATAACGATCCATTTGCTTTTACACGCATATCAATAAACATATAAAAAATGTCTACTACACAAAAATCAAGAAACAATCTGTGTTAAACTTTACTTAATAAGAAAATAAGTCATTATTAGTGAGACGTCCAAAATAAAAAAATGAATCGTTATTAGCAGAACGGAGGAAGTATGATTTTTCCTTTTTTTTATATTGTATCAACGGTAGTGTGGGAAATGTTGCCTAAGTTATAAATAAGCCCAAGTACCTAAACATTTTAATTTTACAATTAATGATTTTAGATTAAATTGTTGCTTTTTGGTCGACAGTTTTGTTGTGTTTCTTAGTTTCATTCAGTATATGTCATATTTTTCAACTATGAGAATATCTCAGGCAAGGAAAATATTTTACAGAAGTACAACTTATCAATTAATTCTAGAATCGTAGCTATCAATCCAGTCTTAGTTACATCATTACATATTGAAAGTGTATCTCAACCGTATTAGTGTATATTGTAACAATCTCGATAATTGCAAGTCAATTTCTCCACGTACTTAAACAATATATCTACCAGACCGTTTATGTTGTTTTGTGTGGGTTAAGAATTTACCAGACAGTAAACAAATAGAGAGAACACTCTTATGTATTTTGCGTGGGTTAAGAATTTACCCACACAAGTCTCACGATTAAAAATATTATTAAAAGAATGAAAATAAAGTAGCTACACATAGTAGATGAGTTATAACTATCCTATCAACTACTTCACGAAAACACAATCTCAACAGTATAAAGGGCTGATTTAATCTCTCTTAAAAAATGGCACAACCTTGGAGCTCTCCTATTTATAGACTTCAACTCCTTAAGATTCTCAACCAATTCAAGGAGTGAAGTAGTGGTCATGCTATCAAGCATTGTCGCTCCACTCTTCAGCGACGGGATGTTGTTGCGATAATCACGCCAACAACCAATCTCACGATCCTCTCTAGACAACTCCTTCACACGTTCAAACGTGGTTTGATGATCTGATCATCAAAACTTCTTCTCCTAAAATCCAACACCACCATTTTCAACTTCAAGCACACGTACATCTGTAGCACAAATGAAGAAAGCAAAACTAAACAATATATGTACTATCGTTGGTTTGTTTAAAAGAGAGAAATTAATAGAGTTATCCAACTCTATCACATACAAAACAAGTTACTAATCATGAATAAGATTATATTAATTCTGATGTGATAAAAATGTTGTAAATTTTGATTGAAAAGGTAAACATGCCAAAGCCATATATGAAACAATATACTCCGTCTGTTCACATATTAAGATTTTCTGATTCAATTTCTAGTAGAAAATTTAAGCAATACCAAGAATATATCATATAGGAATACAAGAACTTAAACATATATTAAAAAAATATTATATGACATTATATAGGGGTATCTAATCTTAAACATAAATAAAAGAAATATTATAAATAACGTATAATTTGATTACATGGGGGAATTCATATATATAAAAAAATAATAAAGTTACGACTTATTCGTCAACAGTAGTATGCGACTTGCAATAAGTAAGACAAAACAAAGATCTTCAATCTATTTACTGCAGAGATGATTACAATCGCCATCAAATCAGTCTACGGATCTATTGCACTCAGTGTTTATTAAGAAAACGTGTCATCATCAATAGCACTACACGGCTCACAATAAGTAAGGCTTGATTGTTTTTCAAAGCTATGATTCACAATTTCACATATGTGACCTTTCAAAATCATGTACAGCCACAAATGCATGGCACAATGAGAGAGGGTCTCATGGATGGAACATTAGTTTTGAGGCAAACTTAACTGACTATTTGAGGTGGTATTAGCTAGGCTCTAGGGAATCGGGAGCGTCCTTTCTTCCTCAAGAATTCTGGGATCTCTACAGCACCACCTTCAAGAAAGGATGATGGCCGCCTGTTCATACCCAAGTTTGGATCTCCCTGAGATGGCTGATTTGCCTGCATCATTTGTTTCCATTTGCCACTTGTTGGAAAATAATGGGAAAAGAAATTACAGATTACAAATAGCAAACTTGCTAATGTATTACAGAAAGTAATAAAAATAAAATAAAATATGTTGTATGCCGAGTCGAGGAATCCTCTTTCCGCAATATGAAATGATGGTTTCATAACCAATGTGGGACAAATATTTCCCTTTATACTTAGTCTCAAACACTTAAGTCCATACTTTAAGTGACTCACTTTATACTATTATTTCTTACTCACCGGAAATCGGTTTAGAGAAATAAATATACCATGATCATCTACTCGGAACGTAGATCGATCCTAGACCGTTTAATTTTCTTAAATTAAATGTCACGTCACTTAAAAATTTGGTCAAACTTCATTGACCACCACATATAAATAAATAAATATTTATATATACAAAACGATTCCTACACCACTTAGTATCATAGAAGACCTGAGACTGAGAGTATGAAAAGATGATGTGATCATATTAAGGGGTGAACAGATACCTGGGCAGGCCTTCTATCACTTTCTTCTTGACGTTTAAAACCAGTTGCAACCAATGTTATGCTAACGTGCAAATTCATAAAATTTTCAGCAAGTTATAACCAGTTGCAGACAGACTTGTAAATTAGACACGGCGAACTAAATGTATACCAAAACAAAATGTCTAACTGCTCCTAAAATAAGTAAATATCATATAAAAATAGATGAAAAGGCACACATCGAATTTTTATGCTTCTAGAATAAATCAATGCAGTGAATCTATGGAAAGTTCCATTTCCCATAATTACATCATGGCAAAGAAAAGGGCAGGGTTTCTTATTGATTTGCAAGGCTTTCTACTTTCTACAACTTCCAAGTCATAACTATAATATGTACTGAAATATCTCTCATTGCCAGTCAATATTATAACTTTATCACTCATCAATGTAATGTGGTGCTATAGGATAAAGAAAAACAATTCACATGTTCCAAAACAAACATCAAGAGATAAGTGGTTACAAAAAATAAAATGAAGGTAGAAGGGTGGTGAGCAGAACAGTTACCTCAAACAATGTTAAATCAGTACCACCAGTTATATTCCACACAATTCCAGTAGATCTCTCTATACCAATATCCAGCAAAGGAGATTGAATGACATTCAATGCAGCATCTCTAGCCCTTGTTTTTCCTGAATTATAGCAAAATAACAACATTAGGCTAGAACTCAAAAGTACAGACATAAGTCATATAATAAATTTCAACAAATACATAGAGGTCAAACAAATCTTATGTATTATCAGTCCAAATACGCTGGCATTATACACATCTTGGTTCACTCCCAATAAGTTTCAATAATTTTGAAAAAAAATATTAGGGAAGAGGAGCAAATTAGCCCCTAAGGTAGACACTCCTATGACGGATGACTCCTTATGGTGATGTTTTGTTAAATTCCACCCCTACTATTGACAAACTGCTGCAATTAACACCTCATAATTAACGGACGACTAATGCCGTCAGACTACTCTCAGGAGTATTTCGTCAAACAACTCGTTTTTATTGAGATATTTTGATCTGTAATATCATTAGTGAGAAAACTATCATGCAAGCACTTGTACCACTTAGATTGAATCGTATCGTGCCTAGAGCAATGTGTTTTGTAGTCAAGAACATAAATACATTGATTGGTAGCGAGAAATGTGAAATGACATAACAATATGAGGCATATTTCTCTCTATCTTGTCTCAACCAACTCCTTCCTCTTGCTATCCACCACCACACGTCTTAAGACTCTGATTTCCATCAAATTTCGTATCAGGTTTTGCTCTTCGTCACATTCATTACATGGTGCAACATGTGCTTGGATTGTTCACTATTTCCATGTCAACACATCGAATAACCTTTGATTATGTTTGGGCTTTACTATGTATCTTATCTCATGTCAATATCGTACATCTCATGTAATAGGGTATTACTTATATGTCGAAAGAGAGAGCTTAAGTTTTCACCGAAATCTTTCTAGGATGGAAAGAGTAGTGTTGAAGAACTGCAAAAGGTTGCAGTTGATCTTCATGTCTCGGTTTCGAAGTACATGAAAAATATTGTGAGTTATTTGATGAAATGCATTTAAGAGCAGTATGACAGTGTTAGTCGTCCGTTAATTACGAGGGGTTAATTGCAGCACTTTGTCCACGGTAGGGGGTAGATTTTAACAAAACTTCACCATAAGTGGCTATCCTCCATAGGGGTGTTTACCTTAAGGACTAATTTGCTACTTTTCCCTACATATTACGAAACTTAGCAGCATTCTGGTAATAAATCAACAGGTATACTAAAGACAATATTGGGTTCCATCACTTTCAACCACTTCTAATAAATCCAACTAATCAACTTATAGCCTTGTATTTGTTGCATTTCATTTCCTTCAATGGAATAATAGTTCAGAAAATTTGGTAGCAACCTATAAATAAATGTAATATTCTTAGATATGCTATGTAATCGCCAAAGTCCAAGCTAAGATGGTGAGAGAGTAATACTACGCAACATGTAATCATGACTTACTACGATGTTTGACTAGGTAATATGTAAAGAGAATCCCAATTTTTTTATAAAAGAAAAATTTTTTGGAAAATGTACTAAGCTCCAGATGTAACACATCTTCCCAGCACTATTGTGCAAGTGTGTTGGTGCCAATATATGTGCAAAATAGGAGAAAAAAAACATGAAGATACGCAGGAACTGGTGAGCAATAGGGTTTCATTTACTAGAAACAAATACAGAAAAGATAATAGTACGTCACAAGAAGAAATTAAACAGCTTCTTCAGACAACCTGTTGCTATGCCTATTCCCATCAATGAAGAACCTGCATTAGCCATAATGGCTCGAACATCAGCAAAATCTACATTTACTAACCCTGAGATATGCAAATAATAACAAATAATGAATTTAATGTATTGCCAAAAATACAAAGTACACTTAATTGATTGATGTAAAAGTTGTTACAGAACAAATTCACGACTATATATTTGTGATGGGGATAAATATCAGCCTAATTTTTAATACAATTTAATAATGAATTGGGAAGAATAATAGGAGTTTCCTTTGATGTATATGCCTTTACTAAGAGGTGTTAGGTGAATTATTTTAGGTCTGTTGCGCAGATATCAGAGGTATGTAATATTCGACAGACCTTTGGGTATAGAGTCTGTCAATGATAAGTAGGTAAGCTTGTTTACATATCAGATCTGCTCAGTGATAGGGTCGGATCCATGAATAGGTCTGGGGTTGTGATTAGTCAGAGCTCATAGTACGGTTATGTGCTCTGACAATTACTAGTTTCTGTCATATGGTACAAGTTTAAAGTTGTTACAGAGATGAAATTGGCCGTAACCGTTTTGTGGTCCCTCTATGACGTGGAGTTAAGCCATTGGAGGGAATAAGTAACTAACCTATACTGTATTGACAGTATTGTCAGGGGAATATTACCCATATACCCTTTACCTTCTATACTATATATAGCGTTTCTTGTTGTTTTCTGAAGCACGGTACTTTCTTCATACATTCACACACATAGAACCATTTTCCTTCTCTCGTTTAGCCTATTACTGACTTGAGCGTCAGAGTGTTCTCCTGGATGACTCCGACCATTCCTCCGACTTTATTTTTCAGACTCGAACATGTAGAATTGAGGCGGGGATCGTGAAGATTTCCTGTTACATTACGAGAGAAGGTATTAATTTCCAACTGATGCAAAGTTTTGGTTTTTTTTTCTTTTGTTTGTTGTTAGATTAATCTGTAATCTAATAACTGGCGCCATCTGTGGGAAATCATTTATTTTTCTCTCTTCTTTCTTTCTGCTCGAGAGAGAGAGAGAAGGAGAGAGAGTTCCAGGAGAAAGATGCGTGTTCCTTTCTTCCGATGTCCTGATTCCAATAGTGTGAAAATTATTAAGACGTTGAAGTTGTAAAAATCAAGGCGATGAAGCTAGATGTGAAATTGCCGACGTTGAAGTTATAAAAATCAAGGCGATGAAGCCAGATGTGAAATTGCCAATGTTGAAGTCGTAAAAATCAAGGCGATGAAGCCAGATGTGAAATTACCGACGTTGAAGTCGTAGAAATCAAGGCGATGAAGCCAGATGTGAAATCGCTGACGTTGAAGTAGAAATCAAGGCGATGAAGCCAGGTGTGAAATTGCTGACGCTGAAGTCGGAGTAATCGGGGCGATGAAGCCAGATGTGGAATCAATAATATTGAGGGCGTGTAATTCATATGGATGAAGTATGTGATAGAAGGACGGTGCAAATGACACCGAGATAACTTTGTATAATGACAACTAAATTGACTATTCTATAGAGTTTTTGTCAACAACAAAACAATGAATTGTGGAATATACCTAAAGACATTTTCAAAATATTTTTCAGGAAGAGGAAACAAAGAACGATGGAAAAAACAACATCAGAGAATGTACGAACATGTCCATTAGAGGAGGGTGAGGCTAAGGAAAGCATGCCCGAGGCCTGGGCTCTCCAAATTGCCACTCTGGTGAATCAAAGTTTTGTTAAGGCAGGGGTGATTCCGGATACTCCCAATAGCCAACTCGAATGTATGAGGACCAGAGAGCAACATAAGCTAAAAGAAGATCATGTGGTGCATGGGAACAGAGCTGTTACACTTGAGGAAAACTCGGATCCGACCTATAAACTTCCTAGCGACTCCATCGCTAGCATGGAGACCTAGCGTACCATGGCAGAACAACAACAAAAATTGGCAAAGCAAGAAGCCTTAATAGAGGCAATGATGAAAGAAATAAAAGAACTAAGAGAAAAAACTGTGGCAGAGGCCGAAGGATCATAGCAAAATTCTCGTTTCAATCAATCAGTATCAGAGAAAGTACCTCTGTCAGCAAAGAAAAGTCAGAAATATTCACAATTGATTAAGTATGACAGCCCTTTCTCTGAAGAAATCCAGCTAGATCCTCTGCCTAGCAACTTTAGACCCGTAAATTTGGAGTACAAGGGAAGTTCTGATCCAGAAGAGCATTTGATGAGGTTTGACAACATAGCCCTGCTGCATCAATATACCGAGGGGGTAAAGTGTAGGATATTTCTGACCACTTTGGCAGGTCCCGCTCAATAATGGTTTAAGCAGTTGCCACCCAACTCCATATTTTATTTCGAGGATTTAAGGAGGTTGTTTGTCCATCAATTTGCTAGCGCAAAATGAACTACTAGGGGTTCATTACATCTGACTACTATCAAACAACAGCCTAATGAGTCGCTGAGAGAAAATCTGACTCGTTTTAACTTAGCTGTTTTGGAAACGCCGGATGTCCATGCCTCTATCAAGGTCCACGCATTCCTGGAAGGAATGAGGAGTGGATCATTTTTCGATTCTTTGGTTAAAAAGCCTCCACATGATTTTGAGGACTTAATATCCAGAACTGAAAAATACATACACTTAATATCCAGAACTGAAAAATATACTCTAAAAAAGACAAAAAACCAGAAGAGAAAGGAAAGGTTCCAGAGGAGAGAAGGAGGCCCGATGAGAGGAAGACTTTTGTTTCTGAATCACATAGGCCTTTTGAGAGGGCAGGAAGGATCGAGAGAATGTATACTCCCCTAACCAGGGACCTTGCAAACCTGTTGTAGATAGTTACTAAAAAACCAGGGGTATTTTTTCCTCCAAGGTCGAAGGATCCCCCGAGACATCAGGAATCAGAAAAATTCTGTAAATTTCACAATGACTATGGGCATACTACCAATGAATGTCGTAACCTTCGTGCTACGATAGAGAAGCTGATTAAGGAAGGTCACTTGTTGGAATATGTTCGCAAAGAAACAGACCGAGGATTTAAGAGACGAAGAGAGGATAATAAGGAAAAGGCCCCGAAACAACCTCCGCCTCTACCAGATTAAAATGTACAACGAAGAGGTACGATTAACATGATTTATGGAGGCCCCACTACGGGAGATTCCAACAGAGCACGTAAGCATTATGCCAGAGGTGGAAAATTTCTTCAAAAAAGAGAGGTCCTGAAAATAAAGGAGAATCATGTCCCCTAAGGTCTCTCTTGGGGCAGAGGACAACAGACCTCTTTCCCGACCTAATGATGATGCTCCGGTGATCACAGCCGGAATTGAGGATTATGACGTAAAGAGAGTGTTCGTGTATACATGAAGTGCAGTAAATGTTATTTTCTTGGAATGCTTTAAGCAATTGGATACAGTGGCAACAATTGAGCCCGTTTTTACTGCTTTGCACGATTTCTCCGGAGAAATAATTTTGCCCGTGTGTGCCGTGACTTTAATGCTATCTTTGGGCGAAGAAGGGGTTAAAATGGCAAGGCCAGTTACTTTTCTTATAGTTGATACAGCGTCGGCATACAATGCAATAATTGGCAGACTTGCCTTGAACATTTTTCAAGCTGTGGCTTCCACTTATTACATGAAGATGAAGTTTCCCATAGGAAACTTGGTGGGTCAGGTTCTGGGCTGCCAGGACATGTCAAGGCAGTGTTATCTTCAATCTGTGAAAGAGGGAGAAGCGAAGAGAAAAATACATCCCCCTAATGAAGAGGGCCAGAGGTCACCTGGGCGTGAGGAGAAACAAAAGAAAAAAGAAGGAGATGCTGAAGAGGTTTCACTTCAGCAAGTAGCTCCAGCGGAAGAGCTCATGTCCATAGAGCTCCATCCACACCTGACGGGAAAAAATCCAGAACAAATTATAAATTATTTGCGAAAAAACTCAGATGTCTTCACATTCAAATCTTCAGATCTCATCGGGGTCAGCACAGAGGTTGCGCTGCATTGTTTGAATGTTGACCCTTCGATAAGCCCGGTCAAACAAAAGCTTAGGCAGTTTGGTCCAGAGAAGGATGAAGCTATTAGAGATGAGGTAAATAAGTTGCTTGAAGCGGGACATATCACGGAAGTACAGTTTTCTATTTGGCTATCCAATGCTATGATGGTCAAGAAGAGTAACGAAAAATGGCGAATGTGCAATGACTTTCGGGATTTAAATAAAGCATGTCCCAAAGATCATTACCCTTTGCCAAGAATAGATTAGCTGGTGGATTCTACTTCGGAGTGTCAACTACTATCAATGATGGACGCCTATCAAGGTTACTACCAGATAAAAATGAACCCGACAGACATCCCAAAATGCATTTTTGGGGTTTGTGCAGGAATATTTGGTTATACCAGCATGCCATTCGGTTTAAAAAATGCAGATGCAACATACCAACGAATGTGGATAGGGTCTTACATGACCAAATTGGGAGGAATATGCAGGTCTATGTGGATGACATGTTGGTTAAAAGCATGTAGGAAGAGGACCATGCGGCAGATCTGGAGGAAGTTTTTGCTATGGCAAGAAAATTTGGATTGAAGCTAAATCCAGCTAAATGTGCGTTTGGCGTTAAGTCTGGAAAGTTCTTGGGCTACATGGTTACTCCTTATGGTATAGAGGTTAACCAAGCTAAGGTTAAGGCAGTTTTGGATATGTCCCTACCTAAAACCATGAAGGAAATGCAGAGATTGAATGACAGAATTGCAACTTTAAGCAAATTCATTGCTAAATCTGCAGAGTGTAGTTTTCCCTTTTTCAAAATACTAAGGAAAGTGGTAAGATTTGAGTGGACAAAGGAATGTCACGCGGCGTTCGAAGAGTTGAAACAACATCTGGTTAGCTTACTTCTTCTTACTAAGTCGGAATCGGGGGATGACTTGTTTCTATATTTTGCGGTCGGGGATTCCTTAGTGAGCGCAGTATTATTGAGAGAACATGAAGGACAGAAGAAGCCCATCTATTATGTGAGTAAGATGATACAAGGACCGGATTTGAGATATTCCAACACTGAGAAGGCAGCTCTGGCAATTATGGTTGTGGCAAGAAGACTCAGACCTTACTTCTTATCTCACCGGGTAATAATCAGGACCAATCTCCCATTCAAAAAAATTTTGGGCAGACCAGATCTGTTGGGAATGATGGTAAAATGGGCAGTAGAACTGGGTGAATACGAAATAGAATTTGAAAGCAGGGTGGCAATCAAGGCACAAGCTCTGGCTGACTTTGTACAGGAGTCCACTAGGGTAAAAGAAGCAAGGATCTGGAGAGTTTATGTGGATGGATCCGTTACTAAAGATGGGGCGGGAGTAGGCATATTCATTATATCCCCAGAAGAAGAGCGGATGCTTCCCAATGAAATTTAACTTTAAGATAACCAACAATGAGACAAAGTATGAAGCTCTAGTCAGAGCTATGAGAATGTTAAAGGAACTAGGTGCTCAGGAGGTAGTCACTTACTTGAATTCCCAATTGGTGGCACAGCAGATGTTAGTGACGTATGAAAGAAAGGAGGAAAAAATGGTCTGGTACGGGAATCAGATAGAGGATTTAAGAAAGAATTTTGGAAAGTTTGAAATTAATCAGATACCCAGAGAGGAAAACGTAGAGGCGGATCGGTTAGATTGAATAGCCAGCTCTGCGGACCACATCTGGCAGGGAGAAATAACGATGCTGATGGCTTAGCAGAGAACTTTGGCGCTATAAATGGCGTCAATAACTACTGATCCAGATTGGAGGGTCCCGATTGTGAATTACCTCAGAATTGGACAAAGAGAGGATAGCCCGGGTTCTTTGGAAAAAACAGCCCTTGCAATGTTCTATCTAATTGGAGATTACTTATATAAAAGGTCTTTCAGACATCCTCTTCTGAGATGTGTAGCAGAGCATGAAGGGGAATACATCCTGCGTGAAATTCACGAGGGTTGTGCAGGAAGTCACATGGACTATAAGGATTTGATTCGCAAGGTACTAAGAGCAGGCTTTTTCTGGCCAACCATAGAAAGGGATGTTAAAGATAGAGTAAAAAAGCGCTAGAAGTGTCAGAAGCACGCACATTTGATCCACATTCCAACGGAGGAATCGGGAAGTGTGTTCTCCCCCTAGTCGTTTGATAAATGGGGGATTGATATTGTAGGGAAGCTTCCCACTACATCTGGAGGTAGGGCGTTTATAATAGTGGCAGTAGACTACTTTACTAAGTGGGTTGAAGCAGAGGCGGTTGTCAAGATTGATGAAAAGACTATTCGCAATTTCCAATGGAAGAACATTTGTTGTAGGTTTGGTATTCCTAGAATACTAATATCGGATAATGGGACGCAATTCACGAGTTCTACGATACGAAGTTGGTGTAAGGAGATGAAAATTGAGCAAAGATTTGTATCGGTGGCACACCCGCAGGCTAACGGTCAAGTAGAAGTAACTAACAGAAATTTACTGGAATGGATCAAATCAAGATTGGAAGGACTAAGGGGAAAGTGGACGGAGGAGTTAGATTCAGTTCTGTGGTCCTATAGAACTAGCCCAAAAACCTCTACAGGAGAGGCGCCTTTCAATTTAGTCTATGGTTCGACAACAGTTGTGCCAACAGAGATTAGAATGGAGTCTCCTCGAATTTTGAACTATCAAGAACTGGAAAACGAAGGAAAACTAAGGGAGAATTTGGATTTGATTGAAGAGGGGAGAACCGGAGCTCGTTTGAAAATTGAGCTCTATAAGAGACAGGTTCAAGGAGTATACAACAAAAAGGTTCAGAAGCGATGATTTGAAAAAAGAGACTTAGTCATTTTCAGAGCTAATGCATTGAAACCTAAGGGAAAGTTGGAACCTAACTGGGAAAGCCCTTACATCGTGAAAGAAGTCCTGCGTGGAGGAGCATACCGCTTGATTGATTACGAAGGAAAAGAGTTACCCAGGCCATGGAATATCACTACTTTAAAGAAATTTTATGTGTAAGGAATTCTTTAACTACCTGTTTTAGCTAAAAATCTCTGTTGATGACATGAAATACCTATGGGTATATTTTCAAATTTATTCGCTTATGAGATGTTTTTGAAAGTCGCAGTATTTGGAAATACAATCTAGTTGATATATAAACACAAGGAAAATAAGCAAATAGCAGGCAAAGAGGCTAAAGATCCATACACACACATAATATTCATAAAAAAAATGGGAAAAGAGGAAATTAAAAAACATGTTTTAGAGTACGAATAAATTGTGCGATTGTTTGAAGTTGGTTTAAACCAGCATTACAGAGGCTGTCTTGACGAGAGGAGCTTAGGTCTGTGATCCACGGTCCCCCACACCCGACACAGAGGCTTCATTTTTTCCCTTGCTTTTTCTTTTCTTCTAGAGGAAAGAGAGTGGAAAGGGTATAGAGGTGAGTAATAACTAAAACGGAAGAGAAACAAATGTGGCATAACTCGGAAAAGGATCTTACGAAGCAAAGGAGTTGGCAGAGGCGACTGATTTCCTCAGGATTTTCGCTGCGGACGGGGAGGAAAGCCAGACCCATTGGAATCTCGTCACTACTGTAGGAGGCCGGAGAATTGATGAACTCTTCAGCCCCTTTCTTCAAAGTCTCTAGGAACCAGAAATGATGGTTGCTCGAGGAGGCGCTTGCCTCTGCTCCCGGGAAGTGGTCAAGGATTAGAGAAAGCACCTTCGATGCGTCGATCTCCTCCCAACATTCAAGAAAACCAAGTTGGTTGCAGGTCTCCATAATGGCTTCAATTACCCACTCGGAAAGGGTTTCAGCCATACGTTCTTTGAGGTCAGGGGAGTAAAGGTAAGCCTCGGGTAAGTCTGCTACCAAACGGTGAAGTAAGCTATGGCCTGCAGGGCAGCCCAGAATGTGCTCACGGCACAATTTAGCGCCTTTCCTTTCACCTCGGAGGAAGGACCTTCGGCTTTGGGATACCTTCTCTGAGGTTAGCCGGCGGTTGAAGGACTCAGCCGCTACAGAAGCTAGAGCATTGGCGTGCTTCTCATGCTCTTTCTCTAGAGCTATCTTGAGACTCTATACGATGCTTTGCTGAGTTTTCACTCGACGTTTGTATGCTTGTAGAAGCTCCTCGTATTGTTCGATTTGGTAACGGAGGTTGATAATTTCTTACCTTTGTGACTCGATTTCTTGTTGGGTAGGAAATTTATTGGTTAGGGATTTGGCGAGCCTGTCACGAGCCATCCTTTTGAGAATTTCGGAGGGTGACGACATGTTTTCAAAGTTTGGAAGAAGGTTGAGAAAGAGGGGGCAAGTTTGAATAGAAAATAAGGGGATACGAGTAATAGTATCTTCGTATAAATGGGAAAATGAGGAAGGAGTTAACACTATTAATAGTTGTGTATTGGAAATAGAATATAATGAGCTAGCCTACATACTAGGTGACATGCTATAATCAGCATGAAATAAGAGATAAAATAACTGTGGGATATGACATTTTTCAAAAAGCTGATTTCCATTTTCCACATTTCAAAAAAAATACAAGCATGAGATAAGATTTGATGTGGCAAGGAGGCGTGTAAAAGGAGTTAAAGCATTGATTTAACAAATAGCCCTATATTCATCGCAAGTCAGGAATGGATACTAAAGTAATTGTTAAGAAAAACATCACATTTAAAAACATTGTTTATAGAGACATTGATTTCAGTGTATGACAGAATGAGGAGGTTGCTATTGTGGGCCCTGGAGCACCAGCTCTGTAGGATCTACAGTCTGGACCTCTCCCGAATCCTTTTTGTTTTCTTCATGAGGCGTTTGTACTGCATCAGATGCGGGTCCTTTACCGTTGACATTCTCAGGCTCGACTGTCCCCTTGGTTCTAGCATCTTCCATGGACACAGTGTTTTTAACTCTTTGTTTAGTGACTTCTTTTTGAGGTTTTGTTGCCTTATCTTGCAAAGGCGGTTCAATACTTTGGGTCTGGATAGGGATGTCAGTACTGGATTTGCTACTTTCCTGCAAATATAGGGCGAACAAAATTGAAAGCTTTCGCTTATAAACGATAAAATATGGAAATGTAACATTAACAAGGAAAAATGAGATAAAATAAAAAGGATAGCGTAACGCTCAAATATTACATACATTGCTCAGAAGTTGAGAAAGTTTTTCAACTTTCTCTTTATCGACATCCATCGCGGAATAAGGAAATGTACCCCAAGGAAGATTAGAGTCAGCTGTGATGAGATTCGCCTGGAGGAACTCCTTTGTGCTTTGTTTTAGTAAATATCAGGGAAAGTCCAGACTCTGGTTGCGGTCTCTCTCAAGAGAAGGAGGATCGGACAATATTTGTTGGAGGACTGGATCAATATTTATCTGTTCCATTTTCTTAGGAACTCCCAGTTGATCGCAGATCTCTGAGATGGAAACCAGGGCCCAATGAGCTAATGGTTCAATGAGGTTATCGCGGAAAAGTGCTGACCGCTGGTAGGCTTCGGGAAGATCCTTGATAAGGCGCTGAAATAGTCGTTGTCCTAGGGGTGACATCAGGATTCCCATCTTGCAGAGCTCAGCACCACTCTTCTCTCCGTCCAAATGTGCACTAGCAGAGCCTTTTTGAAAGGATTCGGAGGCTACCTTGCTAATCTCTAGTCGATGGGCGGCTCTTTCCTTCTCCAACTCTTGCACAGTAGCTTTGGCTTCCTCTTTGACTTTCCTTTTGCTCACTTCCAGCTCATGATTTTTGCGCTCCAGAGCATTGAAACCTGATTCCAGATGTTTAAAATTTTTCTCAAGGGAGGCAAGGCTTTGCAATTGCTCGCGAAGAAGTTTTTTCTCTTTTTCGGAGTTGTTAAGAGCTCTTCGAGATTCTTCATAATGAATAGCGCGGCTGCTAAGGGCGGCGCGGCAAGCCCTAACCTAAAGAGAGTATAGATAAATAAATAATAAATATATTTTAGCTTCTTTATCTTTTTTAAGCAAAAGCAGATGTACCTGGAGTTCATGTTGAGCGACCTTATGATCAAGGTCAGAGCTGGGTAAGGAGAGAAGATTGATCCAATCTTCCTCTCTCGGCAAGGAGTTTAAGAGTAATGCCCCTTCATTACCAGGAGCGTTGAGGCAGGAGCCTGAGTACTCTACAAAAGGTCTCTGGTCGGTTGGAGCGGTAGAGCTACGAAGAGGATAAGAAATATTAAGTGCTCGAGCAGCTTCAACATCACGTCTTTGTTGATGATCGGGAGGAATATCAAATGATAGTTGGTGGCCTTTGGCATGCTGAGGAGTTGGAGAGGTTAGTAGAGGGAGGAATCCTTGATTTTTTGGAAGGACGAGCGTTGGGGGAAGAATTCACTGTTTTCCTTTTTGAAGCAGAGGTGGTAGGGCTAATTGTAGGAGTGCAAATTTTTATTTTCATGGGGTTGTCTCCGGTTTTCACCGGTGAGGAACTCGGTAGTGCAGTCACTGCTGCACTAGCGGAGACAGTTTCTTTCGATAAGGAGGAGAAGTGGTTAACAAAAACCAATGAAAATTTCAAGATAAAAACCGAGCTTATGATTCATACCATGGCCAGGAAAGTTGGAGGTGACAGATTTTCCTCTGGAGGATTGAGGAGTTTTAAGAGCTGTGGGAGTAGAACTTTGGGCAGCCAGTTGAACTCGGGGATCGCTCGGAGTGGTGCTATGACCTATTGATGCCGGTGGCATGCGAAGGTCTGTAGGTGACAAGGTCTGATCGGCAGAAGTATTGGAGCCCAGGGGATTCATTCCCAGAGCCGCGTTGCGCGAACCGCTGGCTCCTTGGGTTATAGCCTCTGCCTTTCTAACTGAGCGGGCGGTCATAAAGGCGGTAGCTCGGGCTCGCGCCGCTTTGCTTAATTTTTCGAACTCGCTCATATCTGAAACAGGAGAAATTTTGCTATCAATTAATAGGAAGTGGGTTTAAGCGGTAGAGGCGTTAAAAGGAGAATGGACTATACCCATTGAGGGATCCCAAGGGAGACTGGGATGAAGGTCAAGGTACGAGAGGACGATAGAGCTTTTTGTGATGGGAATTACGAGGGACTGAAGTGGGGAAGTGTTAATTATCTCTTCAAGTTGGGAAGCAATGGCGCTAGGGACACCAGACCCTCCCTGGTCAAAACGGGTAGAGGATAGCTCCTGGATAAGGGGAAAAATTGGAAATCCCAATTTTCACCTTCTGGGGGTGTAATGATGTAATATTCGCTATACCAGCCTTTATCAAGGCTGTGGTATTTACCGTAGCTTTCACTATGATGTTTTGGAGAAAAGTATATAAAAAGGGGACTCTTTTTCAAACAATGAAGGTCAAAAAAGAGTTCGGTAGTGTCATCAAACCCAAAAAGCGATAGAAAAATATGAAAAAACGCAGCTTTTCTTATGGACATTGGGTTCAATTGGTTAAAAGGGATATCAAATTTGCTAAATACATCACAGAAAAAGGCAGGAATAGGGAGACGCAGGCCTCCTTCAAATTGTTTTCTCCAAAGGATGACGGAGGGGAAAGCTACGTTTTTAGGACGTTCGTTCGATTCAGGGACACGAATAGAGTATCCCCCAGTCTTACCTAATAATTTCTTTACAGTTCGAAGGGTTTTCTTGGTGGCAGAAGAAGGGGGGAAATGTCTCAAATCGAGTCCGGCCATGATTAAGTCAGAGAAGAGATGAAAGTCGGAGCGGAATACCTGGGAATAGAGAAGATGAACAGTCTGGACTGATAAAATCGAATAACAAATGGTGGTGGAGCGGTATTTGTCCCTTGGCAGTTCCAAGGCGATAGGAAGGAGAAGAATACTAGATATAGAAACTACGAGAAGTATAGATATGCGTAAAGGTTTTGCGTGATTTGTTGATATAATATTTATAAGAGTGAGAAGGGTTATAGGAAACAGACACGTGTTTGGGTTGAGGAAGAACGCGATTACTGCCTAAGGACATTAGGGTAGGGGTGTTTTGGCTCCCCAAGGTAGGAAGTTTGACAGACAAAATTGACAAACTGGTACAGTTAATTTTTAGGAAGTTGATTGTTGATTTGACAGGATGTTAGTTAATGATGACTTTTCTATTTGTTGAGAAGAGTCAAGTTACGCTACTGACCTTCTAAAGAGCGAGAAAATAAAATAAAAGAGATGGAAGAAAAGTGGAAGTGTTTTAAATGTGAGCTTGAATTTCCAATTTTAATTCTCAGAACTAATTGAAAATATATCATTTGAGACTTTTTGGGGGGGTGACCCTGATAGGGATAAATATCAGCCTAGCTTTTGATACAATTTAATAATGAATTGGGAAGAATAATAGGAGTTTCCTTTGATGTATATGTCTTTACTAAGATGTGTTAGGTGAATTATTTTAGGTCTGGTGCGCAGATATCAGAGGTATGTAATATTTGACAGACCTTTGGGTATAGAGTCTGCCAATGATAAGTAGATAAGCTTGTTTACATATCAGATCTGCTCAGTGATAGGGTCTGATCCATGAATAGGTCTGGGGTTGTGATTAGTCAGAGCTCATAGTACGGTTATGTGCTCTGACAATTACCAGTTTCTGTCATATGGTACAAGTTTAAAGTTGTTACAGAGATGAAATTGGTCGTAACCGTTTTGTGGTCCCTCTATGACGTGGAGTTAAGCCATTGGAGGGAATAAGTAACTAACCTATACTGTATTGACAGTATTGTCAGGGGAATATTACTCATATACCCTTTACCTTCTATACTATATATAACGTTTCTTGTTGTTTTCTGAAGCACGGTACTTTCTTCAAACATTCACACACATAGAACCATTTTCCTTCTCTCGTTTAGCTTATTACTGACTTGAGCGTCAGAGTGTTCTCCCGGATGACTCCGACCATTCCTCCGGCTTTATTTTGCAGACTCAAACATGTAGAATTGAGGCTGGGATCGTGAAGGTTTCTTGTTACATTACAAGAGACGGTATTGATTTCCAACTTATGCAAAGTTTTGATTTTTCTTTTCTTTTGTTCGTTGTTAGATTAATCTGTAATCTAATAATTTGCATTATCATTCACATAAAGAACCCTTTCAATGGCCTCAAGAAAATAACCCTTTCAATGATTCTTGTATGCAAAAGGCTGCAAATCAACTCCCCCTTCGCATGATTCTAATTCACTACATCGAATTTTAATTCCACCAATCATAACTTTAAATCAAATGTCATATATTTTTCAGAAACCTATATCAGCACTTCAGTAACTATATAGTAACGCAAGGACATAAGATAGTTAATTCAACAATTTGCCACAATGAAGAAAATTTCAATCTTTAAAAGTGTTGCATCAATAGAGTAGTGAATGAGTAATCATATATAAAACCACAATGATGATCCCCAGATATACATCAAAATAACAGACACGCATTTAAGCATTTGTACCGTGACTATATCAGCGATACCATGAACACCTTGACGAAGAATATCATCAGCAAGATTAAATGCTTTTGTTACTGGTGTAGATGGGGAAACTGCAGTTAGTAACTTATCATTTAGAATGACAATAAGAGTGTCAACATTTTCTCTTAAAGCTGCAATCCCTTCTTGTGCTTGAACAGCTCTTCTTCGTCCCTCAAAAGAAAATGGGGTGGTAACTATACCAACAGTCAAAACACCCACAGCCTTTGCAGTTCTAGCAATTACAGGAGCTCCACCTGTGCCTGTTCCACCACCCATTCCAGCCTGCACATTTTACAAAATAAGTGAGATGATAAGAAGTTGATATGAAACATACTAAAAAAATATCTGTTAGCTCAGTGATTACACATAAAACCGTGTAGTGTTCATGATAGTGAATCATAGGGGTAGCATTGTTGAATGCATCATGGATAACTCTCTTCTTTCCCTTTCTCTTATTATTGACTAATTGTCGCTCAACTTATTTAGGTAATAAAAAAAAGAACTAATTGTTACAAAGACCATGTCTGCTCCAAAAACTACTTCCTCAATAGATATCTTTACTTTCTTTAGCTGCATTCATTCCAATATCTGGGTTCCCACCAGCACCAAGCCCTCTAGTCAATTCTTCATCAATCTGCAATCGATGATCAGGTGATGAGGGTGACATCCTCATAGCTTGGATATCAGTGTTTACTATCCAAAACTCAACACCCTTCACTGCACTTTCTATCATACGATTAACTGCATTCGAGCCACCACCTCCAACGCCAATAACCTTTATTTTGGCCTCATTAAAATTGTTCAAACTTGAAGATTCTCCCAAGCTCTCATTGTGGTTCCCACCTAACCTATCCTGTCTCTGGTTGGTCATTGTAGAGTTCGTCTCGCCTCTGAGCAATGATATCTCCGGGTGCCGATTTAGAAACGGGTCCTTACCATGAAATTGATTACTGTTGTGTGAATTTGCGGAAGAACATTTGACCTGGGGTAAATTTGAACCACATCTCTTACTCTTACCACTTGAATATCTACTCCTATCTTCTACCATTTTCAAGCGACAAACTCTGCCTCTAAAAACTGTGGACGCCCCTGCTCGCCTAGGAGTATCTGGAGGCGTAAAATAGGGCGATGTGCAGGTAGCCATTACGAACAATTCCTGAACAGGAAGACCCGAGTCTAAACCCACAGTCAATCTTATCCTGCAGAGAACTCCAATTAATTGAACACCATTACACCATATGTATATATGAAGAAAAAAACAAATACCCTAGTGATAAACCAACCTAAAGAAGCTCAAATTCCGAGTAACACGAACCCCTCATTCAAAAGAAAAATCATAAAACTGCACAAAATATTTAAACCACCAACCCTATATAGTATACAATGAACCAATCTAACCCGAAACAAAATGCCGCGAATGATGTATGTTGGTAACAAATTCTAACAAAAACTGCAACAACCAGTAGTGCAATTGGAGCAGGAAATCAAAAATAATAAAAGTGATGCTAAAAAATTTATGCTGACTGGAACGCCTCTACCCGCAATGCAACTAGAAAAAAGTGATGTGGAATTGGTTTTGCTTGCTTCTCCCTCACCCTTTTCTTTTCCAGGTACAGTACTAGTTAGCTAGCTAGCAAGTAATCAGTAATCAGTACAGGTGGAGATTGGAACAAACGGTGCTGTCTATTTGTTGCTGGAAACTGCATAGGAGTAGGGTGGGGGTGGGATGAATCCAATATAATCACTTCATTCCACTTCATTAGTCCCAAATTATATTCAATTGAGTGTATTAAAATAATCAAATGAACTAATGTAGTGGGACAGACTTCATTAGTCCCAAATTATATTCAATTGAGTGTATTAAAATAATCAAATGAACTAATGTAGTGGGACAGAGGTAGTATATAATTATATTACGATTATAATACGTTTTTAATTATTTTATTATTCGAAAAAATTATATATATTTTCACAAAATCATATTTTTAATTAAAATAATAATACGCATATATTGAATAAATATTTAATTATTACAAAATGAGTATATTAATTTAGATATTATCAATTGAAAAATAAATTTATTAGATATGTTACTATAATAATAGTTGTTCGAAAATATTTATAAGTATGTTAATTCGAATTTCAAAAATATCTTCGAAATTTTGGTTTTTGATGTAAAGAACTCATATGTGCATTTAAAATTGAAAGACGCCTAGACGTAAACCTTAAAAGCTAAAATCTGAATATTGTAGTTGCATCGGAGTCTATGAAAAGTCAAAAATTGTAAAGTGTATTTGCCTAGATTTGAAGTCAACTCGGTAGGGGTTCTGAAATCTAGGGCTGTAAATGAACAGAGCTATTCGAGGCTCGACTCGAAAAAAGCTCGTTCGAAGTTCGGCTCGTTAGTAAACGAATCGAGTTCGAGCACAAATTTAAGATCAATAATTTTATCGAGTCGAGATCGAGCAAGACATGCTCGACTCGTTATGTTCGCGAATATGTTCGAGCTCGTTTGGTCGCGAGCACTTAATCGAACTAGCTCACGAGCACTTAATCGAGCTGAATGCATAAAAAATTATAGTAAAAGTAAAGATTTGAATCTTGACCTTTAAGTGAAAATAAATCAAATTTCTTATTCACTACCATCAACTAATAACATAACTTATTAAATCTTCACATAATAATATTATACATAGAATTCGCTTCAAAAAAATAATTTAAATTTACATTAAAATATAAAAAGTACTATATATTAAATATATATATATACACATAGAATATGTATGTATAACATAGTATGTAACTTATATATAATACGTAGATGGATTGCATTTGTTAATTTGGAAAATATAAACGAGCTTGAATCGAGTCCCAAAAATAGGTTATCATGAGCATAATTAAATATTTTTGAACTTTTCACGAGCGAGCTCGAGCTTGAGCTCGAAAGTATATTAAATGAGTCAGCTCGAGTTCGAAAGTACATCAAACGAGTCGAGTTCGAGCTCAAGTTCGAAACAATATCAAATCGAGTAATACACGAGTCGAGCTCGAACTTGATAATTAGTTAATGAGTTGAGCTCGATCAACAGGTCAGAAACTCGAGTCGAGTTCGAGTAGAGCTCGAGCACTTTAATATGTTAAACGAGCCTAGCCGAGCCGACTAGTATTCGACTCGACTTGGCTCGATTAGAGCCCTAGTGAAATCAAGATTGATAGTTAACATTTTAAAAGGTAATACTTCAAGTCAAACTTATTATAAATAGATATTTCTATTTCAGAATCGGTCTATTGATTTTGATTGTAGACACAAAATGATAAATATGACAAATCTGTAACGGAGAAGAATTTAAAAGAATAACAATTCGATTTCCAATGGCTATATCCACAATAACAAAATTATATTTATAACCTTTAAACATATAAAATAATAAAATTACATACAAAATATTCAAATAAATTACAATGTCAAAACAAGTCAACCATTAGGACTGAATCGTAATTAACACCTACGACAAAATTAGCATTTGAACCGTCATCTTTATATTTTGGCTGGAAGCCTAGAGGTTAAATTTTATTGAAATAAACTTTGTTATCTAGGTTTCTTACAAAGATGCTATATTGAGATCTTTCAATATGCATTTCTGAAGGTCTAACCGTCTAAATGCGGTCTATGCAGTTGCTTATAAATGGCAGAAAAGTGCAATTCTTTATTTTTTATTATAAGGATAAGACAAGTATGGATTCGATCACTTAATTGGGATTGTAGTTTGAGAGATCAAGGGCTTCATGAATTATATATTAATTATAATTGCCCCATGATTTTAATCTGTTGATAAAATGTAATGCAGAGCTTACAGAATCTATCTTCCCATTGTTGTGTTTTAATCTTTTGATAACTTTAATAATTAGCTTCGTTTGTTTTGTTGCATCTATATTCATTGGATATCTCAGTCATATTCCCACCGAACTCTATTCTTTGAGTTTTGACTTTTCCGGAGAGGTTCGCTATGAAAACAAAAATAAAAAATGTTGTGGGTTTATGAAATTGGCTTCTTGGAAGGACTTTCAAAACATGGCTAGCCTGTATAAAGGATTACACCATAAAAAGGGAGTGCCTCATCCTCTTATTAAGGGTGAGTTTGGTATGGGATATGAAGGTAGATAAGATAAATAATCTACATTTATCTAGTGTTTGGTAGGAATTAGCATTTTTTTGTTAGGCCCGACATAAAATGAGGGCCCGTCAGTAAATCACTATTCTACCCACACTATTAATTACACCACTTTGCTCTTATAACTTAACTCCCTTCTACAGTAATCCAGATGAAACTTTTATTTTGTATCGGTAAACACACCCATTACACAGCACACAACACAAATATTATTTTCTTCTCATTTCCGTAGTCGACTCTGCCATTATTTGTCTTGGATGGGAAGAACGGCCAGAAGAAGCTAAAATTGAAAGGTATGCATCTTCTTATTTCTGAGAATGTCGAAATTAGAGAGAGACGTGTATTTGATTTCTGATTTGTTCAATTTGTATCTCATTCAGATTTGGGTGAATTTTCATCTACTCGAAGAGATCGAATTTTTATGACTTGCACTTTCTTTCTTACTTTAAATTACTGATTATCTCCTTTTGAAATTCATATTTTTGCCCCTTTTTCTATTGTGCAGATTTGGGGAAAACCATACTGTGCAGATTTGGGGAAAAGCTAAGAGCTACCGTTCCACATCTTTTTTTTATCTGAGGTGAGGTATATAATTTAAAACTGATATTATGAACTAGGGTTCTAGGATTTGTTTGTTATATTTTTGTTGTTGAGTTAGTCGTGTTTCGTGTCTCGAGTCGTGTCTTTTCGGTTATTTTATTTCTTATTTTTGTGCGTTTTTATGTCAGGCACTGGAACCCAGCCAGCGCTGGAAGGCATCAACTGATCGGGCAGAAGACCGTGCCCAGCGGGCGCTGGCCCCCAGCCAGCGCTGGGCATGGCGCAAAGGATGGACAAAATGCCCAGGCCAGCGCGCGGTGGACCTCCAGCGACCGCTGGCCCGGCGTGACTGATCGGGCAGAGACAAGCGCGCAGCGCGCGCTGGCACCCCAGCCACCGCTGCACGCGGGTTAATGACTTGCGTAGTGGCTTAAATAGGGATTTTTTTTCAGTTTTAAAACACACACCCTTCGTTTTTTATATTTCAGCAGCGCAACTTCTCCTTTACTTTAGCTTAGTTTAGAGATCCAATTTCCTTACGGATTGAAGTGTGGATTTGCGTTCGGAGATTGAATTTAATTTAGTAAGTATCTATTTTATGGATTCATCTCTTGATTTCTCTCTTATCTCCATGAGTAGCTAAATTCCATCTAGGGTTTAGATGTTTTAATTTTTCGATTGATTCCATATTCGTACATGCTTGTGATTAATTCTCGTGCCTAAATTGAATTGGATGCTTGATCACCATTTGATTCGCCCTAAACACTAGATTTAATTGAGAGATTACTCTTGTGTTGGATCTAGAATTAATCAACCCCTTTCTAATCGGAAACGTGAGAATTGGGATTTGTTATTGCGATTGTAGAATTTCCTCTTGTGTGATTCATATATGCGAGTTAGGATCACAATTTAATAATCAAACACGTAAGCTAGATGTTAAACAAGCTTTTGGGAATCTTAATTGGATACAAATGCATAATTGGATGTGGAATTAATTGTTGAACAATGAACGTCTAAACCCTAGGCTTTAATCTCTCGATTTTATTACCTCGTTTAATCGCTGAATTAGATTAGATAAATCTTACCAAATTTGATAGCGTGTTTAGAAGTTTTTCAATTCTTGTCACCTAGTATTATTTGATTGATAGCCCTGTTTAGCTTTCCGTTGAGATTCGACCGGGGTTAGCTTGCTACGTGCAATCGACCTCGTAATAATTTGCGAGAACCTAGAATATAATAACTGAAAGTATATTGGCTGGAAACATTCCTCGTGCCCGATACTGATTCCCTTTAACGGAAAGTGGGTCTGGACTTAACAACGCCACGTACTACAGTTAAAATTTTAGCTTAACATGATTCAAGTTTTTGAATTAGGGTTCATCTTCTTCGAATTAGGGTTGTACAGTTCTAGGGTTTCATGTTCTTGTATGTACTAGGGTTCATCAGTTGTAGGGATAGTGTTCAATTTATGTTTAATCTGATCTACTGTTGAGGGTGTTGTGCTAGGGTCAATTTATAGCTACAACTGCTATTGTTTAGCCTGCTATTGTGTGATTTTATTTTGCTGTCTATATTTTTTTGATTTTACACGAGCAAAAAATATTAGTGAATGGATAAATTTGCATGTAAATTGTTGTTTTGTGTATGATGTGATTCAGTGATTCAACATCCCTGTTTTCAGGATGTCCATTGAGCTGTTTTCATTATATTTAGAGATGTTTTCATTATATTTTTAGCTATCCTGCATATTATAATTTAGTATGTAAATTCCTATTATGTCATGCTGATGATAAATTCAGTTGATTCATTGGATTGTTGATAAATTCAACATAGATTTTGATCAGTTGAGGTTATATATGTATATATGGGTTGTTAATAAATTGATGTTATACAGATTAATAACTTGAATAGGACAATTGTGTGGCTTGTTGGTATAGTAAGTGTTATGCTTGAGGTTATGCAGATTCATTGTTTTCATCCTATATTTTGATCAATTCATCTTAGCAATAGGTAGACTTGTTGGTATAGTAATTGAATATAGTATTCTGATGTTTTAGTTTATGTTTTTTGGTATAGTAAGTTGTTGTTTTGTATATGATGTAATTTATGTATATGTTGTAAACAAGCATCAAACCAAACTTATACTTTAGTTGATGAATTTCTGTTAAGAATTTTCAAAACTCATTGTTTTACCATATATTTTGTTAATGCAGATTTTGAAAAGAAAATAATGACAGACAATTTGTCTTTGTCTAAGGAAGTTTATATGTGCATCGATGATATCTTCCAGGAAACATTGATAGAGATACTCATTGTGTTGACATTATTAATTATAAATGAATCACCTAATAAGAAGCGTAGGTTGATAGACAAATCTTACAATATGATTAGTAAAATGCCCCCATCAAATTAGACACTTGAGTAGGATAACTAAAGTAAGTGATGTTGATTGCATCGTTAATCTTCGCATGGATCGTAACACATTTGGTAGACTTTGCCAATTGTTACGTGGTTTGTGTGGGTTAAGTGATAGCAAATATGTTAGTTTGGAGGAGCAAGTTGCGATGTTTTTATCTATTCTAGCTCATCATAAAAAGAATAAACTAGTTGGTTTTGACTTTAGCCGCTCTGGGCAAACGGTTTCAAACTACTTCCATATGGTCCTATTGGCAATTTTAAAACTTCACACACGTGTACTTGCAAAACCTGATCCTATTACAGAAGAGAACACTGATAGTCGATGGAAATGGTTTAAGGTATATTTTCTAATGTGTAATACTATTCTATGTTTAATTAACCTGTTTTACACACATCTAACACATACGGAATAAAAATTTTGCTTAAAGGGATGTCTAGGAGCACTAGATGGCACATACATAAGTCTTACTGTGCCTGTGCTAGATAAGCCAAGATATAGATCACGTAAGGGAGAGATATGTACCAATACATTGGGTGTTTGCGACCGGAACCTTCAGTTTGTGTATGTACTACCTGGGTGGGAAGGTTCTGCTTCTGACTCGAGAGTTTTGAGAGATGCAGTAACGAGAAACCACGGTCTGAATGTCCCACGGGGTACATATTTTTAAATTTTTTATTTAAAAATTAAATTATTATTCATCTCTTCAGTAATGGTTGAATCATTTGTAAATATTTAGGAACTTATTATTTGGTTGATAATGGCTATGCAAATTCTGAAGGATTTCTTGCTCCTTATCGGGGAGTTAGATATCATTTGAAAGAATGGGGACCGGAACGTGACAGACCTCAAAATGCTCATGAGTTGTTCAACATGAGACATGCTAAAGCGAGGAATGTTATTGAAAGGTCATTTGGCATAGTTAAAAAACGTTGGGGTATACTAAGAAGTCCATCGTTTTACCCTGTTAAGGTTCATAATCGTCTAATCTTGGTTTGTTTTCTTCTCCATAACTTCATACGTTCTCAAATGGTTGTTGACCCAATTGAGAAAAAGTATGACAACGATCGTGTTGATGAGGATGGCGATGAGGATGTTTTGTATGAAACTACAAATTTTATAGATGGAATTGAAACAAGTAATGAATGGAACACAAGTAGAGAAACCTTAACTGAAGCTATGTGGTTATCTTTTTACTAGATGGTATAAATCTTATAATCTTTTGTAGTAGTGAATATTATATGAACATGATTACTAATGAAAATTTGTTTAATGTTATAGGTACATGGATCCTACACCCTTGTGTTTTTGTAATTCAGATTTCATGGTAAATATTGCACAATGGAACCTTGTATTTGGCTTGTAATGGTTGTCTCACACTACTGCTGTTTTTTTTTTTTTGGAATTCTAGATTAAAATGAATGATGTAATTGGAGTGAAGAGGTGTAATTGAATGTTGTATTTTGTTAGGTACTGTCATCTCATACTTTAATTTAAATGAATGGTGTATTCCAGCTTTATTTTTCAGATTCCCATTAATTTTAACTGCTTTAAATTTACAATAGTCAGCATTACTATTGTATTCAAATGCAGTTGCTGCATGGTGCAGTGGAAGGAGATTCCATTTAAACTGACTCAGGACAACACTCATTTAAATTAATCTAATGCATGCACTACTTTAAATTGGATGGATGTATGCCTGCCAGCTTTAAATTACATGACAGTTTTGAACATTACGATTCCAATGCATCCAGTGAAACAAGTGGTCACATGTGTAATAGTTGTTGGATATAACCACACAGCAAGTTTCATGTCTATAAAATTGCCTATTTTATCCACATTATAAATCTTCTCAACACCAATCTATTTCTCTTTCATAACTACACGAGAACATCCTCCTGCATCACTTCTATTTTTTCAAAAAAATGGGTTCTCTAAGTGTTCCCCCACAATCTTACTTTTTTGACTTCGTTAATTGGACTGAAGAAATGGATCGTGTCCTATTGAATGTTTTGTCATTCTATAAAGAGAAGTATGGATGGTATTCTATTTGTCCCTCAAACAACTCTAGAAGATGTTAAGGTTGCAATAATCAAATATTGTGGTTGCAACTTGAGCTGGCAAGATGTGTTTGAGCGAACACATCTCTTGGATACCCGCTGTAGCACATTCAAGCTAATAGCTCGCACACCCGGAGTCGTTTGGGATATAGAAGGAAAGCGTGCGATTGCAAGTGTTGATGTATGGACTTACTTGTTTGAGGTAAATTTAACATCATTTTTTTAATTTTAACCGTAGCATCAATTTTACGTAGCATGAATTATATACATCCTCACGTGTATAACTTTATTATTCTTCACTTTTTACACAAGAAAAACGACTTTGCTAAGGCCTACTACTATAAGGATGAACCAATTTTCAAGAGGTTGGTTTTCCTCTTCGATGATGATGAAGTGAAGAATGAAGATGGTAACAACGTTATAGCTATCGACTCATCCACTTATGATGTGGAACAATGTCTTGCACAAGATGTTTCTAGCAACGATGATGAGGTAATTTCTCCACCGAGTAAAAAGTCATCTAGCGTGAACATTCTCCATGATGGTGATGATGCATATCGTAAGCCAACCAAAAGTAAATCTAAAGAAAGAGCAAACCATGTTTCTTCCAAAAAATCAAGAGGCAAAAATGGCTCCGGGTCATCTTCTTGTGCCTCGTCAAGCCCATTCAAGTAGTCTTACCATACTCGGCATGCCCCGTCATGAATCGTTTGCTTTTGTTCATCTAATCATGTGACTCCTCCTTGCTTTCATATGTCCGTAACTATGCCTACTTAGTCGGTTATCGTTTTTCCGTTTCTTATTCTATTTAGTTGGTTCTCTTTATGTAGTGTTTTTGTGTTTTAGTTTATCTTCCTTGCTTATTGTTTTCTAGTTAAGACTTAGGCCTTGTTATGTTTTTAATTATGTACCGTTTAATCTATTATAATTAACCGTGTTATTTTAGATCCATTTGCAATTTTTTTTAATTCATGCACGTTAATTATGAACATAAACCTGCACTTACAGATACAATTAGTTACATAATGATAATATGATAAACATACATCCACAAGTTACTAAAAACAATAACTAAAAACAAACATAAACGATAACTAAAAACAATTGGAGTGAAGATGAAAACCTTGCATAACAAAAACAGCATTCATGATACATATCATATGTTATCACTTCCACAAAAGTAACCTCCAGTGTATTCATTACAAAAAAAAATTCAAGCCCCAACAGCCATATTGAACGTTTCTCCATCAATACACATTACCCATGCATGCATCAAACACCCTTACAAAAAAAGTTCAAGCCCAACAACCATATTCAACGTCACAAATCACAACTAAGTAGACGACTCACATATTCGGCTTTTGCTTCCTCCGGTAGCCCAATAAAGAGTTCAAATTTTTTGTCATTTTCAATTAAGATTTCATACACGCTTAACTTATCACGCATAGTAAATCCCGGAATATTAGGTAGTTTGTTAAAAATATCCATTCTCGCTTGCCCTAAAATTTGTTCATGACCAAATCTTGACGCCATAATCTCCATCCGGGTGTTACCATTGCGACT
Organism: Leonotis leonurus; assembly: GCA_026898415.1. Taxonomy (NCBI): domain Eukaryota; kingdom Viridiplantae; phylum Streptophyta; class Magnoliopsida; order Lamiales; family Lamiaceae; genus Leonotis; species Leonotis leonurus. The sequence goes on along the minus strand of JAPKLX010000045.1, from coordinate 1,253,112 downwards.
GATGCCTTCAATCAAAGCACATACCTTATCGATACCATCGTTAACCTTCCGCTTTTTTCCTTTAAATTTGGAGGATGTGGGAGTTGATTGAGATGGATGCTTATCGGCCGAATATGTGCTATTCGCACCACCATTCGGTGATATGATATCATCCACATCAACGTGGTAGTCCCCGGGAACGTATGATGCAAAGTCGTTCTCCAAGTCATTAATGGCTTCATAATACTCCTCGGCACCTACTCCATTAGCTCTATCCTTTCCGAATATCTCCTTCCAATCATCATACATTGGCCAACTTTTTAGACCGAATTCTCCTTGAATTAGCATCAATCTGTAAGCAGATATAAAAAAGCACGTATAAGACATTCATAAATTCATCAGATTATTCACTTTATACATCCTAAAATATTATGAAAAATACCTTATATATGGACTCCCAAAGGGCGTCGTCGCAGTCAACTGTGTGTGTTCCATTGTTATTGAAGCCCACACCGCTTTGGCTAAGAATCGTGCACAATGAATTGTAATCTTTTTTCCAAATTGAAAGTTTGGAGTTCATGTGTGGATTTCCTCGCAAATCAGTTGTGGGAATCTTCCGCTTGAAAATGTCTTCTAGCTTGCTCAAATATTCGGCCCTAAAGCCATTGTCTGACTTCCATCCTTGCGCAACAAGTTCTTTCATTCCAATAAGCAACATTTCCTATTCTTTTGGAGTCCAAACTCGACGGCCCTTCTCCGATCGTTTGGCCTTACTGCTCGCATCACAACTACCTAGAGTAGTACTCATTAAAAAAAATTATAAGTATGACAATTATGTTTCGTAGGCGTAGGCATGAATTCAGAAGTTTCCTATACAATTATGTTTCATTGTATATAAATAGCTAAATGGAACTAAAATACGTGAACAAAGTTTCCTATACAATTCAGAAGTTTCCTATACAATTCATGAATAAAGTAAACTGTTATGAAGACTTCTTTTCATTAATTCTATACATACTCATCTCATATCATATCATCGTCATCCAAAAAACGTGTAAATGGAACTAAAATAACAAATATTTACCAACACAATATGAACTTGTATGTACATTTCTCATCTCATTATCATCCATCCGTATGTAAATATATACACATCGATATGCTCTGGACATCAATATACCAAAATAAACGTGTATCATAAGCATACGAAAATAACGAACTATTATATCTCAGAATCGTTCCATATTTACCTTCTTCGTTTGAACCCATTTGATTGTAATATTACTCAAACTTTTTTTCCTTGCTTCTTCAATGGTTGACAGTGCAATTCCTCTTCTAATTCAGTCTGCACTCGAAATCTACTCTTCACAGTCGAAACCTTCAGCTCACAGTCAAAGAAAGTTCCTCATCATCTCCTTCCAATGTTTGCCTCCTTGGTTTTGGTTTGACGCCTAAAACCTAGATGATAAAAGTATCTTTTTATTTAATCTAGAAGATAAAAATATCTTTTTATCTAACCTACCAAACAAGATATAAAGTTATTTTATCCTCTATTTTAGCTACCAAACAACATATTAAACACTATTCACATTAATAATAAGTCATCATACTATCTACCAAACACAATATTAAGTTATCCTACTTTTTATTCTAACATACCAAACACATTATTAAACAATATTCACATTATTTATCATACACTATTCATACTAATTATCTTGAGATTATTTATCCATTTTCATCTCATCATCCATACCAAACTCACCCTAAGGAAAGATAGGCCAATAATCATGGCTCCTCATAGACATCATTTTTTTAAGAATGGTATTTGGAGGCTGTTTGACTAAGCTTATTTTAAAGAACCAATAGCTTATAAGATATTATCTTTTAAGAGTTTGTAAGATATTTGGATAAATGAGCTAATAAGTTCTTTAAAATAGTTTATAAGATGATAAAGTATTTGACATTTTAAGGTCTTCATATTTGATTTTGTTGGGATAAATATGGTAATAACAAAATATTGTTCCAGTTCGATTTTATTTGAGTCGGTTTACGATTTGATTTGAAAACTTTAGAAACAATAGGTTTAAGTTCGATAATTTATGCATTTTGGTTCGATCGGTAAACGAATCAATCAAAATTTATTACTATGTTTATCCTAATATTCTTGATCCCCTTGTTTTCGGCGTAGATCAATACACATTCATAAATGCGAAGCTAGATCAAGAAGTCCTTACATCATTTTAAGTAAGTGGACAATAATATTGCAACATTCTAAAATATAAAAAATAGTCACGCATATTTGGAGAAATATAATATTAAATATATTTATTATAAATATTCAAATAAGAATTTTTTGTTTGTTATATCATTTAAGCATTTTTATTTTAAAATTTATCTTTTATTATTGCAAACAATAAATCACAAGGATTAGAACAATTAACCAATAATAATTAAGCATCTATTAAATTTTTACATTTACATATCAGCATTATAATTGAATAAAAAATTAACAAATAAAAAATAAATAAGCATTGACTATATAAAATTATATTTAAGTCATTTCGTAGTTATAAATATACTATAAAAATAATAAAATCTCACCAAATAAGGAATAAATCAATTATATGTATATATATATAATAATTATTATATTTTTAATATTTTAATTTAAAAATCAATTAATTTTAACCATCAATTTTGGTAAAGTAAACATCCCAAGTTTAATATATTAATTAACATGTGTGAAACTAATTATATTTGATCTCTTGACTATATATATATATGTAGGATCTAGTGAGAATCAATTCTTATATAAGAACTAAAACTTATGCATGATACACATTATTTTGATGCATTAATATTACACGTATAATCTTATTGCATAATTTGATGATGTCTTTTTATTCATTAATCAATGCGTTATAATTTCAATACACTCTATGTATAAATTTGATGCATATTTAATTTGGACCATAGATTTTACATACATACATACATACATATATATATATATAGTTGGGTCATATTAAAAATATATATATGTACGAGAAACGAGTAAGAATCTAAGTTGTCACCAATGCACAAACAATGACTAATATTAATTGAATTTAAATAATTTTTCATCACTATAGAAGTATGAAAGTTTTTTGAATGAAATTTAATTTGGAGTGAAAATTATAGTCATTGATTTATTAAAAATATAGATAATTGAAATATTTTTTGTTTTGTTTTTCACATAAGTTTTTAAATGAAAGTTAATTTGCAGTTAAATATTTTATTAATTTTAATTTTTACCGTGCATCACACGGGTGCACAAACTAGTTTATATAAAATAGGAAGCATTTTAATTTTAATGGAAATTTTGTAATTAACTTTGATTTCAATAACAATACTAATTAAGTTATTAAGTATATTAATTATTAATTGATTTGTATTTGAATACACAAGCAAGCAAGCAGCTATATATTACATAAAATAAATTAACTACCCACATTCTTTTACTTAAAACAATTTTATTCCTCAAAAATATTTTATTTCGTTTGGAAAAATTATATACAATATACATCTTAAATTAAAAAGATTGTGAACATATCTTTAATTTGTTATATGATATATAAAAAATAAATTTAATATGATCAAGTTATGATCATTTAAAATATCAAAATTTGTTGTTTTATCTAACAATGGTTTATTGATTATGGTATAGTTTAATTATATTAATCGATGAAAAAATATCTAAATATTTGATATGTTTTTTATCATGATAAAAAAATGGTTAAATTGTTAAACATTGATAACAAAAAATTAATTGTAAATAGAAAATAAAAAATTTAAAATAACATCTTATCAAGTTTATGTAGCATATATTCCAAATCGATAATTGTACACTAGATTTTTCGAAATAAAAAAATATTTTGAATAGATTTATTAATTATACTTTTATCTATTAACTTGATGTTTAATTATATACTACTGCATTAATTAATTAATATTAAACTCAATAAATTATTTTATCTATTTTTCTTTACACGCATATCTTGGTACATAATAAATTATCTATATTTAGTTTTTAACAATTATGCTCCATTACAATTGTGAAAAAATGCTACTACTATTTTTTTTAATTTGTATTTGTATGTACAATATGTTTGAAAGGGATTTTATTAATATAACAATCCTATTATAAATTTTCGAAGCGATAATTATTTTATAATAGGATAATTAAAATTATGATATAATTAAAATTAAATTTATAACTTTTAATTATTGTCGTGTATTGCACGTTGATCCAAGCGATCTTTTCGTAGGCGTTTGTTCCCGGTTCAATCGGAAGATCAAATTGATTATAGAAAATGAGTTTACTTAGTCGGCAAAAATATTATCTAAACGAGCGAATAGATTGAACCTGAAACAACAAAGATTAATTATTATTTTAAATAGATTCGCTAATTATATTTTTATCTATTAATTTAATATTCGTATTGCTATAAAATAAGCTCGTATTTTATCTATATTACCTTTTTGTCGATAATGAGAAACAATTTAAAAGAATTAAGTAGACCACTAAAACTAGTGGTCTTAGAACTAGAAATAAATAGGGTTGTTTTTTGTGCTGTAAAAAAATGCACAATCTAAATTTTTCTATATATATACTTAACCTCATAAGTCATACGTACTTTGATCACTCACCATTCACCAACACTACTCAACATGAAGAAGTCATTCACTGATAGCCACGATCTCCAGTGGAGCATGAAAGGGAAGCGTACCAACCGAACTTCGTCGCCGCCGTGGCAGCCCACCGCCGACGACTACGCCGTAGCCGAGACGCTTCTTCTGCTTTCTACCAGCGGCGGCGGTTTCTGCAATTCCACACCCATCGCCGCAGTTCCAATAACAATCTTGCCTTCTACGGAACCCCAACAACTCTCGTCGTCCTCCTCCTCCGCCACTACTTCCGCCGCCGAAACCGTGACGAGGCCGGCCGAAGAGGGATCTCCCGATACGCCTCTACCGGAGATGAAGGATGAGCACCCGTGCTTGATGTGCGGTAAGGTTTTCCAGTCCTACCAAGCACTGGGCGGCCACATGACGTGCCACCGCGTCAAGACCGAAAACGATACCGCGAGGAGCCCCGGGGTTCACGAGTGCTCCCTCTGCCATCAGATATTCCCCACCGGTTGGGCATTGGGTGGCCACAAACGAAAGCACTACCAAGGCGAGTTGCATCCTACAAGAACTAAACGCGTTGCCGGAGAGACTTCTGATCGCCGCTTCACTCTCGACTTGAACCTTCCGCCGCCGCCGGAGGAGTAATTACGTACTTAAAGACTAGTGTTGATTGAGGGCATATATGAATCATGAATCGCTTTTTTTCTCTATCGAAGGAACCCTAATTGTGTTATGTTATCTCATTATTGATGCAATTCCTTGTCTTCTTTATTTTTCAATATTTTCTATTCGACAAACATATATGGATATGCCCAAGATCATAATAACGTTGGGGTAATTTTGATTTCATCATAAATTGATAAAAATTTGTCACGAATCGCGTCCAATTTTATTTAAGCAGAGGCAGTATTATAATTTTGAATTATCCACACTTTAATATATTCAAATTAAGTTTTAAAGTTTATATCAAATTAAGTTGAACTACCCATCTACCTGCAACACACACGATTTAACGTATTCGCAACTTATATGACATACTACGTAGATGAATAATAATATAAATTTTTATTAAATTTTTCACTCTGACTTTTATTTATTAATTATGGTATAATTTAATATTTATTTTATATAAAATAATAAATAAATAATAAAAATTATAATTTGCCGAGGTAAATTGCAGTTTATGTGGTTGTGTGGAAGCGGAAAGAGATGAGAATGAGATCTTAATTCGGTGAAATATACAGGGAGTAATTCATAAAGAAAAGAAGTCAAGCTACACTTTCATTGACGTCCAATTTTATTTTAGAGATCAGGCGTATTCATAATTTATAATTTTGAATTAATTTTAGAAAATTAAAGTCGGCAAATTTTCTATATATACTAATTAATCTGGATATCTCTAGTTAAGCAACTTAATTAATTAACGTAGCTCATAGTGTTGGATAGGATAATCACAACAAAATAAACAATAGAAATAAGAATATGAAAACTCCAGATAGCTTTAGAGGTCATACCTCTTTTAGAATGATAAGAGCCAACCGTCGCAACTGAGTCTCGATCGCGGTGGTTTCGCCTGCAAAATAGAGCCGGAGGAAGGGTTGGGGTTCCTCCGGAAAGGAACTCCGACGCTCAAGTCAGATTTCTTTATGAAACAGTCAATAGAGTATTGAAGCGTCTTAGAATGGAAGAGTGTAAGTGTGTGTTGAATAACCTGGTTGATGTATATTTATAGGATAGAAAAATGGGTAATCTGGTAATTTGCTCTAGATAACAACCTATAACGCTTTGTAGGAATTACAGAGCTTATCCAATAAGAAAAGGCCACGCATCCGGTGGTCCTATTATATTGATAACCTATCAGCAGACAAACTGTTCACTTTCCAGTATATGTCAGAAATATCCTCACACATGTCAGATAGCTGAGACTCCACATTCGCGTGCTACCCCAGACCTCCAGCCAGACCTCGAGAGCATGTAAGAGCTAATAAAAGTATCTACCTTCTAAAATTATTCTTAAATGATCAGAGCTTCCGTGGAGCTCTTTAGATTCCAGACCCTCATCAGGTCTGGGATTACTGAGCCGTTTAAGCTCGGGCATGAAACTACAGAGCCAACATCTGATCTGCAATCATAGAGCCGAGCTCTGGTCTGAGACCGCAGAGCCGAGCCATGTTCTGTCCTCATCAGAGTCAGGATCAGATCTGATACATCAGAGCCGTTAGGCTCTGATCTGACAAAATATTTAAAAACATTCACGTATCTTTATATCCGGAACTATTCTTTCGGCATTTAAAATGATTTGTTAAGATCATGCTGATACTGTCCATATCAGCTTCTCCCCCCAAAAAGATCTCAAAAAGAATATATATGTATATATATTTGAGATATATGAAACTTCTCTGATGGAGAAATTATTCCTTTTTAGCTCTGACCTTTCCCGCCTTCGTAAGGGCACATGTGTAAATTCGTTGTCCCGCCTTGCTGTCCACAGTAAATCCCTATCCCCTCAAGCGTCTTTTACTGTTCCCAAAGTACTATTTCACTGACACACTCTTGGGATAGCCAATCGTCGCTGCCTTTTAGCCGTAGGATCCCTTAATCGTGTAAAATACCCAATCGTTCCAAGATTGACTTTAAAACTTTCTTTTTAACATATCATTACTATATTTCGCCCTTCCTCCACACTCTCAACTTCTGTTTTTCTTTCGATACCAAATCCTCCCCGCCATTTTCGTCGTAGCTCCTTCCAGTGAAGATCAAACCCTTCGATCTCAGTCCTTGTGGCCTCTATCATTCCTTCATTCCAGGTATTTTTTCCTTCCCTGGTTTTTGACAATGCCTGCCCCCGATCTTGATCAATTCCCCCCTTCATCTGCGACTGAAAGCACTCTTCGCTCCTTAAATCGCCTTCTAGGACCAACCCAAGGATTTCGTGTTCGCCTTCCTACCAAAGACGAACGTCCTAATAGCATAGCCTCTCCTTCTACGGTTATTTGGTGCAAGCAATTCGAAGTTGGTCTTCGCCTTCCCATCCCTGACTTCTTTTGCGACATTTTTACCCGTTATGGGATTCCTTTTAATCAACTAAATCCAATGTCCATACGTAAAGCTGCCTTCTTCCATATTTTTCTTTCCATGTACAATTTCGAGAACACCTCTGAACTTTTCTTTCTTCTGCATCGTGTTATTAAGAGCATCCCCTTTCTGTATTTTTCGCCTGCCACCCACTTTGAACTTTACGGGAAGTATCAAAGTGTAGACAAATTTTGGTATACCGAGTACAATGTTGTCACACCCCCTACCACTTCAGGATGGGGTTTTCCCCAATTTCCTCTCATTCTTAATCTAAGAAATCAAGTAATCCGTTCTGGGGGTACGGGTCTTCCCAGTGAAGTGGCTTCCCGATTGGACAAAATAATCAAAACCTCATACCGTCATCTCCTCATCCCTCATTTCACCGAGGACCCCGATGTCCTTTCGTTCTTCGACCTTTCTCCCGGTCGCCCATGGCGCCGCTCTATGGATATACATTCCAGCCTAAATAGATACTTGAGCGTCCCTTATGTATAATCTCCATTGTCTGTAACCCTGTGATCTGCTTTTATTCCTATCCGTAGGTATGTCTTGGGCCTCTAAATTGAATGATGTTGCAGCAGCCGAGACGGCTCGGATCTTAGCAGATCGTCGTGCCAGAAAAGTTGCTGAAATCTCCTCGGGTGCTAGTGGTTCTGGAGGCAATCAGGAAGCCTCCACTTCTCCCGAGCGTCCCGTTTCTGAGCCTGTTATTGTCGCGGCCTCAACTTCGGAAGTTCCCAAATCCATTTCCACTGCCGAGGCAGGCAGTACTGCTATAATTTCGGGTCCGGTCCCCTCTCTTTTGAGCACATTTCCTGGTGAAGGTACGCCCCTTTTTCCTTAAAATTTCTATAGTTAGGCTTTATTTAGAAAGAGCTAGTCCTCGTTCGTTTTCACTCATTTCTGTTTTCTTATCTTTCCTCTCTCCCTTTTAGAAACAGTTTCTGCAGGGTTCGCGGCCGAACTTCTCGAAGTTTCAATAATACCTTCATCTGCTCCCACTCTACCTGTTGGCCCTTCCCAACCTCCTCCCAAGAGAACACGGGCTGAATCTGTCCCTTCAGATGATCCTTCATCTAAACGAGCCCGAGGTCGGCTTATGAGAGGAACAATTGACTGTCCCTCTGGCTCTGTTGCAATCCCAAGGGCAGCTTCATCATCTGTGCTTCCGAGCTCTGCCCCCGACAAGCGTATGCAACCTCTAGAGAAACCCTCTGAGACGAATAAGGTCCAAGTTGGCAACGCCACTCGGATCTTAAACATTCCCTATCCAAACTCTGCTGCCATAAGTGTCAGACCACTAGCAAACTTTAGTGGTTCTTGCCTAAAAAACCAAGGAAGTGACGCTGCCAACTTCCTGAACAGCTGTCCCCGAGAAGAGGACTGGGCATATACCCTGAACCTCTCGAGTCAAGATTTGGACCGAAAGGCTGCGAGTTACGAGCTCGCGGTGCGTAATCCCCGACCTTTTATCCTTCTTCTTTTCCTTTTCAGCTTTTCCGGTCCAGATCCTTATGGTTGACCAATTCCTCTCTATGTATTTAGGCTCACGCATGCCGTTCTGCCTTGACAAGCTGAGCCATGTACCACGAGAAGATCCGAAGCGAATTGAATGAGGCTCGGAAGGAAAAAGAGCAGTGGCGAGCCCAGATCGAGAACTATAACATTTTACAACAACGCCTTCAACAGCTGTCAGAGCTACATGAAGGTGTTGAGAAACAGCGTGACATCCTGATTGCTGACAAACAGAAAATGGCCGAGAAGATGGCCGAAATGCAGAGAAGGTCTGATGAGCGTGCTCAGGAGCTGAGAACGCAGATCAGTCAACTTAAACAGAAAGCCGATCATGACCATAGCATACATCTCCAGAACCTAAGCTCAACGGCCGCCGAGTCTCTTAAAAAAGGGCGTGAGATGGGTGAAAAGATTGGTGCTAAGATCTGCCATTCTCAGATCTTGTTGAGCCCCTCTGGTCAGCGTCTTCTTGGTAGCTTGGTCAGAGACCTTCCAGAGGCGTTCCTCCATTCACATCAGTTTCGTGAAAGAATGCTGGTGCATCTATCTGTCTGGACTGGCCGTTCCATCGCTGAAATATGCGATCAGTTAGGGATATTCGATCGGGCCTGGGAAGTAAGCGTCACCCGTGTTGTCGAAAAGCTTGTCGAGGAGACCCCCACTCTGGAGATTAATCCTGAGTACGATCAGAGCTTCCCTTGGTGGAAGGAAACCTTGGAACGGGCCTCCGAGGAATTCCTCAAGGTAGAGCCCGCCTCTAACTCTGAAGAGGCCGGATGGGGAGAGATTACTTACCCAGTAGTGCCCCGCGACCAACGAAAGCTGGTTAAACTGGCGCTTATGCTTAAAGCGGTAAATATATTTTGTCTCTCGATTATTTTCTCTTGCGACCCATTTAACTTTTTACATACGTCACTTTTACAGAACACATCTGGCCAAGCTAGTGGCTCGTCTGATGCCCCTGCCGATCCGAAGAAAGGAAAAACCACAGAGCCGATTTGTTCCTCTGGTACCCCCGAGGAGCTCCATCCGTCACGGAGTCAGATGGCGCCTCCCCTTGATGTGATCCCTCCGGCAGATAAAGAGATTCAGAGCTCAGAAGCGAATATTGCCGACTGTACCAGCTCCGATAACCCTAATTCTGAAGAGCCGAAAGATCAGAATGCAAGTGGCTCCACATCACTGTAATTTCAACTTGGCATTTATAATTCCCAACCTTACTCTCGAAATACTCTACCTACCAGATACTTTGTCAGGCCTTGATTTATCCTTTCACGTTTTTGGCTTTATTTTGCGTATTTGCATGGACTACCTCTTTTCGCACTATTTTATTTTCTGTTTGACATGATGTCTTTTATTAAATGTTAGAATCTTTTATCCAGATTTGTTCTTGCTTCCTGTGCGATTTGGTCAGCTTTTTATCATGCTATGTCTTGTCAATTATGTTCCTTAACTTCCTGCATTAAACACAAACATTACTTCCCTCTTGTACTCCTCCTTTACTCACCCTCTTAATTTAATCCTCCGCCTTTTCATACTCCCCATCTTTCCCGTTTCTTCATTCTCAATCTCATATCTCAAAAAATGTCTTCTCCATTCGAAATCTTGAAGCGTATGGCTCGTAATAAACTTCTATTAACTATGATTCCTGAAAACGAGCGCGATAGGGAACTTGAACTACGAAGGGCGGATATAATTGCGCTGGAGGGACAAGTTGAACAGTATGAGAAACTGTTAGAAGCATCCGAGCGTCGCCTGAAAGATCAAGCCGTCATCATCCGCACCCTTGAGAGGGATCTGGAAACTGAACATCAAAAACATGTGCATGCCTTGAATACGGTTGTTGCTGACGCTTTCGACCAGGGTATGGCCTCTGAAAGGGTTTTTCAAAGCAGGCGAGCCTTCTCTCGCGGGGAGAAAAAGGGTGCCCGACTCTATCGCGACAACATACTCCTTTGCCCGGCCGGTCAAAATTTACTTCATCGCCTCGTCGTCGATCTCCCCGAGGCGTATATCCACTCACAAGCCTTTCGTGAGCGGATTTCTGAGTATTTGGCCAACTGGGTTGTTGAGGCCATACTAGAAACCTGCGAGCAGTTAGGCTTAGCTACCCGCTGGTGAGAAGTTGATGGGGGAAAGGTGCTCAACCGAATCCTGGATCACTTTCTAGGGGTGGAGGTCAACCGTCAACCAGGGGATGACCATCAGTGGTTTTTGACGTCCCTGAAGAGGGGTGCGGAAGAATTCATCACTGCTCCTGGCTCTTATAGCAGCGACGAGAACTACTACGGCCGCCCTTTCCTGCAGGTGCTACCTGACAACCCCGATGGTATCGCCCGGTTGGGAACTTTGCTCAGTGGCGTAAGTTCCTAATTCTTTCATCTTAGTTACTTCATATTTATTTTCGTGTCTATTATAAATATATGTGCAATGGGTTTAAATAATAACTTTTTCCCACTTCTTTTTATTTCGCTATCCCCTTCTTAGAGCCGACGCATTATCCGAGGCAATGCTGAAGCTTCTGGCTCGGGGAGCGGGGGAAGAGGCCGAGCCAAGGATTGATGGTTTTTGATTCTAGTAAACAATTACTCTATTCTGACAATTTATGTTGCGCTTAATATGTAGAAGACTAATTTTACTCTTTTCTTTTTTTTTTTATGGTGTGTCCGTACTCTATGTTAATGCTGTTTATTTTGGTAGTGATTATATCACTTCGTTTGCTATCATCGTGTGCTTATAATTTAGTTCATCTGCTACTTGGAATATCAGTGATTTATCAATTTAGTTCAATAAGAGATATAAATTTAAATGAGGGATAATATCCCTTGGAAGTTTTTGTCTCTGAGATGAGACATTTTGCGC
>JAPKLX010000045.1:1187133-1230377 GCA_026898415.1 Leonotis leonurus | reverse complement strand
AATTAGATACTTTACTAGAACATAAGGAATAGTTTTTGAGTGCGTTAATTGTTTACCCTATTATCCCACGCGAGTCTCACAACTTACAACTTTTATTAAAATATGAAAATGAAGAATAGTGTTACAAATAGTGAATCAACTCTAGAGTAAGCTAATATACACTACTCTATCAAAACACAATCTTAGTTGATAAATAATCAATCAAGATCAACAACTCTTTCTAAAATGATATGCACTCAGGGAGATCTCTCAAAAATTAAAAACACTCTCTATCAAAAACGCACCTGCTCCACTGGACTAGCTTCTCTATATATACTTTTATCAGTTCCCACCTTTTTCTTCAAGCAACGTGGAGATCGTGTAATGTGCAAGAGGTGGGCGTTGCAATTATCTATTGTTGTTGCGGCATTTCATGAACATGGGTTGACTTGGTCAGCTGCTTAATCATCTTCCCTTTTAACTTGATCACTGCTTAACCACCTTTCTTGGAATTATGTGTACTTTCTTATCAACTCCTTGAAAGGTCACGCTCCACGGGAAGAATGCAAAATTAATAGAGTTTGATTAACTCTATCAAACTCAACCTAAAGTTTCTATCTATTTCAATTCAACATTTATTAATTATATATGTTAGAGAGAAAGAATGAGAAAATTAATGTATGTACACAACAATACATAATTTTCCCTTCACTTTCTTAGTGATGAGATTCAAATATGTGTCCCATAAATCGCGACCAACTCTTTGAACTTGACTAGAATTCTTCACGTACTGAATTTTCGTTGTTATAATTTAATTTTGTTATAAAGTCATATGGCTTTATAACAAATTGTTATGTGATTTAATTTTGTTTTGGGTTCTGATTCGAAGGGAGGTGACTGATGTGGCGTTGGACTTAGGTGATGACATGCTCCAACTCTACAAAGTTGTTGGATGGAGAGAATGAGACAGATCATGAGGAGTAGAAAACATGCATGGCTAAGACTAAGGTAGAAAAAGAGGCAGCAGAGGAAAAGTGGTGGCGAAGACTGCAGAAGAGCAGCCAAGTGGGGCTCTAGAAACAACATGGACCATGCATGATCGACGTCATTAATGTTGTTACTACATGACCTTTGTTTTTTCGCACATGTAGGGTAAAACTAATGGAGAGTTACCTTTTATTCTCGTAAGGCCCATCAAAATTTAAAATAAATAAATAAAGAATATGAATTACTGATAAAACATGCTTTATCTTCCTGTTTGTGTTTGGATCAATTTGCACTCATTTTAAATCGTTACGTGTGTAACTGCACTAAAACAAATGATACGGATTGTTTTGCACCTCATTCACAACGTTAAGGGTATATGCATTTTCTCCCTTACAAATATTGGGTAAGTATGAATAGCCAGGAAAATCTACAATGGATAAACAATTCCCAAATATTTGATATTTAGTTCGAAACTTAATTTATATCCACATTTTCTTCATAATTGTTCATTATTGATTTATTTTGGAGGTACTCATCGTTCATGTTATTATTCGACTTTACATATTTCTAGGTATTATTTTTACGAGCTTTTAACACAAATTTGATATTATATTATTATTTCTAAAAATAATATAATAATAAAAAATTAACTAGTAAATCTAATTTTAAAATATTATTTAATATTTATAGAGAATCTTTTAGATGAAAAAAAATCCTAAACACCACCACCTGAGTAATTATTTCATTAAGAAAAGGTTATTCGATTTTCTTTAATTTCAATTCACGTATATTAGAAAATGAATAATACTAATACAGTGAAGAAATAGAACCAAATTTTGGTGGATGTAGTTGAGACTAGAGTGCGCACATCTTTACGTGCTATTTTACGCCGTCGCAGTGTGATGTTTTACAGCTTGACCTTTTCCCCCGCATTCCAGTTTCAGCGAATCAGATTCCACCATTTCCATTCTTCTCCACTCCTCTTTCACCCTACTTTCTATCTTCTTATTATTATTGTTATTGCTATTTACGATAGCGATTTAATAGCGCCGATCAATATCATCTCCGTGGGAAAAAGATAGAGCGCTTATTAGCGGTTGATTCTTGAGGTAATGTCCCAGGGTTTTGAATTACTCTTATCAGTTATTTTACTGTTCTTTGTTATTTCCTTCATATGTGTTATACTTTTTTGTTCTCTGTGTCATTCAGGTGTTTGATTTTGACAAACTTTGTGAAGTTGATGAAAGTTTCTGCCTATCTACACATATTTCAAGAGGTGAAAGACGTTTTATGGTGTTGGTTCTTCTGTTGGAATCAGGAAAAACTTAATGTATGCTGAACTATAGGATTTTAGGATTGTTGTTTGGGATTTTTTTTTTTAGTGCTGATAGATTGGCGGAAAAGCCTAGCACTATGAATACCAAAGGGTTCAGATATTTGGCATCTTCTTTCTGGATTTAATCTGCTGCGAGGATTAGATTTGTGAAACCGGATGCTGTGTTTGGAGTATCTGAATAACCATTTCCTGAAATCGGATTTTTTTACACTTATCAACTCCGAAAGATTCGTGATTTGATTGAATTTGGTGCACTGGAGCATTTTCTGGATCCCCCCTCTTGCTTTTATTAGATCGATTGGGCATGGAGTCTCTTCCAGTTGAGGTTGTTGGGAACATTTTATCGCGTCTTGGAGCTGCTCGTGATGTAGTGATTGCATCTGCAACTTGCCGAAAATGGCAAGAGGCTTGGAGGAAACATCTCCATACTCTTACATTTAACTCCAACGATTGGCCTTTGTATCACGAATTCTCCACCAGTAGACTAGAAATAATTATTACTCAGACTATATTCCAAACCAAAGGGCTGCAATGTCTATCAATAATTATGGACGATGTAGATGAATTCTCTGCTGCCCCAGTTATCGCATGGCTCATGTACACTCGAGAAACCCTCCGTCAATTACATTATAATGTGAGAACAACACCTAACATTAACATGCTTGAGAAGTGTGGTCGACAGAAGCTTGAAGTATTGGCTTTGGCTCACAATACAATCACTGGAGTTGAACCTAGTTATCAGAAATTCCCCTGCTTGAAATCTCTGTCATTGAGTTATGTCAGTATATCAGCCTTAGATCTGAGTCTTCTGCTTAATGCCTGCCCAAGAATTGAATACTTGATATTAATCAGTCTAGATATTGTAATGTCGGATCCCCAGGCCACGATGGATTTAAGTAGCCACTCCTTAAAGGATGTTTATGTTGAAGCAATCAGTTTGGATAAGTTTATACTGGAGGCTGATGGCCTGGAGAAGCTGCACTTGAAAGATTGTACACTTGAAGTTTTTGAGCTTGTTGGTAAGGGGATGTTGAGGTTCCTAAAGATTGACGATGTTAGTGTAATCCATCTTGATATTGGGGAGAGTGCTGAAAATCTGGAGATTGTTGATGTTAGCAATTTCACGATCATGTGGGCAAAATTCCTCCATATGATTTCAAGATCTTCCAAGTTGAGAAAGCTTCGGTTATGGGGTGTTGTATTTGATGATGAGGATGAGTTTGTTGATGTAGAGACAATCTCTTCATGCTTTCCTTTATTGAGTCATCTATCCCTGAATTATGATCTAAGAGAGGCAGCTCTTCAGTATGGCTTACAAGGTTCTTTTGCTTTGGAAAATGTGATTGTTTTGGAACTTGGGTGGACGGTAATTAGTGAACTGTTTTCGATGTGGGTTTCAGGACTTCTGGAAAGATGCCCTAATCTTAAGAAGTTGGTTATTCATGGCATCGTGTCTGAGACCAAAACTCATGAAGAATGCAACACATTGGCCAACTTTACTTCAGCTATTGTAAGACTCATGAGGAAGCACCTGCATGTGGAGGTTCAATTTGAATATGAATAGAGATAGTTTACTTCCTGGCTTATCATCTGTTATGACCTATGAGCTACAGAAGCAGGCGGACATCCTGATGGCGGATTATTGATTTACTCCAATCTGATCTTTCCCCAGATAATTTTTGGACTTGAAAACACTTCGGTTTTATTGATATTTTAATGTACAAGTTCAGGTTATGTTTGCTTTTAGTGATTGTTTATTGTTCCATTAAATTTAATAGTTGGACGAAAGATTTGTTTCTGCAATCATGAAGAAGTTTCTCATAATTTTCATGTTTGCTTATGTCTGAATTTCACACACACAAACATAAACACATATGCATCCATGTGATATGTTGTGCTTGCACTAATATACATATTTCTTTGTCCTACCTGTTCACTGGGAGTGGGAAGTTAAGGATAAGGTGAGTAACAGGCTAGCTTGAATTGAGAAAATGGTGAAAGTAACTGATTTCTTGTGGTGTCAATGATTCCTTCCATTTCAATTATGCACGAAATTTTGAGCCTTTTCACTTTTGACAATGTTTGCTTTGTGATACATGTTGCATTTGTGCATGGAGCCTTTTTGTGTGCACCAATAGTACCCAAATAACTGTAACGAGGCAAATTCCATCTGTACAGTTAAGTATGATGGGGCTTGCCACTGTCTAAATAGCAATGCAGATATGCAGGTTCCTTTTTTTAAAAATGTTAAATCAGAAGCTGCAAAATTGATGCTGTCCTGATGTGTTTTTTTTTATGAGAATGAATAACATTATTTAGTCATGATAGTAAAAATTTTGTATTGGGTTAAGAAGGGGATCTAATGTAGGAAAATTTGATTATTTTGTTGTAACGTGTGTCCTGCTCACACATACCCATTTTGAGATAGTTTAAATTGTGGTATTGTCACTGTGGGTACATTCAGTTGAATATGAACTATTTAGTTTATTTAAACAATTTGATTATATTGATTCAGTCTGTAGTGGTGAAGCATACTTGTAAACTTTTCTGACTTGTCTAAATAAGAACTTCACAATTTCAGTAATGTGGTTAGTTGGATGAATGTTATCTTCATGGTGGTATTTGTTACTTTACTGTTGGTCGTTTGGTTGCAATCAGTATTTATAATGAAGAGGAACTTACTTAAATACCATATTCCTTGTGATGTTATTTTCACCTACTAAATCTACACGTTGACAATCTTCATGAATGGCAAAATTTTCCCATCTAATTCTTGTCATCAACTAACTCAATATATTCACTGAACTGAAAAGTAACAGAGCGCATCTTTTCCTATATGAGATTTATATCATGATATGGGACAACTTCAAAATCAGTGTTTTTCCATGGAGAGAAGTACCAAAGTAGTATAAATCTGATATGTTGAGGAGGATGAGGCATAGTTGCCGATGATTCATCTCTGTATCAGTGTATCTATATGCAACCCCGACCTTCAAGACGTTTCATTTATTTGTAAGTTGATTATCTCTAATCTTAACTTCTCTTTCATCTATCTAAACATGGAGGTCACTTTGTAGTTCTTTATGACATGTATTTTTCTTGAAAGTGGGAATTGCTGTGTTGGAAATGCCGTTTCTTTGTTTTGGGGCTGTACTTGCTCGTAAATGTCAGGGATCTGGAGTTACTCATGCTAGCTATATTTATGTACGGTGTGTGTACAAGTGATTCCTTAATGCCTCTTCGTGCATGGAGGCATGTTATTGTTTTCTGGAAGATTTTACAACTACAGGGAAGTTCTCCTTTAATCCAGGAGAGAATGAATAAAAGGTAATTGCATTGCCAAACAAGTTTACATTAATAGGATTGGTAGGGCTCCGAGGGACTTAGCTGTTGTGAATATGCCTGATTAAGGATAAGCATCTTTTGGATGTTATCTGATCTCTAAAATAAGGTAAAGAAAATTCAAATTGAGGAATATGTATTCTTTCAGTGCTGCTTCTCTGTCACAAGAAAAAGATATATGTAATATTTCTACTTTGAAAATTACATCTCATGTGATAATACTAATACCTGATAGTGACAATGAATGCCTTCAACCTGTAGAGAATGTCAACTGCGGTTGAACTGAGGTATCCAGCTTATATAAAGTCTGTGAATATATAGATTTTGATAGGTGGTTCCTCGATGCTTGGCTGCACATTCAACAAAAGCCTTGGAGAAAAGAGCGTCCAAAGATCTGAACTAGTAAAGTTGAAACAGACTGTTAAGTAAGTTTCTTTGGTACCAACAAATCAGATACGAATACAGGTACGATATACTTGTATGATTATACTATTATAGTCTCTTGCTAGTTCCTGATCTATGAATGTATCAACACCGTGCATCTAGCTATTTAATTGCATGACGTATAAACAATCAAAACTTTGGTGGTATGCAAATCGGAGTTCACCTCTCAAGGGACCAGGCCAGCAACGGTACGATCTATCGATATTTTGTAGTTCTGAACTTGATATTACTGAACTTATAGCTGTTGCAGCCCTAAGTTTTTGAGTACGTAGTCGAGTACTTGTATGTGTGCATGTGTTGAAAAGCTTGTTGTTCTACTCAGTTTAAAACTAGGGGTCGTGAAGTAAAAAGAAACAGTGAATGCAAAGACAATTAAAAACAGTTGAAAAGCTTCATTAAATTTCCTCATACTTCTAAATGAGAAACCCGAGTGAAAAAAGATTATGTATATGCTCCTGTTGGAGACTAATACAATTATACCAATTGAAAAGTCATATTTCCAATGGAATTTGAGATGGTTCGAGCTTAAGAAAACTACTACTAAACAAGTAAATGCTCAAATCCATCGACATTACTAAGTGGAACAAATAAAATACGCATTGATATATCCAGAAAGAGATGTAAAAGAAGGTGAACAGAAAAGTAGTTATTTTATAGGATATATGAGGAACTAGGGAAGATTTAAGAGTAATTAAAATTTACGTATTTCAATATTTTTAAATTCTCAATTAGAACTTGTTATTCTGTAGGTATAATTTATATGTGTATATATAATATAGAAAATAATTTATAATGCAAAAGATTGACGAAAATTTAAGCAAATAATAAGAACCTTATAATCAAATTATGCTCATGATACAAGATAACACTCATGATATAATAGCACCATCGATCCAGGACAAAGCAGCTAGTCTCAGTTTTAATTAAATTTACAGTGAAATTTCCAAGAGTATAAATATATACTATAATATAATAACTCATGATATAATGATATACTAATGGCAAGTGCAGCTAAATGAAGTCTGATGCGTGGTTAACTTACAACTCTTAAATGCCTTGCCAACACACATTTGTTTCTGATTATAGAAAAAAACATTCTTTATTTCCGTTTTAAGAATGCCTTTTGAGTATGAAACTCTCCCCACTTTGCTTTGTCCGCTTTAAGAATGCCTTTAAATGAAGACTTAACTGAAAATGAGAAATGCGTTCAACTTTTATTAATATATATTTTCATAGATTGAAATACTTTGTAGGCTCTCATGTATTAATAAATCGCTGACTGTATATATGAAAAGGTCACAAGAAAACTTAGCAAAGAACACTAGCTAGAACTAGTACTAGTATTATACAGAACCCTCTGTATTTCAATTTATATGTTTCTAGTTTTTTGTTTGGATAATTACCAAAAATTGAAAAGGTAGATTCTCCATTTCCAGTAAGGGAAAATGTAAAAATTACTTTACCCAGACAAGCTAGCAGCACAAGACATGACAACTACACGTATATGAGTTAGGACCACATGCATAAATTCACTACGACAATAATTGAAACCTGACACAAGGTAAGAAAAGTTCGTGGATATTCTCATATTGAGTTCCACTTGTCTAACCAATACTAGTATGATATACTAGTCCCTCCTTTCTCCCAAGAACGGCCAAAACTAATTCAACATGAAAATTAAGAAATTAAAGTGTGTATGTTAAAAAAAGTACCAGGAGTTAGTATTTAAAGGTAATTTTTGGGATTACTGTCATTTTTAATAGGGCAACTCAAAAATAAAATTTGACCACTTTTAGCGGGATGGATGAAGTATGATATACTATGTCCATAATTTGCTTAAACACCAATAAAATTATAAAATTTATTATTAATTAATTTCAATTTTGTTTATTAAAAAACCACTAAATAAGGGTATGCATGGCTTTGTGATGTGTGTTACCCAACAAAAAAGACATCAATCTAGACAAATGACCTATATATAACCAGATTATAGCATAATTTGAGTCATATTAAGGTTTGTTGTCACGAGAATTCTCCCAAAGTTAGAATATGAAATTTTATGATGCCAAACCTAACTGTTTACGAACGAGAGGGAGCCAATCTTCATTAGTAATACATTTGATTTTATTTATATTGTGAAAATAGAAATATCCTAAAAATTATAAGTGTGGTGGTGGGGGTCAGTTTTTAGTTTCTTCCGCGCCTATGTCGTGACTTTTATGTACTTGCAGATTCTCTAAGCCTTTCTCCTCCAACGTTGATACACAACACACCACCAACAATTACATCTATATGCCTAGCTTCCTCCAACACTATAAATATAGGTTGCTTTGCTCTTTCCCTTTCAATCCATATATAACTCTTCATCATTCTACAACAAATATAACTATCTATCTCTCTCTCAGCTGTTGATCATTTATTAATGGCAAGAGTGTCAGAACTACCCCTGGTCATTGGGAGAGTGATAGGAGATGTAGTCGACTGTTTCTACCCAACTACCAAAATGTTGGTTACTTTTGGAAACAAACATGTTTTCAATGGTCATGAGTTCTACCCTTCTGCCGTTGCGGCCAAGCCCAGAGTTGAGATTGAAGGAGGAGGTGACATGAGAACCTTTTACACTTTGGTAATAATCCCTTTTTAATTACATTATTATTCTTATAGCTGCTTCCCCACAACCTTGCAAAATATATATCTCTGCTTATTTATGTAGTAATAATAATAATAATAAATGCAGGTTATGACTGACCCTGATGTCCCTGGCCCCAGCGACCCATACCTCAAGGAGCACCTCCACTGGTATATATAAATTTCTTATCTTAGCATGCAATTAAATTAAACTAGGCAAATTAATTAATAATAAAATGAGTACGTATATATATATATATATATATATATATATCCTTAATCTTACGTTAATTAATTTAATTTAATTTGCAACTATTATATATGCTACAGGTTGGTGACTGATATTCCCGGAACAACAGATGCCACTTTTGGTAAGTATGCAAATCTCATGTAACAACCTAAATTTATTAATCAGTACCAACTACTCAGTAACAAAGTGTAGAGCATGATATGCATATATATATGGTACATTGGTACTATATATAATGTGGTGTTGTTTGTTTCTCTTCTCTTGCCAAAACTGAAAATGAAAATATAAATATTTGAACAATGCAGGAAAAGAAGTGATGAGCTACGAGAATCCCAAGCCCATCATAGGAATCCATAGGTTTGTGTTTATTCTGTTCGAGCAAAAAAGGAGACAAGCAGTGAAGAACCTTCCTTCTTCGAGGGACAGTTTCAACAGCCGCCATTTCGCCGCCGACAACGAGCTCGGACTGCCGGTGGCTGCAGTTTTCTTCAATGCGCAGCGCGAGACTGCCGCCAGAAGGCGCTAGCTAGCTATTTCACGCGCCGCCGCGTCAATAAATTATTTTGATATTAATGCATGGTCGTGATCCACATTAGCAGTAGTATGAAATTGTTAGGACAAGATGAAGAGGAAGAAGGTTTCAAGAAGCCTTGTTATTGTGTGGATTTAAGCTTGTAGTAAGTACGGTTTAATTTCAATCTTTTTTTTCTATTAAAAGTAGTGGAATCTTTTGTTGGCACATACTGTTTCGAAACAGTATGATCACAGAAGAAATCTTTGCTGAAATCTTATTGGTGCTGATTAGATCATTAGATGCTCTTCTATTATAAGTTAATTATTAAAATGAGATATTTCAAGAGGTGGGTGAAAGTGTGCTAGCTTGTTCTGTCCCATAAATTTATGCATATATCATTATTCTAAATAATTTTCTTATTATAATTTTTAAAAGTTGATTACCATAAAATTAAAGTGACTTGAGGCTAATTCAAAACCTTCATAAACGAGCTAGTTTGTGCTTTATAAATGAACCTATTCACGATTAAATCAAAAATATATCTATATATTTGAACTAATTGATCTTGATATCAAAATATAACTTTAACAAAGGTCAATGAGGTCCGAGTTGAATACACTTGAGATGAATATTTGACAAACCTAGCTCGAACCAAACTACTAATTTTTTTAATGAACCTATTTCAAACCTACTAGTATGGGCAGGTCATCCCAAAACTAAGCTAGTTTACTACTTTAAAGTGAAAGGATTTTCAGTAGCGTATCCGTAGACGCTAACTCGTATGACATTGCCTAGGTTCATCAGAGCCTGTGAAAAAAGGGGAACTCCTAACAACAGCAGCGACTTTAGACCGTTCATGCCCCATATAAAGGGTCTTTACACTACCCGTTGGTTCATTAGTACCAATCTCTCCGAATTTAGATTTAAAATTGAAATCAATATCATCATATTTAGGTCGGATCCAGACTGAATAAATAATTATGGTTTTCAATCTCGAACTAGAGCCGCTACTTGCGAATTCATATCAAAATCAGAATCAGTCAAATTAAATCATTTACATAATTTTTACACTGAATCGAGAAAAAAAAAATCACTTAGAACAATTTGTTGTGGTGCGCACATTTATTTATTTATTATTTTTCAAATCACATTGTCTTAGTTACTAACATCACACTTATTTCTTCAACTTATTTGGTACTCCATCCGTTCCGCTATTTCCAACCTCTTTCTTTATTGCATGTAGAATAAGGAGATCTTGTTTAGTGTTTTAATGATGTAATTTCAATACTTAATCATTTGTTATATTTTTATTTATTCAAATTTTATTTTACATGAATTTGATTTTTTTTTTAAATAAGTTTTTTATTTAATCATATTATTAAAATATTTGTTTATACTAATAATTACATTATTTAATTATAAATTCTAATTTATTCATATTAATTGTTTTTATCCAATAATTAAATTATTAAATAAATTTATTTATAACCTCTAATTAATAGAAATAATTAAATGCAGCATTTTTTGAATTGATAGCAATAATTTAATTAATTAATTAATTAAAAGATGAAAACAATTAAAGAATTAAATTAATTAGGAGCATTAAGTGGGTCAATAATTAAATGGATTGGGTTTAATTAAATGGATCGAGTGTAATTAATTAATTATAAGTAGTATGTTAAGTATTCTCTTATTATTTTTTAAAATAGAAATAGGCCACGAATAATGAGACACTTTAAAATAGTATAAATATCACTTTTAGCGCCGGAGGCAGAGGCAGTATAGACATTTATAGGTACGGTTGGGAACTAAATCATAATCGAATTGTCGATTCACGGTTTTAAAAATTTAGAATTAGAATCGGTAACGGAAGAATTAGAATCGAACCGTTATCATGACAGTTCACGGTTTAAACCGAAACATATAAGGTCTTTCAATTACGATTTTAAACCATCGGTTATGGTTCCAAACCGTCCAAAAATTTATAATAATATATTTGAAATTTTTTAATTTCTATTTATTTTTATTACGTACGTAGTAATGCATGTTATCAATTAACTTTTGAGATAATTAAACATTGATGTATCATTCTATGAAACTAAAAAGTATTATTGATTTTCAATTTTAAAATTTAAATAATTTTTATTTTAGGTCATCATAAATATATTTATAAGTTTTAATGTATTTTTATAAATTATAAAAAATTAGTTTTTATGATTTTGAATCGATGATTACAATTCTAAAACATCGATTTATGGTTTCATATTTTTGGAATTGTAATTGAATCATTTTCCGTATAATTACGATTTTGAATTGAATCGTTAAGTTCGGTTAAAGATTTTCAAAATCACCCGTTAAAATTTGATTAGCTGAAGATTTCATTGAACAGCTTTAGAGAGTGTTTGGCTAAACTTATTTTAAAGAGTTTATAAGTTCTTGGTGTTTATAAGCTCTTGCAAGAGCTTATAAGATGAACGAGTTTAGATAAACGAGTTTATAAGCTATTCTAAAGTGACGTAAAATGTTATTTATGTAATTTTGTTGTAGCTTATAAGTTCATGGAGAAATAAGTTGGGGTATAACTACTTATTTTTTGAACAGTTTATAAGCTCTAAAAATTTATTTTTACAATTTATAAGTTTTCAAGTAGTTTAACTTCTCAAATACTTTGAAAGAACTTATAAAAAGTAAGCAAACAACCGTAGTTAGGAGTTGAGAGTAAAAGAAACGAGTCAAAACAAGCGGCCAGAAGAATATGTAGTTACGTGGTGTAGCAGTAAATTAGTAGGACAAAAGCAGTAAAACAATTATGGCAAAAGCATGAAAGTTCTGTGAAATTTTGGGTTTCAGCTTTTTAGAGAGCAAGTCTTTTAGAAACCACATGCGTAATTGACTCCAGTACAACTCACCGCAGCTTCAAAAGCTATTATATATTCCTTATGTCTCTTTCTCTATTATATGCATTCCAAATGTTGAATGTATATAATTGATGACAAATAAGTATATATCCATACCTACAGTAAAATATATGACTCAAAAAAAAGGGGTTGAGAGAATGTATGGTATAGATCTTAGGCTACACGTGATATGGAACAATGAGGAGTATAGCTTTTAATTATATGTATATATTTGAAAAGGTGGAAATACTATACATATTGGGGAAATGATCAGAAAAAAAGAGCGAGTCTAGAAAAAACTGCTGATTATCCCAAATATATATATATGCTATGATTTTAATTTGATGATATATAATAAAATATAAAAGCAGAGAAATTAATTAATTTAAATAGTGAATGAGGTGATGATGATGGGAACGGCGGATGAAACGTCGGCGATAGGCAACAAGCAGTTGGCGAGAAGCGTATTGTTGCTTGTGGCTGTGAAGTAGTAATATTCTGCAGGTGGTGGAGGGATTTTGTTTACTACCTCTAGATTTATCTCAAAAAGATCGTCTTCGTCTTCGTCTTCTTCATCCTCTTCTTCGTCTTCGTCTTCTTCATCCTCTTCTTCATCGTAGTAGTATTGGATTTTTGTAGCCGACTCGCATTCTTCTTTACTTCCCTCCATGTTTGCAGCTTCCTGCATCTAATTAATTAAATTTCTCTCTATCTATTAATATTAGTATATATGAATATAACATGGCTTATGTTAATTATGTGTCTATATATCTCATGTTACTTATATATGTATGCCTGTGTATGTAACTATGCATGTATAAAAGAGGTAATAAGTGTCGTAGGGTTGGTGAAAGGTGGGGGTTTGGTTGGGAGATTCTTCAACAAATCTAGCTACAAATTAATATCTAATTGCGTATGGAAGATTTGATTTTTTATTTTTCAAATTTAATATAGTTCAATTTTGGCAGCTAGCTCCTAACTAATCTTGCCTATATTGGATGGTCCAGATGAAAATAATTGAAACAAAACCATGTGGCTTCACTATACACATTCTAATTTTACAATCAATTATATCTTTATTTTATTTTAATAAATAATTTTTAAGTAATTAATTCACAATATCGTATAAATAATCCATTTTCCATTTATATGAATATAGGCTAATAATTGACTTGTTTAATACAAAATCTTGAAACCTAATTCTTCGCTTATGAACTCAAAAATAAATTAAAAAGTCGAACGAAATCCATGCATATTCTGTGGTTGCAACATATATTAACCGGAACAGGGAAAGTATACATAAAGGACAGTTCCTTTTTATTATATTAGTATTTCTATTATATTAAATTAGATTAGTTTAAATTAGTATTAATTAGTGATTTAGATTAGTTAGTGATCACGACTATCTCTAAAAATAGGGTGTCCTAATCATCCTACTGCGATTCTATCTTCGTTATCCATTGAGCCTGCCATGAATAATCTTCCATTTGTCGGATTACCAAAAAGGAATTGTTGAAACAACTAATGAATTACACGAATAGACTCGCTCACAATCTAGTAGTTTGACTTGAGAAAAATAATGGTGCCTTTTTTTTTTCTTATGGTTCTTTTTATTTAATTAGGAAGCAGTTGATTTGTTGTTGTATCTACACAGAAGATTGTGTAAATTATGTGATGTTGAAAGATTTTGTGAAAGCCAAAAGTCAAGCTACCTCAGCTAAAGAGGCATTTTAATTAGTAGACTATTCTACAATTTGTTAAAGGTGTAAATGGTACGGTGGTATATACCTACCACCATAAAAATCACATATATTTTATTCCCGAAATTCCCAACTTTCGATATCTCTATCAACGTCTTCATTGAATTTTTTTTATTTTTTTTATTTTTTAAGACAAGCATAGCCCGTCAACATATTATTCAACAATATAATATGACTTATATGTTCGTGTTAGCCAACTTCAATAACTATCTAATCTATTCGCACTTATTATATTTTAACTAAATGAAGGGTTTATTTGGTTGGTAGCATAGGATATAGTGGGATATGATAAATATAATATGGTATGTTAGGATAAGAAAGGATAATAATAATAATCTATACACCCATTTGGCAGTCTATATTGTGATCCAGATAAAAATAATCTTTCATTTGGTTGGTAGGATTGTAATCATGTGTAGATAGTGCTATTACAATGTTGTCCTTCAAAATGTGAAGCAATTACCAATATGCCCTTACCTAAATGTAAATATCCAATTCTAAAATAATGGTGACTACACCCACCTCTCCTGCTAAGGATGAGCAAAATTTGTTAAAAAACCGAAAACGAACCGAATCGAGCCGAACCGATAAATTCGGTTCGATTTTTTTCATTTTCGGTTCCGTTTTGATTTTTATTTTATAAATTTTTGGTTTTTCGGTTCGATTTCAGTTTTGATATTAAAAAAACCGAAATACCAAAAACCGAACCGAAATATATTATATAATAATTATTTATTTAATATTACATATTAAATATTTATTTATTTATTATTACCTATTAAATATATAAATATATATTAAATAATTAATTTTAAATATATTATTTAATAATTATTTATTTACTATTTAAAGTTTCGGTTTTTTACCGAACCGAACCGAAATTTTCGATTCGATTTTTTTTCGGTTTTCTTAATTTTTCGGTTCGGTTATCGAACCGAACCATGCTCACCCCTATCTACTGCCATTATTGTTTGTGGAGATTGAAGTTTTGTTTCAGAAATGTTGAATATTGTAAGGAGAAATGAGGGTATTTTTGTCCTTTCATTTCATTCCACTTTTTACTGTTCAAGTTGGATAAAAATAATACCTAGGGGTTAGAGGGATTATAATCCAGCTATATTCATGCCAAAAGGAGCGGGCCGAGATTATAGTAAGGGGCCACTCAAAATCCCAATTTGCTATCAAACACAAGATTACAGAGTATTATTCTAGTATATCATGTTATATCATGGATACCAAATGGACTCGAAGTGAATTACAAAAATAAAATTTGTATTTCTATATTCTATACATAGAATTTCAATGACACTGGGTTGCCCATGATTCAAACTCTGAACTAGTAGGATGAAGTAGATAATTTCTTTGTTATTTTGTTATATTTATTAAATTTAAATAAAGAAAAACTTCTCCCCAAGTCGTGTTTGCATTTTTCATTGCACACGATTTTTCCTATGTATAAACCATTTCCTTTCTTATACCGGCTTTGCAGGCATGAAGAAATACCATCAAACCAAGTCTACTCTTAACTAAACTATTTGGGACAAGACTTTCTCGATACGGCTTCAATTATTAAACTGACGTGATACGATCTTCAACAACTAAAACATTCCTAGTCATATATTTGTCATGTGGGCTTGCTCTATAACAGTTTCAAAGCCCAACAAGCTGCAACCACACTTTCTCAAGAAAAAAATTGTATCTTAAACAATAGCTTTGAAATGTTTCACAAATTTATCTATCCAAACACTCATATTTTCACTGATGAATTCCTGTTTTATGAGTATTTTTTCGAGAAATAATTTAGTAATCTTTGAACATATATAAAACGTGAACAATTCTCAAATAAGAAAGGTAAATATATAAATACGTCAACTAGTCTACACAGATGAGTTAATTAAAATCTACGGTCCGGCCCAATAAGAGACGGCCCAATAATATTACAAACACAGGCCCACTAAGTTGATAACATTTCCTTAGGTCAACACAGTCACTGCGTGCAGCTAGCTCTACGGCTCTACACATATCGACCATAACTTTTCCGGCGTCAATGGAAATGCAAGGTGCCGGCGACGGCGTTACCAAGTTGGCGGCAGTAGCAGCTTGCACCGGCATGGCTGTGTTTTATGTAGCAATTCTATATTCTCCAACTCTGATTCTTCGCTTACCCCCGCCTAATTCCTTTGATTCCTTCCTCGCCCGACGTTTCGTGTGCGCTGCTGTGTCTTCCGTGGTCTCTATGATCCTCTCTTCCCTCGTTCTTCACGTAAGCCTCCATTTTTTTGTGTAATTTGATCTTTTCGTGCGGCTGTCTCAAGTTAGTTTTCGATCGCCCAATAATGTTTGCATTAGTTGTTAAGTTTCGGTGACAGATTCCTTTTTTCTTTGGGTGGTTAATTTGCTTTATGATAATGTTCTCTCGTTCTATTTTTCATATGCGCGCCAAGAGACTGAACCCAGCGTGTTAAATTAACTTACTAATAATTGAGTCGAAGGAGCTTTTATTTCGGCGGTATCTTTTCAATTTGGATTTGCTTTTCAAGTCCTGATACTGTACGATTTTATGAAGTTGCTGCAGTTTGACTTCGAACTTACATGTAATGGTTTATCTATTGGAAACTAAGTCTTAAATCATATTGTGACCTTGAAAATCTAGGAAATATAAAGACTGTCAATAAATATAATTTGTTTTAAAATATTATCTGGTCGATTGAGTTACATTGGAAACACTACTTGTATATGTGGTTATTTAAAACAAATAATTATCATCAATGCTGTTGCGAAGATGAAGAAACAGCAGCACTTTAGCATTCAATACCTTCAAAGTTCAGAATCACTCAGCAGAGCTGATGCTGATTTTATCAGGTTAAAATCTATTAACTGGCTAGAATTCTCAAAAAAGTATATGTTGTTTCCTCATTACAGCACTCTTCGCTTGTTACACTTGAAAGGAAGCAAATGGATAACATAAGATCTTCTAAATGTTTGAGATAACTATAGAACTTAATATTTATATAGAATTTGATCAATCATACATTTTTTGTATTATTCGCTGCTATGGATCATGTTTACATGTAAGCAGAGTATTGCTGGGACTCAAATTTGGTTTTATTGATACCCTGTCAGATGTAAGAATTTGGTAGTCTTGTCTTTACACATTATGGAAATTAATAAGTATTCCCTGCCCTTTTTTGTCATGGGATTTTGAAACTTCTCTGGCTAGTTAACTTTTTAATTACCCTTTGCTGTCTTAATACTTTGCAATAATAGTTTTGTGTTTGCCATAGTCTATTTTCAAGACTATAGGTTGACATGGGATGCAAAGCCACTACTAGTACCTTTATGTCCATTGATCACAATGCAGTGTATGCACTACCAATGTCTTTGTAATTGATGGATATACATACATATCCGCTTGAGAATGTTCTGGAATTATATGTATTATTCATTCATCTATATATTATTCTGGTCTCAGATAAACAAATGGGATACAACAAATATGCTCGGTGTTTATGGCATCAGAATGGATCACATTGTGAGTATTCTGACAGAATACTAATTCTAGAATTGCATACGTCAATACATTTGGATATCGCGTTATTGTATTTTTACATTTGATTTTGCAGATCGTAAAGGATGACTGATTGCTGAATGCAATTTTCTTTATTAACAGTGGCAAGCACTGGTCTACCCACTTTTGCTGACTGCGCTGATGTACTCTGGTTCATTTGCATTGAAGCTTTTATCTATGCTTCAAGCTAGCAGGGAATATTTTGATGGTGGTGGAGACATGTCAGTTGGATGTATTAAGAACATGTTCATGGAGATCACTAATTGGGCAGTTTCAACAGCTTCCTGCATGTCATCTTGGCGTAACTATGTTGTGGTTAGTGTCTCCTTGTTCTATGTGCTAACTTTGCTTTTACACAATGATTTTTCTTGTGTGTGTCTATATTTTTATTAGCAGATGCTATCAGTGTATGTTACATCTCGACTCTTGATTCTTAAATAATATTTTATGGAAATTTGGGGCTTCTGGTGGTTTGTCAATATTTCTTTTTAGAGCCATCCCAGGTCTGCAAGTTATCATGCTGTTATAATTCGAAATTCTTAGGTAGCCAGATTAGTGTTCAATTCTCTGGAATAATTTGATATTGTCAATTTCTATCAAGCATTGCATATGAGATAAATCTTATTTATCTTGTTAATATATAGGCAATATTGCATATGAGATAAATCTTTTTTTCCACCAACAATGCTGGGTTGAACATGCATGTTTTTTGAATGTATTGAACCCAGGCCTGTTTTTATATATTTGCACTTCTTTGTTTAAACATGTACTCCCTCTGTCCACTCAACTTGACCCCAAAAATCAATAAATCACTCATGGTTTTGGTCAAATGGGGCCAATTATCTTGGGCGGACGGAGTAATTACTTTCTGGCTATTATGACCTGGTATGGCAAAGTTGGACTTCTCAAGTTTTCTATGTTCAGACTTTCCTTCTTTGAGCAGGCCCCACTTACAGAAGAGTTGGTATTCAGAGCTTGTATGATTCCTCTGCTTCTTTGTGGAAGATTCAGTACCTATGCTGTCATATTTCTCTGCCCCGTATTCTTCAGTTTAGGTGAGTAGGATACAGTATACACCAATTCATTTTTAATTTAAGCAACCCTGAAGCCAAAGACTATTTGTTATCATTTTGACTAATAAATGGCTTTAACATGAGAGAGGATACTTTTTATTTAGATTCAGTTTGTTATATGTTAGCACCTTTCCCCTCTTAGTTTGAACCCCTCCCCCACTGGATCCTTTTGCTAGAGACATGGCTAGGTTTGGATATTAATATTCGTTTGTTGAAAATTATTAAGATAAGAGTTCTTAACTTGTTTGGTTGCAGCTCATCTGAACCACTTACTGGAGCTCTACCTCCAAGGGAAGTGCAGCTTTGTCAAAGCCTGTCAAGTCGTAGGTATTATCTGCCTCCTATTTCATTTGATGCTATATTGTGCGAGTCATGGGGAATTTTCATTCTGTGTTCTATCTAAATTAATGTTTAGATGGTCACTAAAGCGGCTTCAAGTATTTATGGCACGTAAAGGGAAAAGTGCTACTTGAACTACGAGTAATTTTTCATGTTGAAAGATGTTTTTGAATGATATAATTCTTGTTATTTATTGCATATTTGGTTTTTTTTTTTTCACTTTTCAGGTTTCCAGTTAGTATACACTGTCATTTTTGGGGCATATGCGTCATTTCTTCTTATTCGGACTGGTGTGTAAATCCTTCATATGCATGATGCACCAGAGTTTTCAATTCATTATTAGATTTATTCTGTTGTGTTGATACTCTGAACACTGTTGATTGCAGGGCACCTAACCGCTCCACTAGTTGCTCATATGTTTTGCAACTTTATGGGATTACCTGTGATATTTTCTGGTAGATCTGGTAAAATTACCTCCCTTCCGGTTGATTAACTGCGTTCATCCTTAATGAAACATCACTTATTCCCCTCCAATCAGGAAAAAAAAAAGCCTCGAGGCTGAAGCACTAACTTTCAAATTTATAAAATAAGGGAAAGAAGTTTTTTTTGCCCTTCTTTGAACTGCTGAGATTAGATATTGGATGGCCAAGAAGTACGACTGTTTTGACTTGTCAACCAAACAAAGCATATGGAAATGCAGTTTAAGATGGAATGAGCCTCTTAGCCTGTTTAGGAACAAATATTCATATAAGACATTTCCCGAAAAGGTCAAAGTGGATTTGTTAGAGAAAAGGTGATCTAAAACGTAAATAATAATATTGATAAGAAAGTTCTCCTCAAACTGAGGCCTACAGCAAGCCGCTGTTTTTCCCTTTTCCCCGCAAAAATCCCCTCCACCCTAAACAAGACTCTCTATTAATACTATAAATTACCAGACCTAAGCCCATATAGTAATTTGGGCCTAATAATAAATAACTTAAGACTCAATCATAACAGTAAAACAAACTAATAACAGAACTAATAATTCACGATTGCTCGATTTCCACGAACATAAACTTGATAAGGAGCACGTTCTCTATCAATTGCTCCTCCCGTCGAAACAGCCTTGTCCTCAAGGCTGAAGTTAGGAAATTGCCCCTTCACATCTGCTACATCCATCCACGAAGCTTCTTCCATACCCAATCCACACCATTGCAATAAAACCTGTTCCACGGACTGCCCACCGCGCTCTACCACTCTACGCTGCAAAATCTTCTCAGGAAAATATGGAGGATCAACTGACAAAAGGTCCTCAGGTAACGTAGGCTCAGGCTGCACCTCTCCGATTGCTTTCTTCAATAAAGACACGTGAAACACTGGATGTATTTTAGAAGTGGGAGGCAACTTCAACCGATACGCCACAGCACCCACTCTTGCCTCAATTGCAAAAGGGCCGAAATACCGCGGAGCAAGCTTGCGAAACTTTGTCTTGAACAGCGATGACTGTCGATAAGGACGAAACTTCAAATAAACCAAATCGCCCACTTGAAATTCCAAAAAACCTCCTATGCTTATTCGCCTCCCTCATCATGCGCTGCTGAGCACGCTCTAGATGAAATTTTAAATGACCTAAAATTTCATCTCGAGACTGCAAGGCTTCCAGCACAGATTGCACTCGAACTTCCCCAGGCAAAAATTGAGCAATAGTCGGCGGTTTCCGTCCATAAACTGCCTCGAATGGAGTAATACCGGCAGCTGTGTGAAAACCAGTATTATAACAATATTCAGCCCACGATAGCCACTTACCCCAGTGCTTCGGTTGCTCCGACGAGAAACAACGTAGATATGTCTCTAAACATCGATTGAGAACTTCCGTTTGCCCATCTGTTTCCGGATGGTATGCAGAGCTCATTTTCAGCCTCGTGCCAGACATTCGAAATAATTCTCGCCAAAACGAACTCAAGAAAATCGGATCACGATCGGAAACAATAGAATTCGGAATGCCATGTAGACGAACCACCTCACGAATGAATACTTCAGCCAATGATTTTGCCGTAAAAGGATGACGTAAGGCGATAAAGTGGCCATACTTCGAAAAACGATCCACCACGACCAACACACAATCAACTCCCCCTGACCGTGGAAGTCCACTGACAAAATCCATGCTGATGTCTGCCCACACGATGGTAGGAATCGGCAAGGGGGTGAGCAGACCCCCTGGGGTCTTCGTCTCATACTTATTTCGTTGACAAACCGCACAGCCCGCCACAAATTGAGTAACATGGCGCATCATGCCAGCCCAGTGTACATTTGCCGCTAGCCTCCGATAAGTGCGATAGGCCCCTGAATGCCCTCCTGAGGGAGTTGAATGAAATTCCGCGATGATCTTCGGAATCCACTCAGAGTTGGCTGGAATTACTAGTCTGCCCTTATAAAATAAGGTGCCATGAGCCATAGAATAATGTCTCGGAACAGTCTCGCCAGATGTGAATGCACTTACGATCTTTCCCAACACCGGATCATGTACAACATCCTGCCGTAGTTTCGACCACTCTACCCACTGTGGTAGAGAAACGGCCAGGAGCTCCCCTTGTTCCTCACGCCGCGATAATGCGTCAGCTGCTTTATTAAGACCTCCCTCTTTATACACAATAGCAAAATCATAGCCAAGTAGTTTTGCAGCCCAATTTTGTTGCGCCGGAGTTGTCAATGATTGGCTCAGCAAATGCTTAAGACTTCGTTGGTCGGAGCGAACCACGAACCGACGACCTAACAAATAAGGGCGCCAATGTTGTATAGCCAGTACCAACGCCATCAATTCCTTCTCATAGGCTGACTTTGACAACATACTGGGAGAAAATTGCTTACTAAAATAAGCAATAGGACGTCCTTCCTGCATGAGAACGGCACCCATTCCATGCCCAGAGGCATCACATTCGACAACGAACTCCTTTGAAAAATCAGGCATACAAAGAAGCGGTGCGGAAGTAAGGGCCTGCTTGAGTTCGTGGAAAGCCACATCTGCCTCTTTCGTCCAACGCCAAGGTCGAGGAACCGAGTTCTTCAAAAGAGCTGTAAGGGGGGCAGCTATCTTTCCATAATCACGTATAAATCGACGATAATAGCCTGTTAATCCCAAAAATCCACGTAACCCTCTGATGGAGGTTGGTGTTGGCCATTTCAAAACTGCAGATACTTTGCCCGGATCCATGCACACACCTTGACCCGACACAATATGCCCCAGATACTCCACCTCTTGTCTACCAACCAAACATTTCCTTGGATTAATCACCAAAGAATGAGACTGAAGCACTTGTAATACTTGACGCAAATGATCTAAATGATCCCGCCAAGAACGGCTATAAACTAGAATATCGTCAAAGAAAACCAACACAAACTTCCGCAAAAATGGCCTGAAAATATCATTCATCAAATTCTGGAAGGTGGCTGGTGCATTTGTGAGTCCAAACGGCATCACCAAGAACTCATAATGACCCGAATGAGTTCTAAAAGCTGTCTTGGGGACGTCCGCTGCAGCTACTCGAATCTGGTGATATCCCGCTCTGAGGTCTAATTTGCTGAACCACTTCGCCCCATGCAGCTCATCCAACAACTCTTGTATTACCGGAATAGGGTATTTATCGGGAACTGTGAGCTTATTAAGCTCCCGATAATCCACACAAAATCTCCACGACCCATCTTTCTTGCGTACCAATAATACCGGACTAGAGTAAGGGCTACTACTTGGACGAATTATACCAGCAGCCAACATCTCCGCTACTAACCGTTCCATCTCGTCTTTTTGCAAATGATTGTAACGGTACGGCCGCACCGATACAGGCCTCGCCCCTGGCTGAAGTGT
This sequence comes from Leonotis leonurus, assembly GCA_026898415.1. Classification (NCBI taxonomy): domain Eukaryota; kingdom Viridiplantae; phylum Streptophyta; class Magnoliopsida; order Lamiales; family Lamiaceae; genus Leonotis; species Leonotis leonurus. The sequence continues at coordinate 1,207,419 of JAPKLX010000045.1, read as the reverse complement.
AATGCGGTGGTCACTTGAACGTAGTGGCGGTAGACCTGCTGAAGGAGTAACCACATTTGCAAAATCAGAAAAAATAGCGTGGAGCTCCTCTTGTGCAGTCCTTGACAAGGACTCCGACACTCCAAGTTGTTCTGGAAGAACGCCGCCTTCCAAAGCCCTTAACAGCCAACACTGATCCCCACTCTCCAGCACTCTAAATTCTTGATACCCACATGCCTTACGTGTAAGAGTAGGATCCCCACGCAGGCAATGCTGACGGCCATGCACAAGAAATGCCATCGTCAGCTTGCGCCAATCAGCTTTCACCTCGCCCAAAGTCGCCAACCAAGACACACCCAGAATCATATCTATATTGCTCAGAGGAAAAACATAACATGATATACTGAACAACGCAGAATCAAGTACCAAGGGAACATCCTTACAAATTCCTGCTGCTCGAACCCGCGAACCATCTCCCAGCAATACCGAGAAACTAGAAGTTGGCTGAATATTCCAGTTTAATCTACGTGCCACCTTCTCCGACACGAAACAATGACTAGCGCCACTGTCAACCATCAAGAGTAAACGAGTCTCACCCACATGCCCAAAGAACTTCATGGTTTGAGGCCCATCAAAACCGAAGGGGGTTAACTCTGAAAGATGGAGATACTGCAATGAGGCCTGAATTTCCGGGTTTTCTTCTCCAGGGGGGTTGACATCCGCGTTCACATCTGCACCATCCTCATCTCCTTCCTCTTCGTCATCACCAATCAAAACCTGAAGTGTTTTTGGAGGACAACGATGTGTTGGCCCAAATTTCAAACCACAACGGAAACAAGTGCCAGCTGCACGATGCTTCCAATACTCTTCATTGGACACCCTACGAAAATTTTGTGATCCTGCAGAGTCCTGCGACTTAGTGGGAACAGTTGAAGAAGAACGGCTAGCAACTGGAGAGGGAATAGAAGTTGCTCGACCGGAGAAAACAGAACGCGACCCCACCGCTGAACTATAAGTAGTGCGGGCAGGATACAGTGAAGGTTGCACCGTCTTGTCCAACTTCCGGGCAGCTTGAATAGCTGCAGAAAACGTAGGTATAGTTGTATCTTGAATTTGAGCCCGAAGATTCCGCTTCAATCCTCCCAAAAAATAACCCAAATACTGAGCGTCTGAACACGTAGGGAGTTGAGAAACGCGTCCCTCAAATAGTGCTATATAATCTTCTAGGGCGCCGGTTTGTTTGGTGGTTACCAAAGCCTCATGAATGTTGATGGTAAATTCATCGCCAAAACGACCCGTGAGTTCCTCCGTAAAAATGGCCCAATCTAGCTTCGGCCGTCGACGAAGCAATAACTGCATCCACGACATGGCAGGGCCAGACATAGCAATCAACGCCATCTCCACTTTCTGCGCTGGGGCAACCTTATGGACGAGAAAAAATTGTTCTGCCCTAGCAAGCCATGATAACACATCTACACCCTCAAAAGTTGGAAGGTCCATCTTCTGCGTGACCAAAGGACAATTGGACTTCTCGTCTGAACTCGATTTCCCCTCATCGCTGCCATCATCCTTGGTATCAGGATCCTCCAAGGAAAGTTTGAGAAGGATCGCCTTCAAAGCTTCTGCAGTTTCTGTCTGACCGTTGTGTAAAGCGTCAAGCTTCGTTCCCAAATCTGCGACCACCTGCTCTAACTGCTGGAGTCGGGTATCAGTACTTCTCAATTCCGGCGCCATGACTGTCCACGCTCACCGCACCAATTTGTTAGAGAAAAGGTGATCTAAAACGTAAATAATAATATTGATAAGAAAGTTCTCCTCAAACTGAGGCCTACAGCAAGCCGCTGTTTTTCCCTTTTCCCCGCAAAAATCCCCTCCACCCTAAACAAGACTCTCTATTAATACTATAAATTACCAGACCTAAGCCCATATAGTAATTTGGGCCTAATAATAAATAACTTAAGACTCAATCATAACAGTAAAACAAACTAATAACAGAACTAATAATTCACGATTGCTCGATTTCCACGAACATAAACTTGATAAGGAGCACGTTCTCTATCAGGATTTCAGCCCCAAGTCTTAAATTTCTGCTACTTGTGCTATATCCGTTACATTTCTAGGTCTAATTTTTTCAGCGGAGGTTATTATTTCCTATATATATTATATTGAATTTCCTCTCATTTGATTGTCTTCAGGGATGGTGACTCTGGTGTTTGTAATTGGGGTGCTGAGTTTCAGCATGATGATTTTCCCTTTGACGAACCCAAATTTGTACAACAGCAAAACAGACAATTGCAGGTGTTGGCATCGATATTGTAATTGGGGCTAACACAACGTTTTCAAGCTGCTGGTGTAACTGATAATTAGAAGATTACACTTGCTAGTAACTTGCTATAATTTATCTCCATTTATGAATGTGTACTTATGTTTCCCTACTAAATTTCATTTTTCTTGGGGTGTAGTAGTGTACCATAGCTGTCCGATTGTAATATTATATAGATACAGTGGGTTTTGGAGGACATTTTCTGTAAATTAATGGCAAATGTAGTCAAGAAGAAATGACGGCTGTACCATGTGTGCAGGGGTCGAATGATCAAAAACATATAATGACTTATGCAAGATTTAAATTAAATGGCTGTGTAACATGGAAATGATTCATTTTTTCTGATTCATATTTCAATCTTCTAATTAGTAGGTACGCAGTCATCATATATATTTCGAAGAAACACCAAGTTGATATCGATGTTAAATTTAGAGGGAGGACGACGACCAAAAACGTCCCCCACCTACATTTTCAAAGCATAGAAATGTTCAAAATTTTGAATAGATTGCAATTGCATCAGATCAGTAGACTTGGAGTGAAGAAAGCACATGTACCTAAATTTGAAAATTTTTATAGTATTATATTATTATGGGTACATGGGGCTGTAATTCTTATCTAAGTTTTCATGATTGAAGATTGGAGATTTTTGAGGAAGAAAGAAATGATGTCCGAAGATACTGTATTGATGACCAAAGATCTGATGAGGACGCAAAATCAAGCAAAGCAAAGAGACTATCATGTCTTCTCACCGAAAAAAAAAATTTGGGGATAAGAAAGAAAAATATATTTGATGGTAATAATAAGAATAATAAGATGAGTGGTATATTTAATTGAGGCAGCAGAGAATCCCATATATAATCTCTGGGCAAAATGGAAAATTTCTAAATGTGGATACATTCATTCAATGACTCGTTGAAGTTTGGCTTAAGATTTTCAGGTCTCTTTTCTCTCCCCAATCATCATACCCTACTATCTATTTGACTTCTCCAGCTTAAGTGTCATGACTAATTGCATATATTACACACACATATATACCAGTATGTATATGTTATGTATCATGCATGCCCAGTTCTTCAATTCTAAATCTATTAACAAATATAATTTCTCCTACCTATTTAATATATATAATCTGCGTTTCTCTAACTTCTTAAAGTCCTGTTCAATATTATCATATTAAAGAAAAGAGAATAAGAAAATAATCAACTCTTTGAAAGTGGTGGGGCCTAATCACTTTCTATTTTTTTAAAACTTTTCTAGGAAAGTATAAATTTGGAAAAAAAAATAATGAGAAATAAAAAATAAAGATTGATAATACATGCTCTATAGCTTTAGCAATTACATAATTTGTGAAGTTTATATGAGTTATAATAATTTAGCAAGAGGGGGTTACTATTAGCATAATTAGATATAAGTATTTAATTTTTGTGGGGGTTTGGATTTGGGTTTGAATTTGATGGTCAACCTGCAGTTGCAGTATGAAGGGAATGACGTGATGAATGTCATATCGTAACTTAATACTATGTTCATAAGAAAAATGAAAACTCCGAAGGTTATCAAATCAGTTTAATCATTTAATCAAAACCCTAAAATTGACTTTTTTGTGCAATGAGATTTGATGACGTTTTCCCTTATTAGATCCTCCCATCATTATATCTTATTCACAACTTACCTTTCCCTTTTCTATATTTCTTTATTTCATCTTCTTTGACGGGACATATGTCTTAATAGTATATTTTGATTTTAATAAAAATATAAATTTTGTAAAAATTTTAGTCTCGTTTTATATATTAATTTAAATAAATTTGTGTACATTGGCTAAAGTTTGAGTATTTATTTAATATGTTCTATTCATTTCATTTATTTAGCTATTTTTTATTGTATCCTTCTAATTATTTAAACATATTTTCTTAGTTGATCAATTTTAAAGTATAAATCATCTTTCAAAATTAATTGTAATTAAATATTTATTGGTATATGTGAAAAAAATAAATGTGTTTAAATAAGTGAAACGATGAGACTATTATTTTAAATTGAGTCGTATTTAATAGATGTTGTAGGTCCATTTACTATAAACGTAAAATTTCAAGTATCAGTTATTTTTGTAGAAGTCTCAATATAATAAAATGTACACCATTTTGATATATGAAGAGAGTATGAAGTCGATATAATTTTGTTATTTGATTGAATACGTTAAAATTACATAAAATATAATATTTGTTTTCGAAAACACCCTTTAATTTCTATATAGCATTTCATTTGTTCTTGTATTGTCTGTCTATTTTTTTATTATCATTGTCCTTTTAAAAGTACTCTCTTTGTTCCATTAATAGTGTTTAAGTTTTTTTATTGGTTCGATTTATTAAAAATGATCACTTTTCTAAAATGAAAAAAAAAATACCATTACTAACTCTTATTTTCTTAACACACAACATTTTACTCTTTTTGATGAGGTCCATGAGTTTTTTTAGTTTTGCAAAATGTTTCATTATAGAAGTCTCTTGTTTGCATTTCTCATATTTAATTTTAATTTTTTTATTTGTTAAATATAATAAAAATTAATATTTGAATTAAGATAAATTAATGTAAAATAAATAAATTAGTATTGATTAAAATCATTATATTTTAGAAATTAAACTTATATTAATTTAAATTCGAAGATAAAATACAAAAAAGTAATAAAATAAAATGAGTTGTGAAATGAGTGAGATAAAATGATATATTTATAGGTAAAATTAGAATAAAAAATACTCCCTCCGTCCACCAAAATGGTTTATTTTTTGTCATTTTGAGATGTCCACGAAAATGGTTTACATTTTAAACTTTCCTTTTATAACAAGTGGACCCACTACTTCCACCACACACAACTCAATTTAAAACAATACTTTAAGTGCTTTAAGTGAGATTCAAACTCCACTAACTACTCACAACCAATTTAAAATAATATATAAAGTGGAACCTTAACTCCACTAACTACATATCCCCATTAAAGTCTGTGTCGAGTCAAACTATAAACCATTTTTATGGACGGAAGTAGTATAATTTTTGGAAAAGTAAAAGAAAATTTGGGCTGGAGTTTGAACCCAACAGCCACATCGCGGACTCCCTTTGCCCTCGGTCTCCTACCTGAGCTCAATCTCGCGGATAGGAGACTGATTACCGAGCCTGCCTCTTTCTCAGCGCGAATCTCTCCGCCAGACACGATCTCCCAAACAGCGAGCCCGTCCACAAAACACTGCGCTATAAGGGATCTAAGTACTGTTTTAATTTAATACTTCCTCTGTCCCACTAATCTTAGCTCTTTTCATTAAAATAATACATTCATTTGAATAAAGAAGGGGCCAAGCCTGGTGGGACGGAGGGAGTAGTATATATTTTAGATAAGTAGATAAAATGATAGATAACGTAAAATGTATTATTACAATCTAAATAAGTACGGATATTGTGGATATCAATTTTTTTAAGAACACGCACTAGCAGTGGCACATACAAGAAGATATATGCAATAGATATTACTCACTTCCTCCATCCACCAATGTTTATTACGTTTTGCCATTTCGGTCCGTCCACTAATGTTTGTTACATTTTGACTTTCTATTTTGGGAATACATTTTTTCTCCATTTTATCCTTATGATTTTCATTATTTGCAAATTTGCCACTTTATCTCAAACAAAACAAAAGTGGGATTGTATCTCCACTTACTTTATTACGCATACATTACTTTTTACTTAATCAATCTCAAACAAAACAAAAGTGGAACCCTATCTCCACTTATTACACTACTTACACAACATTCCACTCAAAGTCAAAGTAATACATTAAAACGCGTGCCCGGTCAAAACGTAACAAACAATCGTGGACAGAGGGAGTAACTCTTACTAAATAATTTTTTTAAAACATTTTTATATCTATAAAATTATCGATTTTTTACAAGTAATTATGTAAGTTTATATTATCAATTTAAATTATAACAAAATTTATTTATTTTTTAATTTGATACGTCAAATTCATAAAATTAAAAAATAGCATTCGTTCCCTGTGCACTAATATAATAGTGTTACAAATATATTAGTAACCAAAAAAAATAAGTATTAAATATACTAAAATATGTTCAATTGGGATATTTATTGTAATTCATGAGGTTAAAGCAAAAATAAAATGCAGACGCAAAACAGTGTCAATTAAGAAATGTAATCAACACCCTTTACTCAACTGCTTTAGAATTCAATTTGTTCAGATTCCATCATTTTAAACAGAAACAGAGCAAAGACCATAAATGATTGGATTACAGAAACTACATTAAATTATTACAGCCTCTAATTTATTTATTACTACATTTTATTTTAAATCAAATTGAAAAACTACATCCTTCGTGCAATAAGTGCACCATATATGAAATCATCATATATAAACGAAATCAGCTTCCCCTGTTTACTCGTACAGCTATATTCCTTTGATTAATCTCAAGTCCCAACATAATCGAATGATTAAGATTAACATGCTAATTGTATTTGTATATCATAATTTTGTTCTATTAATCATATAGCATTTCTTGATATATATCGACTTCTGCATAAGTTGTGCTTGGCATTTCTTGATATCATAAGTACAATTTTGAAATATTGATTGCATTTGAAACTAAAACAGAGGGATATTAAACTAACATCCATTTCTTACAATGGGACTGACTGATAACATGATAAAGAAAAGAAAGGAAAAAAAAAAGAAAAAAAAGCTTAATAATCTTATCTGCTACTTTCTTCATATACTCGACAGAAGCTAAACCCAGAAAACAACCAATTTCACTAGATTTGACTACTAATTTCTTCTTAAACTATAAGTAAGTACTGAGCATTAATGCTGACAAAAACATATGTGGGGCCTCCGATCTCACTTCTTGGATTTCTTGGCCTTGGAGGAGGTGGCAGCGCTAGACAGGTTGCGGTCGGAAATGGGAGCTCCGGCAGCGGCTGCGGCGGCGGCGAGGCGCTGCTTGAGTTCATTGAGGAGGGCTTGATTCTCCTGGTTCAGAAGCTCGCTCTTCTTCCTCAGCTTCTCATTCTCTTTCATGATGTAGCAGTTCTCCATGAACAGCTTCTGGTTCACCTTTTCCATTTTCTGTCCAAATTCAAAAGGTCAGAAAATCACCATTGAAGAAATTCAACTAGATAGAGTATAGTAGTAAAATCTAGAGAAATTAGTAAGAGTCGTGTAATGTAGCGATAGCTAGGTATAAGTGAGGTGGAGACAAAGGGTGGAAGAATATAAGGTTGTCCCAATCTGCACTCAATTAAAAATGGATTCTTGCTTTTGTCCATTAATTGCAGCCAAGACAAGAATAAAGTGTGCATTAGGACAAAATTCGCATCAGTGTGCCACAGAAAGGCAAAACGCATGGTTTGGTTTTGAGCACTAAAAGTGCGAAGATCTCAGAGAGTGGAAGCTGATGAGGGAGAGAGAGAAAAGAAAATACATAGAGGAGAGCAAACTGTGTGTGTGTGCGAGTGTGTGTTGCAGCATGCAGAGTGGTTGAGATTGTGGTTTGCTGTTAGGAAACAAGGATAACAAACCAAAGTTCACAAGTATAGTAGAAAAACGCTGCCATGTACAAGGCTTTTGCCTAACTTCCTTGGTGAAAGAAATATATAACGACAGACAGAGATGCATATCTATATCTATCTATATATATATACACACATAAGAGAGAGAGAGAGAGAGAGAGAGGGGATGAGTGGGCCTCTGTCTATCTCTCATGGTTGGTTTTCTAAAAAGATCACCTTTTGGAAGAAGAGGAAGAAGAGTTGTTGGGCGAGAAGAGGCTTTTGGGGTTGAAATGGCAGTGAAAAGAAAGGGAAGTGGAGTAGTTGTATTTTGTTTTTGTAAAAGTAAGTGTGTGACAAAATGAGGCACAGAGGCTCAGTATATATAGTGCAAAACGGAGAGAGAAAGTGTAGTAGACAGAAAGGATTATACAAAAACACAGAGACTGCCACAGTAATCATGCATGGAAGGAAGGAAGGAGTCTTTGCTCTGTGTGTGTGTGTGGGGGTAAATTACTAAATTTAAAGGGGGAAAGGATTTTAATGTTGTTGTTACCATTTTCTATGATTATGATGATTACTTCTCTTTTGAAGGTGAGAGATGGCGTCATGTGAATTATGGGCTGGCGTGGGCATTCTCGGCATTTCGCTCCCACCCACCGTGTGAATTTCGTGAAGAGGGGCTTTCTTGTCAATTCCTCTATTATCTAAAATGATGGTGAGGGGGGGCTCGAAGATTCGCAATGATGGTTTGGATTGGTCCGAACCCACGTAGCCCCCCATCATCACCCACCCCCCCCTTCCCCTCCCCTCTTAATAGTTAATTCATTCTATTTTGTTTTTATTATTATTATTTTCAAACTCATCTTTTTCCCTTCCACTCTCAACCCCTCATTAATTTTGGCTATCATCACTCCTTTACTCAATTTCATCTCTTTACAATAAGCTTATCTCTTTTGATTTATAACACAGTAATTTGCTATAGTTTTTACCAACCATTTTGTCATAATGTTTCTATTGTTACCAAATTGCTTAGCAAACTACATTTGCTGGAAATAGGTATTATTTAATTCGAGAGAATCCTAGGTGTCTTAAAATGTAGTAATAATAATAACAATAATAATAAATAAATAAATAGCAACATTGATATTACATCCGTATGACACAATTTATATCCATTAGAATGTATTGAAATAATAAATTGTTTATAGTAATTGATTTTCTTGCCGAGCCATTTGATTAGTTTTCATTTCTCCTAATTTCTGTTTTTAAATGTGAAATCCTTTTATTATCTTTAAAACAAAATGAAGTTTTCTAGTATGTAGTATGGTATTTATACCAACTCTTTTACCTTTACATAGCTACCGCACATACGTAATTAATGTTTATTTTACCTATATGTTTATTGAAATGTTAGACTAAGTATTTTATGATACATAATTAGTGTAAAAAAACTTGATTTGTATAATTTAAATTTAACGATCATTATAATACATTTTAAGATGTTAGAATAAAATATAAACGGAGATAACCTGTGAATAGTATCTACAGACTACAGAGTATATATGCATGTGGCATAACTATTTCATTAAATATACAATATTATCGTACGTTACTTAAACTAAACTAAATGTGTCGTGTGAGTTGCCGCTAAGAAAACATTGTGCATTGAAGCTATAAAATTACACGTAATCAGCTATATTTATGACGACGGACTCATTAAATAAATATAGATATATGCTTCGAATTATATAAAAAATAATTATTACATTAGAAATTAGAAATGAGAAAAAATATCTATCATTCATTTTAATAATTGTGATATTTTCTAAAAGTTACTATAATAATGTTGTAAAAATCTAAATTAAATTTAAATAATTTTAACCATTTAACCTAGACAGATGGAAGGTGTAGATTTTTAATTATTTATCAACACATAATTTTTTCAGAACCTAACCATATATATAATACAAGTAACAAATTAATGTAATTGGATAATGTACGGTGGCGTTGCAATTTGCAAGTGGAAAAATTGACGAGGGTTTGGTAAATGCAGTATTAATTCAAAAGGAATAATGGGAATGTGGATTCTCGTATATAAGCATATGTTTAATCACTCACAAATTAAATAGCAAGTTACAAGTTTGCCCTCACAATTGGCAGAAAAATCCCAGGTCAGTGCATAAAGAAATGACAGTAAAGCCCTAAATTAAATTATTTAAGTGGGTACCCATGATATATATAGGAATATTAAGTTCATCGTGATAATAGTATTAGTAACTGCATGCAATGATTGGAATTGGGGCTAAATTAATAAGAAAGGTAAGCACCTTTCATATTCGAAGGCATGTGTTTGAATAGTATTATGGATAAGGGATCCATCCAATTTCCATTTATTTTCTCATTCAAAATTAAATATATAACTTTATATTCTCTCTTGATCTTACCATTATTTGATTCAGATTTAGTACGTAAATTAAATGCTGTTTCAAGTGCACTATCTTGTTAATCGTAAATTTTCAATATGGAATGAAAAACGAATCGAGACACCAAGTGTGGATCATATAATAAAATAATATAATCACGAGTAAGCAATTAGTAGTTTATTTCACGTGCATAACACCTTCCATTATAAGAAAATTAAATACATCTATCTATCTATACTATAATACAAATTCGGGTGAAGCTGTCCACCTCAGCCCTTGAAATCCTCCCAGCCTCCCATTTAATTTTTCCTATTTTTCTAAATTTTTGGAATTTTATCTATATATTAATCATATATATAATATTATATATTCTTATTTCCATGTAGGCATATGCTATTTATGTTATGTATTTATTTCTATGTATATTATAGATCATATTATATACTGTTCCATATTTAAATATTATTTTAATAAATATTATATATATAGTGATATATTAATTTGATATTTATATTTTGATAATTGATTTAATAATAATTTATATAGATTATATACAATTTTTAAAAATTTAATGAAAATTAATAAATTTTATAACCATGTCTAGATTTTTATATTAGATTATATGTTTTTCAAATCTAATAAAAATAAATTATATAAATAATTTAAAAACTCACGTTATTTGAAAATATTTTTTTAATATATATAATTTATTACATATGATTATAACATACTTTTAATTATATTATTATTCGAACAAACCACATATAATATTTTTGAATATAGATAATAAAAATTGAATGAATTGTATTTTTTATTAAAATAATAATATATAAATATAAAAAGTGTATAATCTTTTTATTTATATATATATATATCCTATATTAATTATATATTATTTTATATCTAAATATCATTTTCATTAATATAAAAAAAATAGTCGATGAGTATATTTCGATGTATATTTGATAATTCAATCAAATTGATGATTTTCCATCATATATCATTATTATATAATGAAATTTAACTTCATTATTACTCACATACTAAGTTATCTATTAGTAGATAGATATTTTAAATGTATTTTACTATTATACTTTATATGTATTTCTTTTATCTTTAAACGAAAAAATTAACATTCCAAATTATTTGTCACACTAATTAAAGATATCCAAACTTATGTATTTTTTTGTTCGAGCAAGTATTGAATTCAATTCATGTTCTTTTAATATATCACTATTATATATATATAATATATATATGAAAATCTATATATTATTATTAATACTATTACGATTCTAATCCTATGTGGCACTCTCAAATCACTCCATTCATATTTATCTAAATTTTCATAATTTTGGAATTAGAAAATTATATTAATCATATATAAAACTATATACTCTTATTTCCATGTAGTATATGATATTTATGTTATATTTTTATTTCTATGTATATTATATATTTTATTATATACTACTCTATATTATTTTCGTAAATATAATATATATATATATATATAATGATATATTAATTTGATATGTATATTTTGATAATTAATTAAATAATAATTTATATAAATTATCTACAACCTTTTCAAATTTGATGAAAATTAATAATTGTATGAAAATATCTAGATTTCACATTATTTGAACAAAAAATAATTATAATTTATAATTTATCACATATGACTATTATAACACATTTTTAATTATCTTATTATTCTAATGATCCATATAATTTTCAAGATAAACAATAAAAATTGAAAATTCATATTTTTCATTAAAATAATAATATATAAATATAAAATAATATATAATATTCTTATTTATTTATATATTCTATATTAGATTATATATTATTTAAAAAATAATGAAAATTTATTTTGACCGTATACCCTTATTAGATAATGAAACTGAGCTTCATTATTACCCAACATATTAAGTTATTAATTAGTGGGTATATGTTTTAAATATTTTTATTATTACGCTTTACATGTATTTTATTTAATCTTTAATAAAAAAATTAACATTCCTAATTGTATATCATAATAATTAAAGATATATAAACTTATGTATTTTTTTGTTTGGGAAAGTGTTGAATTCAATTTATGTCATTTTATTCTCAATTTCACAATTAGGCCATGAATTTAGACACCTAAACATACACAATTTTTTTAATTTTATCTTCACCTTTACAATATATCAAAATTAATACATCACTTCAAATTTTCTCATATATAATTTTTGAATAAAAAATGAGTATATATAATTAATTTGTAATCGGATTATGAATATATATATATATATGCATATAAATAAATAAGCTCATATAATTTGAGTTTATTTTCATTATTATTAAAAAATATTTAATGATTATATTTTGATACCTATTTGATTTTTCAATCAATTAATGAATTTTGGTTGTATATCATTATTAGATATTGACACTCAACTTCATTATTACCACGTACTAACTTTTTCTATTAATGGGTAGATATTTTAAAGGGTTATTTATGAAAAATACCTTATAGTGTAACTTCAACATGAAAAATGCCATATTTGTAACTTTTATATGAAAAATATCCAAAAGTTCAAAAATACCTTAAATTCACTATTAAATCACACTACATTCATGTTACATATATTTTGTATGAAATCATGTTGTATTTTTTGTGGTATATATATATATTTGAATTTTATATTTAATATTTAATTTAATTGAATTTGATTTAATTAGTACATGATTTTAACGTATTATTTATATAAAAAAGTTAGGAATATATGCAAAAATGAAAATCCGGTCGTATTTAAACAAAACCCGGCCGTTGGGTTTTTTTTAAATACGACCGGGTTTTTGTTTTTGTGTATATTTCTCATTTTTTTATTTAATAATATGTATGTGTGGTGTTGGGTGTGTATAATTTTTATTTAATTAAATTGGATGTGTATAATTTTAAATATATACCAAATATTTTTTTAATTGCAAAAAATAAGAAAATAATTAATTAATACTACATTCCAAAATAAGATGCAAATCTAATTTTAATTAAGGGTATTTTAAGTAATTTACAATCAAAATGGACATTTTTCATATATTTTTTACAAAGTGGATATTTTTCATTTTTCGTTATAAAAGTGGGCATTTTACCCACAACACCCTATTTTTAATGTATTTATTATACTTTAAATTTATTAAATGGTTCATGTTATTTAAAAAAATTAATACTCCCTCTGTCTCATGAAAGTGGTCATGTTTCTTTTCTCTATAAGTGTGCTTTATGGAAAAAAGAGGACCACTTTCGTGGGATGAGGGAGTATATAATATAATCTATGGATAAAAAATTTATCACTTTAATAAATAAAAGATAAAAAAAAATACACATTTAAAAATAAGAGATAAAAATATCCACTTATATGATGACATGGAAAAATTGATCATGTGTTTATGTATCTCATTTCAAAAAATAATTTGAATATTATGAGCATGCGAGAAAATGTGTGCATTGTAATTACAAATAAATAATTTAAATAAATTTTTCACACTCAATAAAAATTATATATATTTAGTTTGTAGTAAACACGAGTATATATATTTAATTTTTAATCAGATTGTGAATATATATATACATATAAATAAATGAATTCATATAATCTGAATTTATTTTCATACGGGCTTGAACATGTATGAGTAATTAATGGATAAAGATGTGTAACAAGACATTTATCGATTTTGAGATGAACACGCATACATAAAATTTAAATAAATTGGCTAGATTTTATGAATATTCAAATATAATTTATTTTCATTAGTAATATTTATTTATATTTATTTTATATATTCGAATTTATAACACATATTATTATATGGGAGTAAGACGAAATCAATTGGTTCACGATTAAGAACATTTGAATCCAGAACCGAAACCAAACTGCTTCCTATATATATAGTTGCGATTCAAAATTTTAATAATTTTTGACAATTCGGTTCATAGAACTGCCGATTACGATTCTTTTAAACACCTCTAATAATAATGAGTATTAAAATTATTTTTACTTTACTTTAGAATGAATATGAGTGTATAATTAAATTCAAATATATTCAAAAAAATATTAAGTTGTTAGCACAAGTTTACGAGAATTTAATATTTATGATATATATATATATATATATATCAAGTTGAAATTTTATTTTTTTCATTAATTTTAGAATGATTGCAATTTTATTATTAGCAAATCAACATAATTAACAGTTTTTACTATATATATTTAGTATATGAATAAGTAGTATCTATGATAACAAATAATAATAAAAAAAATGATGTCAAAAACTTTTATAAATTTTATAAAATATTAATCCCGTCGAATTTCGACGGGCAACAATCTAGTTTAAAATAAAACACTATGTTTGAATGAGAACTTTTTGGACGTTACAGGGGATTAATTCACGTGGATAAATTTCTATTGTATAGTTTTGATGCCAGGACTACATGTCATTCATCTTTTATGGTATATCATATATTAAAGGCAAAAATTAAAATACCCATTTTAATAAGTAAAAGATAAAAAATACCCATTTAAAAATAAAAGATAAAAATTATTCTTTACATGACCACATGAGGAAATTCATCATGTGCTCATGTATTTCATTTCACAAAATAGTTTGAATAACATGAGCATATGAGGAAATTCCTAATGTTATCATGAAAATAACATGAGCACATGAGAAAATTCCTCATATTATCGTAAAAAATGGATAGTTTTTATCTTTTATTTTTAAGTAGGTATTTTTTATCCCTACTTTTTGAAATTGGATAATTTTACCTATTACCCATATATTCAAATATTTTTCAGATTCTTATTTTAATTTCTGCCCGATCGGTTGGCCATTTTTTTTTAAATTGTATTTTTAAATGGTATTGGACTAAGAAGTAGAATGTAGAAATTAAAAAATACATTGTGTTTTTTAAGCAATTATAATAATCATGTTCATTGATAATAAGGGTATTGGTATATTACATGCTATTATCCATACAATTTTAGTGGAATTATTTGATCTTGAAAGAAGATATCCTATAATTTCATACACGAGGGGTGATTTTTTTAGTTTTGTCCCGTCATTAATAATTTAATATATACTAACATATTTTTTTTAGATAATGAGATAGAGTAAAAGTAAACAATGTTAATAAGGAATCCTATTAAAATCAATTATTACAGCTCGCCATTCATACCAAAATAAATAGTTTTCCGAAATTGCTAGCTAGTGGAGGAAGACTTTCTAAGAATCTGCATGTCACCTATAGTTGTTCGCGATTACGGTTAAAATCGTAACCGAATTATCGGTTTATGATTTTAATATTTCAAAATCGTAAGTGAACTGTGGTTAACTAGGTATAAAGATTCGCAATTTAGAACTAGAACCATCCAAGGTGGTTTAGATTTCGAACCGAAGGTTTTAGTTCCGAACCACTGATTCTTTTAGAACCACTTTAAAAATGTGCTTTTATATCAATTTACAACCTAAATGTAATTTTTGAGTTATAAACAATTATTATATATAACACAAAAAATGAAATTGAATTAGAGATTAAAAAACTTATTAAAATAAATGTTGAGAAACTGACGGTTCGAAACCACCGATTCACGATTTCGAACAATTGGAACCAGAACCAAAAAATTCCTTATATGATTATGAAAGTGTGTCTTAACTGCTTCTGTAATGTTGAGTGTGGTGTTCTCCAAACACAAACTCACACATGGTAAAGAATGCAACGAAAAAAAACACCAATGTGTAAAACTCCACACTGGAGTGAAATAACCACGAAAATATATAAAAAATAACAAAGATCAAGATCTAGGCCGAGATTTTCTTTTTGCGTGGATTAACAAATTAATCCACACGGCCTTACGGCAAAATTATTAAAACCAAAATAGAGAGTACACAGATTACAATAAGATTTCGATCTATGCTAAATCATACTCTCTAACCAAATACTAAAACACACACAATCTCTTTGAAGGAATTACGTCAGATGTAATGTGAAAATGAAGAACGCTCTCCAAAATACAAAAATCTCTCTCAAATCTCCGCACATAGTGTTCTTCTCTTTGATTCTTGTATAGGTTGCGTTTCTAGAACGTGTAATAGTTGGGAAGAACACGTCTCATTCAGTTGAGATAAATGTGATTCCCTTGTTGACGTGACGAGAATTTTAGGAACAGAACAACTCCTTCTTATTATCACTTTATGTTACTCAATCCACGTTGCCACGACAACGGATTTCTCGAAATAGAACAACTCCTTTCAGTTGAGATAAATTCGTCATCTCTATTATCTCAGTGCATCTCCTGATATTTCTCAACAAATATTCAAATGCATGAGAGTAAAGATAGAAGCTTTATGTTTGTTGACACGACACTGCTCCTTATTTTTCGTACTTGTTCACCACTTGCATCTCAACACTCCGTGTGTGCCAACAAAATCCGTGTGTTGCGCACTACTTTAAAATTCTTTTGACTACTTCTCTTCTACGTGACATGGACTCAATCACCAGTTGTACATCTTACAAAAACAACCACATCATCATGCCCAAAGATCATTCGCGTCATCGTTCTTGCAAAATACATATGAGGAAAGCAAAAACCGATATTAACAGAACATATAATACAACAATTATTAATAGAGTTGTATGAACTTTATCAAATTACGGTTCAGAACCAAATCGACAGCGGGGCAATTACTTCCCAAAACCTAAGTTACAATTCGGTACATTCCAATTATTATGGTTACGACAACTTATTAGAAATACAAGACACCTCATTCGAAATGTCACGAAATCCCCGGCTCTTTGGGGATGTCCTCAGCGTCGAGGAAATGTACTAGGGTGTATGTGCGACTCGTTTAGATCATGAGCTGATACAAAAAGGTAATAAAAC
Source organism: Leonotis leonurus (assembly GCA_026898415.1). Taxonomy (NCBI): domain Eukaryota; kingdom Viridiplantae; phylum Streptophyta; class Magnoliopsida; order Lamiales; family Lamiaceae; genus Leonotis; species Leonotis leonurus. Next base: position 1,190,221 of record JAPKLX010000045.1, on the reverse strand, counting down.
CTCTTACAGTATGACTGATCAGTATCAGTGAATAGGGTGAATATGATAGAATTGACGAAGGGACTGCATTTGCTATCTAAAAATAAGTAAATCTATCCTTATATATTATATGTGTATAAAGTTTATAGTTGCCATTGGTGCAAATCCAATCACCTGAATTTAAGATGAAAAACATTTATCCATTAGTAGCAAATGCTTATTCATTAAGCAGAAAAATTTTATTGAAATAAAAAACAAGCACAAAAAAATGAAGTTCTTGCTCGTTCAAGAACGGACTACGAAGGTCAAGGGTATGATTTCTAGCTATAGGCATATCAGCTATTTTCCTGTACTGCTGTTCACATAATTAAGTGAGATTAAAAATATAAAATTAGTAATGTAAAGTTCGAACAAAATGTTATGGGGAAAAAAATAAGATTTGTGTATATAAAGCAATTCACTAATTGAGGTTTTCTATTTCCTTAATGTTATAGCTGCTAACTCCCACTTAAATAAATTATGTGTTTGATCTGAATAAATTATAGACTAGTAAATATTCAATAAATATATCATAAATTACTCTAAGAAGAATGCAAATATTTATTTTTTATTGGACCGACACAATGTAAAGCAACCATGCATATTATATACTCCTAACCTAACTACTCACAAACTTTTATTTTCAAATCAAATTCTTAGCTCAACGAGACCAATTTTCAACGTGCATCTCTATTTATAATTAATATATTTATTTATATTAAAATTTCTTCTGCATTCACACATTTGGTCGCTCCAATAATTTAATCTCCAATGTGACAACTTAATTATCCTCTGACTCAAGAATTGGTCCCACCCAAATATTAATTTAATTCTAGAGGAAAAAAGTAAAAGAAAGAATTAATTATAATTGGGGTAAATTAATTTAAGCTAATGAGATTGTTCTTCCTTTCGTTATAAATTCGATCGGTTTGAAAGTTCAAATGATGGTAAAGGCAAAGGCGACTGACTAATTATAGCTTCTTCTCATCTTCCACCTCTCTCTTAATTCAAAGCACTTTTTTATATTTATCAAATTATTTAAATAATAATGTGACAAAAATACTAGATATTGAAAAACAGAAAATAAATATATATGGTGTGGAAATAATTAGTGCAGTTACTTTGGCAGCCATCTTGAGACCAAAAGTAAAGTTGGCCTGTGTTAATGATTTAAGGTGTTTGGGCTTATTTTGATAGTATGTATGTATTTATATTGCTTTGATAAATGTAGAGATGGCAGTGATGAAAAGATTTTGGAAGGGAAAAAGGGCATTCATCAATATCATTTATTCATCTCCATCGAGTGCTCATCATAATCTGCATTGCCTATAAAAGTAAAACTACTACAATTATTCACCCACAACTGTATTTTGCTTTTACTAATATCATAGCTACTACTTCCACACTTTCTTTACCTCTCACCCTTCAATTTCTTGTTTTTTTGTTGTTGGTAATTAAGTCACCAAAAACATTTATATCTTCGTGTCTAATTATCTAATAGCATAAATTGACATATTATTATAGTACTTAAAATTGAAAATGGATAGAGGTTGAAATATGATTGGGCATTGCATTGCATTGCATGTGAAGATGAAGAGATGATGAATGTAAAGGTCAATTGAAAGAACCAACGCCCCATGCAGTGTACCTCATCATCCAACAATATTAATTTCTTTATTTTTGTTTCTGGGGGTAAGGTAAGGTAAAGTATAATGATTTCACATAATAACAATGCCTGCAACGCTAATGATGAAATTACATGATGGTTCATTGAACCCTACACGTGAGCTTCCAAATGAGCAAAGGAAGGAGGGGTGTGATTGTAAATCATGGGACCACTCCACAAACAAATTAAGTTAAATTAAATATTCAAATTAATTAATTAGTACTCCTCTCCCTCTCCCTCTCCCCTTTTTCTATTTTGATCTTCTGAGCCTGCCTCTGACTCAGCCTCTGCTCTTCTAATGCTCATGCCTCATCATCAATCATCATAGGCCCCTGCACTTGCCTACCTTCCAATGCCTTTTCTTTCTCAAACTACATCAAAAATTTTGGCTTACTTCTTTACATATTTCTTGGCAACTTTGGATATGGTACTTGGTTATAAACAAAGGGAACCAACAACCTTTTAAAGTTTGGGTGAGAAAAAGTATTAATCCAATAAAAGATTCAAAGGGAACCTTTAGATTGTTATGTTTCTTAATTACATTTCTTCTTCGTGGTGCAAGTGGTGATTAAATACGTACGTCTGTGATTTTATATGATATCTAGAACAATTATTGTTATTATTATTATGTTTTTAACTCAACAATTATAAATTATTATGAATATAATAGAAGATTCGATTGTGATGAAACTTTTTGTACGTAATGTCTAGCTTTGTGGCAACAGTATGAATGGGTTAATTAGGAGAAGATAAAATAATAAGTGGGCTGTGCAAATCAGCTCACTGCCACCAACCTTAATCACAAGAGCTATAGCTTTTTCCCTTATATATATCCATTTTGTTTGTGGGGGGACCAAACCTCAATGTTAAATGTGGAAATTATTTGTTTTAGGACCATAAGTAGGTTCTTAATAAAAGGGTGAATTCTATGTCTCTAACATTGTATAAATATATATACTACTACTTATACCTCTTCAAACTCCACCAAAATATCAATGACTCTTTCTGCATCTATATAAATTTCAGGATTTCCTTTATTTTAATCTACTGCTTTATTTTGTATGTTGGTACTGCTAGAAAAAAAAATTCAACACACAGAAAATTTGTTTCGCTACAAGTGGGGTTAACTAAATTTTAACTAATGAGATATTCTATTATCTTAACGGTAACATCTTGTATTGCACTAATAAATATAATAGTGATATGTAATATAAATATAATTAAAATTTTAGAAATATATAATAAAAAAATATCTCTAAAATCTAAAATTATTAATTATGATACATAAATAAGAGAATATATCACACAATAAAAGTAGGGGGGTTTAGATTGAGATTTTAGTCTATTAAAAAAAAGAAAAAGAGTGTTGGTCCCGAAACGAGTTTAACTGAGTGTATGGGGGGG
>JAPKLX010000045.1:1131780-1177133 GCA_026898415.1 Leonotis leonurus | reverse complement strand
GGGGGGGAATACACCAGTCAGTTTTTGGCAAATTAAAACTTTTGTGTCTCCTGAACTGAAGGGAGGAACTTCAGTTGAGAGTTGTACTTTCAGTTAGAAATCCTTCAGTCTACACTTAGTGTTTGACTGATGGACTAATAACTTAAGTGTGCGGAATGTGGTGGCTTTAAATCTTACTCGTTTGTTTTCAGAAAACTTTAATGCAATGTTTCTCTTTTCTGTTAATCAGTATTCAATTGATGGAATATAATGAATAATCAATACTGAATGTAAAGAGAGAGAGACAGAGGTTTGGTTTGCGTGGTTCGGAGATAAAAACTCCTACGTCCACGAGTCTCGATGTTAGTCGAGGGTTTCCAACTTAATGGAGAGATAACAATCTTACAGTGATCAACCGTGAAGGTTGGATTTACAGTTAAACTGATCACTAATAGCTTAGAACTAAATCTAATACTATGATTGTTCTTCGGTCACAGTATGATCGCTAAGAACACTAAGAGCTGAGAATAAGAAAGCTTGATGTGTTCTGACTGAAAGCTTGAGAGCTTGAATGCAGAGATAGCGATAGCGAGTTGAGAGAATTGGGTAACCGGTATATGAAGCGTTTGAAGCATCGGGGTATTTATACTGCTCTCTCAAGGATATAGCCGTTGTGAGATAGAGCTTTGAATTTGAATTCTTCCCGTTGGAGTCTTCGTCCTTTTTGCCATTTTAGGTGTCTGCAGAAAGATCTTGTTCACCTAACCGAGATTTTTGCCATAAAAGGAAATGCCTACTGACCTAGGCTATCACTCAGTGGAGAACTTCAGTACGTAGCTTCAGTGCAGACTTCAGTGAATAACTTCAGTACTGATCTTCAGTATAGATATTCAGGAAGGCTCTTCAGTATGAACTTCAGTACTGATCTTCAGTTTGGCAAAGACTTGGCTTCTAGCTTCAACTTCAAAACTTCAGGATGGACCTTCAGTTTTGGGATAACATTGAATCTTCAGTCTTGTCTTCAGTGTACCTGAAAAAGTTAGAACTCCCTAACATATGAGTTCTTAGACAAAACACTAAGATTCAGTATTGGTCTTATTACATCTTTTCAGGGGAGGTATTGGAATCTGAATCAAAACACTTATAAAATATTTCCCAACAAAGAGAAGCGCGCGTATGTTGGCTTAGTGGTAGTGGTATTAATACCCAAATTTTAGGTATTGGGTTTGAGTCTTACATGACACGATTTTGTAATTTAATTAATGTAATTCAATTTTAAAATTAAAAAAAAAAGAAGAGAAAAGAAACAACTAGATTGCAGTGACAGTATGGGCTGAGGCAGCGTAGCCCAATTCTCTTAAAAGACATTTTGAGCCTACCTGGACTAAATCTTAATTGTGGCTATATAAGGTTCCAGCCCAGACCAGCCCGATTGCTAACTCTTTTCTAAGTACACTGCCGATTTTTATAGTTTTTGTGATTTTCCTTTTCATTTTCTTACAACTGAGTATACAAAATTAAACGGTGAGTAGTCTGAGTAAATGCAAGCTTTTGTCTAGGCCATGTCCGAACAGGATTTTTCATTCTGAGAAGAGAGTGAGAGTGAGAGTGAGAGCTCTCCTTTAGCGTTTATCGGCAGCGCAGTGCTCTAGATCTTCACGGCTCTCTCTGCATATAATTAATTATTCTCTGTTTCTCTGTTCTTATATTCATTATCTCCTCCAAATTTACACGTTTTTACTACATTATATTTGCTTCCATTTCCATTTCCAAACGTAAAGGTATATGTTATGTTTTCAAATTTATATATAGCATTAACAAGTTGGTCTGTGAACTAAAAAAGAGTTTGTTTTGAAAAAATTAACAAGTTTCACGAAAAAGGCAATCTTGTGTTGAGAATTTGCAACTTAATTAATTATATTGAGCTGAGCTCTGCCATATTCTCAACCCATGCCAACTAAGGAATATAGTTTAAATAAGAAAAGGGACAAGTAATCAAACACAGCCTAATGAAAAACTGAAAGTACTCAGTACATATCGGCCACCAAATATATATTATAAGACTATGTTTTGTATCATGGATACTAAAAATGTAAAGAAATTGAAGTTGAAGTTTGAAGTAGAGAGGAGGAGCATCATCGTCTCAGAAGAGAACTGAGAGTTAGAGACATGAGGGAATAGAAGCAAGGCTTCTTACAACAAGTGTGTCAAAGGCAACACCTACAGCATCATCATTTCTGTACCACCTCCAAACACCATGGCTTCTGTTCTCCACTGTGAACTCCCCGTGCCCATAATTTGCCTCCCGAAACGCTGATATTTTTGGATGTGGTTCCATGAACCTACATATATATCCCATTATTAATAATTAGTTAATTAAGTTTAAATTAATTATTAATAAAATGAAAATCACATGGTAGCCAGGCCTTCCTTATTCCCCCCAGTCCCTACTGTTATATACATGGGCCCACACTCATTAGGCTCCTCCTTGTACACGCGCACCTATATATTTTTCAAATTACTAATTAGTAAGGATGAAATATTGGAATGAATGTAGGAATGGATGAAGGGCTAACTAACAAAGCGCTCGTAAGCATGAACATGCCCAGCGAATACCACATCGACACGTGCCGCAAAGAGCAATTCCTCCATGGCTTTCTTCATCCCCACCGACTCGTACTCCCCCTGATGATCGGCATTGGAGTTGTACCACGGCGCGTGAACCACGGCGACGAGCCACGGCGTTCGCCTGCGGTCTACCTTGGCCAGATCGGACCGGAGCCAGCGGTGTTGGGCGGAGTTGCGGTGGAAGTCGTCGTAGGAGCCCAGCATGATGACGTGGACACCGGCGGAGTCGAAGGAGTAGAAGGAGTTGGAAGGGGAGGCGCACTCCTCGTAGGGCATGACCCACCTGGCGTTGTAGGAGGTGAAGGGGGTCGGGTGGAGAAGCGTAATCTTCTCGACGTCGTGGTTGCCGTGAGTCACCATCCAAGGCCTCTGGCTCGCCAGCGGCTGAACCATGATCCCGAACCGGTCCCACTTGGGCTGCTTCATGTCGGCGTACGACAAGTCGCCTGGGACTATCATAACATCGTACTTGGATTTTGCGATGCGGTCCAGCGTCAGACTCGTCCACTCCGTTTGTCCCAGATCACCTGCGACGACGAATTTGATAGGGAATTTTGATGGTGGGGTTTTAAAGGTGAATTCGGTAGAGGAATTGGAAGAGCCACAACGGTAGAAGTAAGAGGTGTTGGGGGTGAGAGGGCCGATGATGACGTCATGTATCTCGCCGGAGTCGTAGTTGAGATAGCGATAGGTATTCTTGATTGCTGTTGCAGTGTGAGTGTACTTTCCTGGTGATGTGCCGTAGTATATAATGGGTGTAGATGAGTGCAGTGTAATCCATGATATTCTCATGCGATCTTTCCCATTCAAAGATATGTGCACCTGCACCATGCATGCATGCATCTTGTTTCATCTTTTTATTACAAATTAACCCACCATCTCCACATCTTTGTAAGAATAAATTTATTATATATAGTTTATGTTCAATACCTGCTGCGGGCTTTCCACTAGCATCGAACTTCCAATGGAATCTGTGAAAACTTTGTTAAATTTGAGGACTGTAAATATCAGTGAAAAAATAATTCGAATTGCTGGAGCCATTGCCATATTAAAGAAACAAGGATGGATTAAAGTTAAGTGGCTTGAAATTTCAATTCCTCTGAAATTTTCTTCTTTGCTCTAGGTTTAATATTTGACGAGGATGTGCATATATAGTTAGGGTTCATTATTTCATTCCAGTGTTAATTGGTGAATAATTGCTTTGATTTTGGAAATCCTATTTCCTTGGCATAAATTATGTACTCATCTCCTTGTGTGAAAATTAAAAGGCATTACCTGTTTTTATGTTCTCAGAATTTTGCAGTTGAGATTTGAAGGGAAATGAGTTTCAATTAAATTTGAGATGCATATCGATCAGTGCATTTCAAAAAACAAATTGAGTAATGGAATGAGCTATGGTGATCACTCATAATTAAAATCTAGAAAATATTAGTAGATAATTTCCGCAATTGAATAAAATTAAAACGTAGTGATTTCGTTCTTATTCACCATTTTCATTAAAGTATATAGTTATATAATTCTGATCTAAAATCACTGTCATGGTTCATTCGATTATACTAATTTGTGCTAATTAATATTTATTAGAAGTTGCTTTTCGCGTGGTAATTTCAACTTTCAATGTCAAGTTTTTGTTTGTATATACTCCTTTCTCTTTGTGGGAACAATATGAATTTTAATGAAAATAAAGTGAATATGTTCGAGTAAAGAAGATAATTCATATTTTAAAAAAATCTAAAGCTTTTATTTTTTGTACTTGAAAGTAGTACTATCTACAGCTATGTCTTTATTGGTTTATTATTATCGCCATATTGGCACCCTAACATCTCCCTTTGGACCCTTGTAATCATAACTATTTGGTTAAATGTTATGCACTATTATATCGTATATATTAATAGAGAGTTTTTAAACAGAAAGTGGTCGTGCCGGAGTGGTTATCGGGCATGACTAGAAATCATGTGGGCTTTGCCCGCGCAGGTTCGAATCCTGCCGACCACGCTTTTTTAATTATTATCTACTAACTATGTTTTTTAATTTATCACATGTTGATTGCATCGTATATTTACTTGACTAAATGGTCTATGGATTGTTAATGCAAAATTAATTTTTAGTTTTACTTGATGTTTTTAATAAAAGAAAGTATTTATATATTTAATCAAAATAAGTTGATTTCAATGAAATGTAAAAGAATAATATATACTTTAGTCCATGAACTTAATAATTGCATACTCACGACCAGCCAGTGAAATCAATATTGACAAATGAAATTAAAAATAAAATTTATAAATGAAAAGATAAAATAGCCACTGTATTTAAATTACAGAAGCTCTTTAAATTATCCAATTGAAAAATTAAGTTTAGCAGTGCTTCACAGCCTTCACTAATCACTACAACTATATCTTGCTTGAGTGGTTTCTTGTTCTTTTTTTCACTATCATGTTTTTCTTCTTCCCTCTCATCTTATGTCTTTCTTGTTCTTTCTTTTCTTTTTTTATTCCCTGCACTTAGGGATGACAATGAATGGATAAAACCCGGATCGAATCCGGAACTGGTTAAACTCATTTTAAAATTATGTTTCTGATTCAGGTTTCGATTCCAGACCTGTCCTAACCCGGTTATGTTCGGCCCAAACCCGACCCGACCCGCTATATACGGTTGCAGTTCTAACCCGGCTCAGCTCGACCAATTTTTTTTTTTCAGTTTTCATTTTATCTTAAAAAATAAATTTAAGACATTATAATGAAATTTAGTTCAAATAAATATTATTTTTAAATTAAAAAAAAATATTATTTTTAAATTAGTGGTTTTTATACAATAATCGGATTAGTGTTTAATTATTAATAATCATAACAATATAGTACTTGATCGATGTGATGAATCAAAGCTTGGTAATAGATCGAATTATTATTTAAATATTTTAATGTGACGATTTATTTTTTATTATTATACTGAATATGTTTCATAGTTAATACACGAATAAGGCCCATTCTAGAGTAAAATAGAATTTGTATTAAAAGCCCCAGAATTTAATTTAATATAAAAAAATTGGCAATAATAAAAAAAGAAAAGAATTTCTCTCAGACCCATGAGTGACTCATATCTAAAAATACCCATGGATATTCTTCCGACTCGAAACCATTAATAATTTAATTAACAGTGTGGATCCGATTCGGAATCGATATTTAACGGTCCGATTCCGGATCCAGAACCGAAACTATTTTAACTGTTTCGGTCCGAATGAAAACCCTCTCATTAACAAGCCTAACTGCACTATTCTTTTTCTCTTTTCCTTTTATTTGCGTCTATATATCTTTCTTTTGGAGCTATGATTAATTAATTAATTTAATTATGAAGAAAATGGTTAATTTTATCTTAGTATAATTTAAATTTTGGAATTACCAATTAATAGAAACACTAGTTGATGATCTGTAAAAGTGATTCGGAAAGGATTAGTCGACTGTTATTCGAGCTCATATGTAATCTCTTTTTCTAGCTTTATATATAGCAAAAGATATCACACTTTTGTGGAATGGGACATCAGTGTGCAAAAACCATTATTCTTTTAATTCCTCTCTTTTTATTTTTATTTTTATGCGAAAAGGAAAAGAGAAAGTAGTTCAGCACACATAATAAACACGTAACACACACAAAAACGCACATGTGGCACACCCAACAAAACTATAAGCAGCAAAATATTACTGCATGTAGTTGTCTACATATGGAAACTTTTTAGGTACAAATATTGAATACTCCACATATTTCATGCCCTTCAATTATTTAATGCTAAGTTTTGTTTATTTACTTTGTCAAATAATAGATTGGAGATACTTCAATTTCATCCTCTCAATACTTTGAAATTTCAAACTCGATCAATTGAAACTCTCATAGTTAAATTTCCATTGTGTCCCTGAGGAGTGAGGGGCAGTCTACTCTAGTCTCATGATAAACACTCATTTTACATAATTTTAATGTTATATTTGTTCATTTTTTGTGTCGTGTTTCGGTTTGTTTCGCATTTGTTTTCGTTGTTTTGTGTCGGTTTTACTTTTGGTTGTTTTGTTGTGTTTTTCTATAGTTTTTGTGGATTTTGGACATATTGGAGGCCGAGAGGCGTAGCGAAGAGAATAAATGCTTGCCGGGCTGAAGAATAGGACATGAGACGAGGCACGAGTGGATGGGCACGGAAAACCACGCCCGGAGGAGAAAGCAGCAAGATCGGCGACCCGAGGCTGGAGTCGCCGAAGTCGAGCACAATTTTCGGCGACCGCCGATCTGGTCGCCGAACATGCGAGAGTCCATCTCGAGTTGTTCGGCGATCGCCGTTCTGAAGCACATTTTTCGGTGACCCAGGCTCGGGTCGCCGATGCCACGCACAAGAAGACTTGTTTCCTTATTTTTGTAGTTTATTTCCATGTTTCTTTGTGCTATGCCCTAAGACTATATAAGGGTGATTCATTCTTCTACCCTAGGATTTGGGCCCACATTTAGAGACATTTATACACTTTTATTTCATACACCATTGTTCTAGAGATTGTTGGAGTTTAATCCAAAATTCTTGGCGTGGAATTCGTGATCGAGGATTGACAACCCGACGTGCCAATTCTACATCAGGGGTTTATGTTATTTTATTTATATTTATATTCAATGTTCGTTTTTATTATGATTGACTAGTCTTTTTGTGATTCTAGGGGATATGTATTGAACTATAATCTTTTAATGGATTCGTAATATTAATTCCTAATTTTCCTTCCTATGCTTGTTTGTGATTTATGAATTTAACCCTCATGTTTTGATAATTGATCACTATGATTGCATGCAAGTTATGTATTTGATGTCTTATCTGGAATTAGTTTCATAGTCGAATCCATAGATCACAATACATGTTTCTTCGTGAGACCTAGAGGAGATAGGAGAACTGTAAGAGGATATTCTTTGTGTGCTTCTTGTAACTGATTTAATTTCCTTGAACCTAGCGGAAATATGAATTAAATTAGCCCACTATCATAGACTTCCCTATCCGGGAGTATGTGGTTATCTATGCGAACCTTCACATGCATTAGGATTAAAAATTTGGTAGTTAGAGTTAATTGTTGAATCCGTTAATTGATTTAGTGTCTATACGTTACCCCTGGAATCCTCTTTCATCATATTGTTATTCATATATTTGTTTACTTATTATTTGATTATTTCTACTTTTATTGATAATCATCTCTTAGACGATTTGTCTAGATAATAATTGAGTATTTGTGTTAATTAATCAGTGTGTTTTCGGTTATCAATTCATGTGGATACGATACTCTACTTGCTCTATATTATACCTATTTTTAGTATTTAAAATAGTGCGATCATCTCCCTTTGAATCTTGTTGTGCATGTATATTATGGTTATATTTAATTCTACCATAATAACATTCAATCCTCGTGTATGTATATTAGGGTTGTATTCAACAAAAATTACAATAAAAAAACATATCATGAACAAAAATAAAACCCCTCTATAACTAAATGAGATTCAATGTCCCACTTTTGTGTCTCACACTACATATTCACTATCAAAATTTATTTCATTTTTCAATTTCATTTTTATATATTTAATTTAATTTATACTACACTAACTATTTTTAAAATTTTTAAAAGATATTTTCAAATGATTATTAATTATAATTTATTACTCCCTCCGTCCATGAAATAAGTTCTTAATTTGCCATTTTCGTATTAGAAATGGATATTAGTCTCAATTTCCCCCTAAAAAGGCCTTATCAAGGGGATGGATACCTTACTTATATTTAGGTTCAAATGAACATCCCTCACCAATGTGGGACAAACTTAACATTTCGTCCGTCCACAAAACATCTTCCTATTTTAAACTTTCCATTTATGGTAATGGACCCACCACACTCTCTACACACAACTCAATTTAATATAATACTTAAGTGGAACTCATATTCCACTCACTACATATCATTATTAAAGTCAAAGTACTACATTAAAACCCGCACCGGGTCAAACTAGGAACTTCTTTCATAGACGGAGGGAGTATATTCTAACAATGTTTTTAAAAATAATAAATTTTATTGTGTAATACTAAATTACATCCCCTATATCCGGTCAAAATTATGCATCAAATTCCCTTTGATTTGATAATTGTGCCAAACTCGATTGTGCGGCCTTTAACGCACAACAAACAACTTGCATCTTCTTCTTCTTGTGATATTTACGAATACACTATTATTTGGGAACGTACACCCACTTGCAAGAGACAATCAAATAAAGTCAATAAGCTAGCTATTTAATTCAACTTCATCGATGTATATATGTTAAATAATATAATAAGTTGGCCTATTTTTAAACAAATAGTACAAAAGAATGTTGGATGCAAGATTTCAATAACATATTATGGGCTGATGGCATTGAACCATAAAAAAAATGCAATAAAAAGATAAGGTGGAGAGAGCACAAATTTGAAATATTATAATAGCATTTAGACTGGCGCTAAGTGTCAAAAAACAAATGGTGGGTTAGGACTGCTATTATCTTAACCAACAACTTTCTCAACAAATTTTGGTTCATTGAATCGTGACCCCATCTCATATAATACTAACACATTCCTTCCAACACAAATAAACTCATCCCAATCATCATATTATGCAAATCATTCATTTTACTTTCTTTATAAGAAAGTTCACATTTTTTTTATGTTTTAGTTTTACTTTTTGACAATTATTGAACAAGACATTCTTAGTTCAAAAGTTATGTACTTTCAAATTTTCTATTTCCTTAGCAAATTAAAATTCAAAGGCAATTAAAATGAGCAGTGAAGTTTTTGACGCGTATACTTTGAACTTAATGCTAGTATTATATATATGGACAGTATGAAGCGTTCAAGCAACTTAACTAGACTTGCATTCAGTTCCTTTAGCAAAAATATATTTATTTAATTCAATATGGTAAGTAATGGTAACTAATTAGAATAAGAAGAAAGTTTCAAATTTATGAGAAAACATGAGAAGAAATATTCATTTTTAAGGTAAAAAAAGTGCGTCAAGGTATGAAATGTTTTTTTCTGTATTAATAATGCGTGTATCTTTGATTTTATGCTTATACTATTTTTTAAATTTAGATGATATATAAAAAATTTAATACAATGATTTCTGGACCTAATATATGTTTCTTATTCGTCTTGAAATAATTGTTTTCCTTCATTTTCTTGAAAGCGTAAACTGTTTTCTTTCATCATTTTTTATACTTTAATTAGGTTATGTTTTTTAGGGATAAATTTATTCTTTAAAATAAAGTTTAAAATTATTTTTCTCCTTTTTTCTATATTTTATATTGTACTCTCTTTTAGGAGTAAGATTATTCCTTTTTATAATGAAATGAAGGAAGAATAAATTGTAAAATCATTGCTTAAATAGAATATAGAAGTAAAATACGAATTTAAGTAGTAATTATTTTTTTAATTTTTATCTTGAAAGGATAAATTTAATTTTGAAATAATATAAAGAAAATTTATTTAATTTTAAATTGCTAAATTTATTTAAGTTTGATATTGGTTGGAAGTGGTGTAGTCATTAATTACATTAGCTGGTATTTGTTAGGTCGATATTGACTGCAGGCGTGCACAGTTTCTAGATTATTATAAATGGTACAAGTTGGCGACGGCGTAACCTTAACCTTATCATGCTAAATTTTATTCATATATTTTAGTTTTGGCAACCGCTTAATTACTTCCATATTACTTGCATTGTTTTTGTTCCTGTTACTCGATCATTCTAGAACCCGCGTGATTATAATTTATTAAAGTAATTAATGTATAATATCAATATGAACAGTAAATCCACTTTCACACATTGATAAACAATGTTCTACTTTATTTAACCTTTTTTTTTTTGCGATTGATGGATTTATTCTAGCTTCATTATGTAATGCTGATACAGAATACCAATACAATCATACTGTAATTAAATTGTAATAAGACTAAAATGAAGAAGAAATTATAGTAAGTTTAAGGAATGTAAAAATTATAAACATCGAATTCACACGGCCGTCTAGAGGGAACCGACGCCGCACGCCGCGGCGGCGGCCAAATCTAAAACGATTGATCGATCTGCACCATCCGTTCATCGATAGAGAAAATAATCTAATAAGGCGACGGCTACGATCATCAATTCATCATCATCACCATCATATCTTCTCCAGCTTCTCAGCTATGACCAGTGGGTTAGCCTTGGCGATGGCCTCCCTCCCCATCGACTTGAAATCGAAGGTGCAGTCGTGTTTCTCGGGGTACCTATGGGTCCCGCAGAAGGTCACGCCGCACCGGCACCGAAATCCGGTGAGCCCGACCTTCTTCCTGCACATAGAGCACCTGTTCGCCGACGACTGCTGCGGTTGCGCCGCCACCACCGCGGCGGCGTGGATCTCGGCTTTCTCAGGCAAGGAGGAGATGATAGAGGCGGCGTGATGCATCGCCGCCGCCGTGGAAGACGAGGAGGCGGAGGTCAACGGGGCGGGGAAGATGGAGGACGCGTCGCCTGAATTTTCGAGGCAGAGATCTCTGTAGCACTTGGAACAGAGATTCTGTGTGGCCGGACTGCCGAAAAAACCGCAGTTATTGGCGCACAAGTGGTGGCCTTCCGGTGATTGAAATCCGTGCTCTTCCGCCATGATTCTCCCTTTCCAACACGCACAACAGAAAAAGGTTTAGGCTGAATTTAATTGAACTATTTTTTTTTTTCTTCGCAACGAGATCAACAGACAAGGCGAGAAAGGAAGGGTATGTATTTATATATTTTTATTTTAATATCTTGAAAATTGGGGAGGAGAGGATGAATGGGTGTTTATATAGTGAAGGGGATTGGAAAAGAAATAATGAAAGTGGAAGGATGTAAGAAATGGGAGAAATATTTGAAATGGAAATGGATACAAATTAATTAAGATTTAAGAGAGATGGAAAATGAAAGAAGAGGGCAGGCTGGAAGAGCAAAAAAGGAGGATTAAATTATGTTAAGAAATTCCTCCTGTTTTTGCCCTTGATTAGAGAATTTAATCTCAACAGGGAAGGAAGGGAATAGAGAAGGTAAATGAGAGAGAAATGAATAATGAAGAATGAGGAATGAGGGGGTCCAGAAAATTACTCCTCTTTTTGGACGGACCTCCTTCATTTTTGTATTTTCTTACTATTTCTCTTACCACCTTTTCTACTTTTACTTTTATAATTCCACTACTATTTTCTCATACACTCCTACTACTCCCTCGTCTCGATTAATCACTCATTCTTTATAAACTGGATATAACACACATAATACATGTTTTTGATTTATTCAGTTCCAGATTAATTGGTCTAAAATTTAATTGAAAACTTAAAATTTTAAACTTTCGATTTTCGGAAAAGTCTATCAAGTTAATCGTGTTATTATGTCTATGAAATAGCGTATAATATTTTTCTTATAATTTTATATTTATAAAAGTGAAAATATATAAATAAATAAAAATTATAACTATATAATAATACAATTTATTTAAATTAAATAAATTAAGTGAGATCTAAAGTCCACTTAACACATAATATCTGAAATTAAATTATTCTTGAAATAAAACTATTCTTAAGATTGTATCGGTCAAATGAGTGAAGAATTTGTCAACCAAGAGAGTATGTATTTTGAAATCAAAGGTGTAAACTAATTTTTATTTCCTACATAATTACATGTTTCATTTTACATTATCTACACCTATTTTTGAACACGCAAGGATTTTTATGTTCACGTCAAAACATGGACATCAAATTAAGATGAATATTAACTTAAAAAACGTGTTAAGTGTAATGAAACGATGATTAATCGTGAATAAAATATTTTCAATTTTAAATCCACCGTCTGCAATACTAAAATTTAAATTAAATATTTATCCTTTTAAAATACTTCTTGAAGGAAAGTTATTTATATTTTATCATTTTGATTTATCTATAAAATATTACACTTCAAACTTTTCATAATAAGTGTATTCATTAAACTCAATATACACAGACAATACATGCAGAGTAAAAATAATAAATTATATGAAATTCAAACTATACTCAAATACACAAAATTATTCAAAAGTAAATAAATTAGGTGTGTTCCAAATTCCGCCTGAATATTAACTCAAGAGAAGAAACAAATTATAAAAGAAACTGCATCCATGAGCTTAATTGAAAAATAAAAATTCGGGTTTGAAAACCAATAAAATATTTAGGATTCAGACTTGAGTCTTTGACTTGTATGAGCTGACAAGTTTGCTATCCCATTTTTTGTTGTTGGAACCATTCAGTTTTCTTATGACTTTAACATATTTGTAACTTAAATAGCTAGCTATTCCTATGGCTTGTTTATCATTGAGCAGTATTTATTTTTTTGGTAGAATTTGTAAAAATCTTAATGCGATTGTTATGGCCCTAGACCTAAAATTTCAAAAAAGAGGACAAATGTGAAGGTGACAAAGCAGGATATGTATCCATAAAATTAAAAATAAGCAAATGCACCGAAACTATAATGGTGCAACAAAAAAGACTGTGATTGATTGCTAATGATTGACGTGTCCAATTTGAAAAGGGCAGAGCAGAAGCAGAGTTCAACTTCAACATATATATACAAGTCCAGATGTCTAGAAAATAGAATTAGTGGTCCCAATGGATCGTCACATACGTGGCGCGTTTAGAAGAATGCACGCTATCATTCTTATGCCTGTACCTCCTTTCTTATTATGTTGGATGTACGAACACATGGATATTAGGATATTAGATTCAGGTAGTTCAGTACATGTGTGTTGCAACCCTAATTTAATGAGTTTCATCTATGGCATGAAGGCTAAACACGATTTACATCTTCTAGATAGTACTATTAGAGTGGTGCAACATATAGATCATGCTAGAGTAAATGATGAGTTAATTTTGAGAAATATATTCTTTGCTTCAGAGCTTATGAACAATTTAATCTCTATAGCACAACTGGTGAAGGATTCTAATGTCAAGTGTGTTTTTCTCAAAACACATTGCATCATACAACGGGACAAGAATGAAAGGGTAATGGCTATTGGAAAGACTGTGAGGAATCTTTATTTCTTTACTCCTACCTTGGAGGAGAAGCCACACCATAGTATGTTGCACCAAGTTAACCTTACCATACTGGATTGACATGAAATATTGAGTCATCCTTCACTGGAGACTTTACAACACTTGAAACTGCTGGAGAAAGGGATTGGCAAGAAGGAGCCAAACAAGTTAACTCAATGTGAGGTATGCCTTAAAGCAAAGATGGCTAGGAGTTCCTTTCCATTATTAAATAGGAGATGTTTTGATGTCTTTGAGCTTATACATGTGGGTGTGTGGGGTCCATATACATATGAAAATGTTTGTAATGTAAGATTTATGTTGACTATAATAGAGGATCATACATGGATGCTTTGAACTTGTATAATGCACTCTAAGAGTCAAGTTCATGCCATCCTTAGGACTTACTTCATAATGGTGCATACTCAGTTTGATAGGAAAGTGAAATCTATAAGGACTGATAATGGTTCTGAGTTTGTTAATCATAACATGAGTTTACTCTTAAAAGGAGTTTGACATTTTTCATTAGAAATCATGTGTGTATACTCCTCAACAAAATGGTATTGTAGAACGTAGACATATGTCTCTTCTACAAGTGGCTATGTCACTTATGATTCAAAACAAAGTCCCACATAAGTTCTGGCCATTCTCATTATTGATGGCCACAGAGATTATTAACCGTTTACCCAGTAAAGTTCTTGGTTGGGAAAGTCCTTTTATGAAGTTTTTTGGAAATGAACTTGATCTAAAGCATGTTCCAAAGTTTGGTTGTTTAGCTTATGCTGCTAACTTGGATCCTGGCCGTACAAAGTTTGATGATAAGAGTAAGAAATGTGTGTTTTTGGGGTTTTCTTCTTGTCACAAGGATTATGTTCTATAAAATATAGAATCTTCCAAAGTGTTTGTGTCTAGAGATGTAAAGTTCCTTTCATCTAATGCTCTTGATGAAGCTTCTATACCTAATCTTCCTTCTTTTTCATCACAGTCAGGTGATGAGGGTGAAGAGGATTCCAAGTTTATTGAGGAACATGTCAATGATGATAGTACAAAATATTCAAGCTATGCTGATTCAAAATCCTTAGTTGAGGAACATATTATTCCCTCTCCAGAGCAGAATATGATTGCACCAGATAGATGTCAACTTTATGTCCAAACACATAGAAGGGAAGGTGCTCGAAGAATCAAACCTCCTACATGGATGTCAGATTATGTAGGTTTTGCATCTTCCTCTCCTGTGGTTCCTCTTTCAGTCCCAGTGCCACCTACCTTTCCTTATGTTGTTACTTTTCATTTATCTGATAACCATACTACCTTTTTGGTCAATGTAACTTCATTACAAGAACCTACTTCTTACAAAACTGTCAGTTAATATGTGGAGTGGGTTGAGGCAATGGACAGAGAGTTGGAGACATTATAAGAGAATCAGACTTGGACTCTCATAACTCTTTCACAAGGTAAGTAGACCATTGGATCTAAATGAGTTTATAATGTTAAATTAAGGTCTGATGGCACAGTTGATTTAATAAATTGGATGCACAAGTGATGAGCTACAAAGTTCACACGCGCGCACCGCCTGCCTCGCCTCGATTGAGTGTCACGTTGGGGCCTTAGCAATTGGTCTTTGGGATTGTGCGAGGCGGCGGCGGCCCGCCTCACCTTGGCTCGAGCCCGCATGTCGCGGAGCTCGAGCTCATGCCTTGGGCATTGGATCTTTGAGTATTTTTTCGGTTTAAGTAGGAATGTCAATTTGGTTCGAAAGTGCGGGTTCACCTGAACACCAACCTGTGACCGAAGAGGATTAGAGTTGAAAATTTATGACCTGAAATGTTTGTTAGCCCAAATGGGTTGGATCGAAAACAACCCGAACCTGATAGGGTTAGCCTGAAAACCGAGTGGGTTGACTCGATTAACCAAATTAAGAAATAAAATAATAATTATTTACATAATAATATATGTAATTTTCTATACAAAATATGTATTTATCATGCCATTAATTATTCAATCACTTAAAAAAATAATTATGATACAATTTTGTATCAATATCATTACTTTTTTTCTTTAAATTTATTCATATTTAAATTTAATATTTAACAATATTAAAAATTTTATTTTATTTGTTATATATCTATCCATATATATGCATTTTTTAAATATTGAACCATAAAAAATAGAGGCAAACCCATATTTAGCCAATCTTGAAACATTTTAGTAAATAGTAGCCACCTAAAAAAAAGTAAAAAATGGCCATACTTACAATTATACCCTTTCCTTAAACCTCTTCAGCATCGTTTCTCTCTAATTCCACATTAATTAGGCGGTTCAAATTATTTGAATGCCTTCAATTCTCAGCAACGCTTCAACTACTTCCAGGCGCACAATCACACCTATCGATTTTGTGAAATAGAAATCCACCTCCTTCAATCACCTTCAACCTGTTCGAATCGACTTCACCACGATCATGTTCTCCATGGAGGAAAACCGAGAGGTCACTAGTGAAACTGACGATGATTTTGAGACGCTTCCGTTACGTCATTACAAGAGAAAACGAGGTTGTCAAGGGCAAGGAAATCTGAATAAAGAAGCTCCAGAACAGGTAGTAATCTTCAAATTTTGTCAGAGTATGGTATTGCATATAGTCACAGTTGTATAATTTTATCTGTGGGTTTCCCCTATAATGTCGATATTAGCATTTTTGTCATTGTTAGAAATAGTGATTTTGTTTTTGATTATCATGTGAATGCTCTCTTTCGAGTTTGTACATATATGTTTCTCTAACTGAAGTGTGATAGAATATAAGATACACTGTTCTGTTTTGTTTCTTCATGAGTAGAGAACATCACAAGAACTTGTGCTCGTGTAATTTTGTTGTGCAAATTGAAGCTAAATGTAATGACATATGTGGTGTTATGCTCGTGTAATTTTGTCGTGTAAACTGAAGCTAAATGTAATTACATATGTGGTTTTATGCTCGTGTAATTTGTTGTGTAAATTGAAGCTAAATGTAATTACATATGTGGTGTTATGCTCGTGTAATTTTGTCGTCTAAATTGAAGCTAAATGTAATTACATATGTGGTTTTATGCTCGTGTAATTTTATCGTGGTCTTTCAATTCTCAGATTGAATCTAAATCAATTCTCAGATTTAGAGACAGAGTGAATCAAAGAGATGGTTTTGTGAAATTAGACCGAGAGGAATGGATTTTGTAAGAGAAATATCAATATTTGTTAACATGGTAACCATCGACTAACTACCGACTAATGTTTGACTTAATTATGGTCATTAAATTTAATTATGGTATTTAAGGTTAAATTTGTAAATTTACAGGAAAAATGGCTATTATTGACATAATTTGTTTGAGGTGGCTAGTATTTACTAATTAGTTTGAGAAATGGCTATTTAGGTATATTAACCCTAAAAAATATATATATTTCATAAAATATTTTAGTCTGATTGGTCCGGTGGGCTAGCCTGAAAAATCAAAATTTTAGAGTTAGGGTTGTAAATTTTTAACCCGAAAAAATTTCAACCCGATTGAGTTCAAATGTAATAGATTGACAACACGAATATGTTAGCTCGAAACCCAGTTGACTGACCCGATTGACATTCTTAGGTTTGAGGTGTGCTTGTGTTTAACCAACATGTTTAAATCTTTTGAACTAAATACATTAAAACAATCCATCAGATGAAGCACAATCTATGGAAGTCTAATAATTTCAGATTCATTCGTGGATAGTGGCGAGAATCAATCTGTCCAGATTTATTTGTAACTCTAGTAACCATCTTTAACCACCCAACTACAGTAAAAAATATTCTTTAAAATCCGTGTCAAATCTAATTGTACAAATACTTGAGAATATTATTTATAGACTATATTCGCATTCTAATTTAATATCCCTTTCTTTTTACCAATTAATTTAATGAAACTAAGAAAGTTGAAATGGCAAGTGGCTGACCCCTTATAAATTTGTAGCCCTCAGTCACCGCCTTAGAAGAACACATCAAATTTCCCCCTCTTTTCAGCCTTCGATTCGATGGAGCAAACGCCCACCCCCACGCCCTCCACTCCGCAACCCACCGAGCCACCACCACTGCCGCAAACTACGAACGCCACCCCCGCCGTCACATCCGCCGCCTTATCTTCACTCCCACAGCCAACAACCACCACTTCATTCCCAAATCCAAACCCTGCGCCATCTCCAAAATCTCCAACCCGGCCACAATCTCAACAATCCAACAATTCCCAATCAAGGCCCCCGTTCAATACTCGACCATGGCAGCAACCGCCTTACTCGCACTTCTCTCTCCCATCACCGCCTATGCCTGCTTCTTCCGCCTCAACGTCCACCTCGATTTCCGGCCCCCCGCCCCGCGGCGGAATGGCTATTGGAGTCCCTGCTCATAGCCCATCCACAGGCCCCTCTCCGCCTGCGTCATTCTCTTCACTCACTCCGTCGTCTTACGGTCAGCAATCGCAGGTTGATTTCTACTTATTTTTCTTCAATATAAAGGAAAATTTAATTACTTTTTAGATATTCATGGTTAGAGTTGCACCGCAATGTGTATGTCCCTCTGTTCTAGAAGTCTCTGGTGATTTCAGCATCTTCTTCCACTATTTTCTTTATGCATTTGAGGAGTTTGGCATATTCTGAATTGTTTGTATTGTAGATAAGGCAGCCTGTGCAAGGAATAGGTATTACGGGCGCACTTGGTGCGACATCTTCAATGCGACCGACGGGTGTGTCTTCAAATCAGTTGAGACCTTCACAATCATCACTTAGACCGCAGTCTAGCCCAAGCAGCCAGCCTCCTGCTGCACAGGTTGCTTGATACTAGATAATGATAGTCATATATAAATAAAACTCAGTAGTCTGTTTATTGCCATTAAGAGTAGTGAACTGACTCCTCACTCCTCAGTTACCAGTATCTGAGTTTATATCTTTTAGTACTCTACCTACCGAGATTATAATGGTACATTTGGGTCTAAACCATTTGCTGACGGTGACACTTATGTCCTCATTCTGCGTAAAACTCATTGCATTTGATGGGGTCACCGATGCATTTAATTTAAGGCGAACATCCTTTTTATTTGTACCTTTTTTTGCATTGTTGAGGATTACACAGTCCTCTATGCAGTAGAGTGCTTCCCTGATGCATCTGTACAAAGTATACACCATAAATAAATCTCTCTCTACATTGTTCTGGACAACTTCCCATAAGTGTTATGTTTTGTGTAATTGCTGCTCTTGATAGATATGCTATCATGCTTTATCAAAATAACAGCTTTTGCACGATCTTGGTGCTGCTAATGTGCGTTGCATGATCGTCTGTGACTTGAGAATTTTTGCACCATTTTGTCAAATCATTGGTTCGACTTACATTCTGTTTATATATTTGACATTAATTAATGAAAGATATTGCCTTTGCAATATAGTGGCTCCAGTGATGGAAAAGGCTCTTGAACCAATTGAATAACTTGTGTATGCTCACGCCTTCAATTCACATGTGTCCTTTCTTTGCCTTGAAATTTTATTTTATTAAACTGTATCCCAATCTGTTATTTCAATTTTGTGTAAGGTGATATAGTGTTATATAGAGTCTTGCAATCTCTACATTTCTGATTGGTGGCAGAACTAACTTTTGAGTTGATTGATTTCATTGAAGCATTTATACTAGCAGTAAATCATGCTCATACATAGTTATTGGTTTGTGGGAATATCAGAGTTTTCAAGGACATGGCATGCTCAGAGTTTCTTCTCTTGGATCTCCTGGGTCACCATCACCTAATAGTTCTCAAAGTTCACAGACTCAGAACCAGCCATGGTTGTCTTCTGGAGCTCAAGGAAAACCTCCTCTGCCAACCCCATCCCTTCGGCCTCAGACAAGCTCTCAATCGTTTCAGCAAAGATCCCATATTCCGCAGCTTCACCATAACATGCCTACCACACCGCAGCAACAGCCAATTGGTTCCGCCCAGCAGTCCCCACAACCATCATCCTCAGTCCAGGTGCAGGAGCATTATAGCCAACAATTTACTCCCTCCAGGTCAATAACTCAACAGATGAGCAGGGGACTAGGAATTGGGACCCAAAGGCCACCTCTTGGCATGAGCCTCTCTGGTCCATCACACACTGGAGCCATTAGTAAACCTGCCACTGTGGACACTGAAGAATCTTCCACCAGAATTTTAAGCAAGCGCAGCATCCAGGAACTCGTAAACCAGGTGAAGATGTTCATTATCTATTATCTTTTGGCTAGTCTTTTTGTATTCGTACATACTGACTTTTTATGTACTCAATCTTGCTACTTAAGGATCAGTACTATGCCTGATTAGTCTTCCGTTGCTCTACTGTAATGTTTTAAAACTTGAGTAATTTATTTCCACCCTTCAATTGTCCAGATTGATCCATCTGAAAAATTAGATCCTGAAGTTGAAGACATTCTTGTTGACATTGCCGAGGATTTTGTGGAATCAGTAAGTTAAACTTTATATTTATTCAGGATTTTCATTAATACGTATGCCACAATACTATTTCCAGCCTAACATAATGCTTTATCTCCTGTGCTCTTAATTGAAATAAATCTTCTAATATATGAAATGGGAAAGTTATTTTTCTTCCTGCATAACGAGAAATTGATCTTCTCTTTTATCTCACAGGGTCACACATAAAGGGTTTGTTGACTTCAGGGTCTAGCTCTTTTTACTTCTTAAGAAATATGTTATATATAGTTTGTCTGTTATTTAGATATGTTCTCATTCCTTTTCCACTGCCAAATTTTCATTCATTCACAATATTTTATTTCAATGTTATTTACCAGATCACAACATTTGGTTGTTCATTGGCCAAGCATCGGAAGTCTTCCACTTTAGAAGCGAAGGACATACTCCTGCATCTTGGTTAGCCTTTATGGCTTTATGCTTTCTCTTTTAATGCTTTTTTGGTGCAAATTTTAAATTAAACTTCCTATTTGTATTTGAAAACAGAAAGAAATTGGCATATGGCTCTTCCTGGGTTTGGTGGAGATGAGATTAGGATTTCCAAGAAACCAGTAAGATTTTTATACAGTAGTTCCTGCAAATGCCTCCAAAATTAGTCTTTACTCGAATGTTCTGGACGCATTGTTTACTCATATGCTGCTTGTATCGCAGCTTGTCAATGAGATACACAGGGAGCGACTTGCTGCGGTAAGTTTTTTGCTTTTTTGATTGCATACGAGAATTTTTTGTTGCACTAACATAATTAGTGTGAAAAATGGATGATGATGCTCAATTATGTAGATTCTAGGAGAGGGATGCTATAATAATTTATTTGCTGTTTTATGAACTTTCTGTCTGCTGTTTCTTTTCTTTGTAGGTAAAGAAGTCAATTTTGGCGTCTGATACAATTGGTAAGAACTCGAGTGGAGCATCTGGGAGTGCCAAAGGTCATCTGGCAAAAGTTCCGTTGAACACCATTAGTTCTCCAAATCCTAAAGTACGTGAAGCAGCTGCATGAGACACCCTGGTACTACCCCCCATCTGACTTTTAAAAGAATGTTTCTGCATACAAATAGCATCTTGTAGAATTTGTATTGGCTATTTGATGCTCATATATTTGTGATATTGTTGTGAATTCTTATGGTCAGATTTTGTGGGCAGGGAAAGTGTTTTGTTCAATAAATTGGCAACAATTTGATCCCTTGTAGTAATTAATTTGAAATTTAGGCGTGCCTTTGTAGAAGCTCATGGTTATTGGATAAGTTAGAAATCGTTGTCTGCTGCGCTGGTGTATTATGCTGATTGCTGAGTTTGCTCTGGTTCTTGTTGCTTTTTTTTTCTCTTCTAAGTTTGCGTTCTCTTTGAAGGATATAAATTTATCCATTTTAAATGAGTTAAGATTATAATCACTCTTTAAATCTCTCATTTTTTTATTCAACCCCTCATCATTCATCTTAGTCTAAGGAGAGATAATATTATCACTCCAAATTTGCATGAATGATATTATCCGTCTTTAGAGTAGGATGGTGGAGGAAGATATGGTTGAATTATAATTTAGATAGAAGAGAAGGATTTAAAAAATGATTGTACTCTTAACCCTCATTTTGAAGGGATAAATTTATTCCTTAAAAGAACACATTGAAGGCAAAGTGGGAAGATTTTGCGCGACTCTCCTTGGCAAACGGGTCGATTATTCAGGGCATTTCGTCATTGTTGTAGGTGCTTCACTTTCATTACCGGTGTGGATTGCCACGTGAAATAGCAATAGAGCTTTTTCAGACACTTGTAATTCGTGGTCTAATTAGATAACATTTTGCTTCTAAGAGTAAAATTTGTGGAAAAGAACAAGATTGTATGGGAAATACTGCAGGAAATTATGCAGGGGCCTATGGTCCATTTGTTTCATTTTTGTTATCTGGGCTTTTATAATTCAATTCTCATGCAGGTTAGTGTGGGAAGAAATATGTTGTAAAAAAGAGGGTGAGGAAAGGAAGAGATGCAGGAAGGAATGGAGTATTAATGTATTATCAGCATTTTGTAAATTGGTAGTGGGCGAATGATATTGGAAGCAGTAGAGTCAATCCTTGGTAGTGCGCAAGTGGGAAGGCGTATAAAACATTATTATCATTGGTTTAAATCCCAAGTTAAATGTTGCTAATATTCGCATCTCCAATAATATTGCCTACCTGTATTTCACATGCAAGCTAAGCTTAAGCTTCACGTTCTGCTCCAATAATTTCATTCCTTTCCCATAACTAACCACACTCTTCTTCTGTTGCTCTGCCGTATTAAAATATAAATAAAAATAAACTATAGCATGCGATAATTGTTGCACGCTACGCTACATGTAAATACATATATGTGCATATAAAAAAGGAGCATCGTGAAAACTTTGTCACATCTATTCTACGTCATTGATGGTTACTGATAAAGAGAACATTTGATCAGAGTTGGCAAATCTTTGTGGACTTCTCAGCTATATGTAATTGTATGTAGTCTTATCAGAGCTCATTCTGAAATACTAACCTAACCTTTTCGGGGAATGAAAGGATTGTCTTTTTCCTCAACCACTTGTGCCTAATTATTAATTTGTTCATCAAAGGAGTGCTGAATCTCAAAGAAAATCGTGATAGTTTAATGTAAGAGAGGACAAGTGATGCACGTATCAGAGAGACGTTTGTCATCCACTCAATCTCATAATTTTCTACAAAGTTAGGCCGTTTAATTGGGTTTTATCACTCAAAGTTGAGGGCCAAACTAAGTAAACGTACATATAACAAGAACAATTAAACCATATAGGTTACAAACAAATTTAATCTCCCGATTTGTCGCTTCAGATGGTCACTTCCTTCTTTATTTCATCATACAAAATTAGTTTTATCTTCTTCTTCCTTTTTTCTCTGTGCTTGATTCTGATAGTCCCTTAGGTACCTCAGTAGATTAAGCATGAATTATATACCATATATGAAGAAAAATAATAGTATAAAAAATTGGATGTATTGAACAAACAAGAGAGGTGGGCGGTATTAAACATAATATGAAGGGCATCATATCACACCACGAATGACTAATAATCACCTAGTGTATTTTTAGATTAACAAGAAGAATAAATATCGAATATCCACAAAAGCCAATCATCATGGGCCACCTGTCCCTGTAACAAACATACATACATATTCATATTCATATTCATATTCATATATAGAATAGATATAGGTGAAAAAAGTTAAGAGGAGGAGTAGAGCAGTTGATATTGGTTTGGAAGGAAGAGGCGTCACGACTCACGAATAATGATTCCATATTGATTGCCATTTTTTGCAATATTTCTTTCATTCAATAAAAGGAAAGGGACAGAAGAATCAGAGACTCGGGCCACAGCTGACTCTACGACTCTGCCTGCATTTACCCTTTTTTATTTTCCAATTACGATAACACTCCAACTCTCTTCGCATTTCTTTCATTTTCATTGTTCCAATCGAATCTGCTTCCGAGTAAATCAGTGCTGATGTCGACCAACGGGATTGATGGCGTCGTGGTTTCGGGAAATTGCTGTTCCAACAAAACCGAAAAGATTATTATCGATACCGATCCCGGCATTGGTCAGAATCCGAACTCGCTTTCTTTTTTCTTCCTTTTTCCCTTTTACATTGGATGATTTGTGTTTAATGTTGGCTTTGTTTCGAATGTGGCATCTTCCTAACTTGTAAATATTTAGTTATCAGGCAACTTGTTTTTTAGGCTCTGCAGATTCTTACTTTATAGCAAATCGTTTGGGCTCTTACTTTTGGGTTTGCTGACTTCAGATTTTGGAGTTTTAACAATCAGATGTTGGATGGAACATGTATAATATAGTCGTTTTGGTTGCATGATGGAATTGTTCTAATAGAATGTGGGCATATGTGTTTATCAGCTAAAGCTAAGTGTAGAAACTTCTGAATTAGTCAAGATGTATTTGCAGAAAAAGTTTCTGCTCCAGTTGAATTGAGATGCTTCTCTATTTAAGATCGAATTGCAGTGGCGATCTCCTTACAATTCTGCTTTACAGTCCGATTATTTGTGAATCTGCCTGAGAAGCATATTGACTTTAGTTGATTTAGGCCCATACATAAATGTATAGCTTTATCCATGCATGGCAATGTGTTAGATATTGTTTTATTATTTGAGCAGAATAAAGATGTATGAGAGTTAGGACTTTTCCCCTTCAATTTCTGAGATTTGAGTTTCTTCTTCTATATGGACGAGTTAAAAAAAACAAGTGGAGCCAGCAGTGGAACTGGAAATAGTAGGGAAGATAGAGAATACACACTCATTTTTGTTGAAATCCTAACTTCAGAGTTCAGATGGCTCTTTAGTTTGAGTGCTCAATAGAGACTAAAATTAATTTGTAACAGCTTTTATAATTGTAACAAAGGATGCCCTGTTAATATGCAGATGATAGCATGGCAATACTGATGGCATTTCAGTCACCTGAATTGGATATATTAGGACTAACAACAGTATTTGGCAATGTCAATACAGAAGATGCGACAAATAATGCATTGCTTCTGGTATGTCCTGTCATGTAGTCAGTTTCGCTATCCTGCTAAGGTGTGTGCTTAAGTTCCTTATTATTGGATTGTGTTCGTGATCTATTACTATTCGTTGTGCAAAGGATAGTGTGAGATTGCTGGCCGTCCGGATGTTCCAGTTGCGGAGGGTAGTTCTGAACCATTAAAGGTAAAAAATACTGTTTTATTTTTCAATGATTTGATATCTTTATAACAATATGTATGTTTTACCACAAGCTGCTACTGGAAGTTACTCTATGCATGTTATAGTTTTGAACTAAAGAAAACTCTTAACAGAACATGACTCTCTTATAGCACATAGACAGGGCTGAAATTTATAGTACTCATCTGTTTTCTTGACTCCATTATACAACTATCTCGTATCACAAAAAATAGGCTCAGTTTCAATGACTGTCAAGTCTGTCATATTGTGAAATGATACTGAGAATAAAGTATATGCGTATGTTTCCTTTGATAATATGTTATCATATGCTCTACTATTGCTGACCATATTGAAATCTGATACAGAGAGGAAAACCACGTATTGCTGACTTTGTCCATGGTATAGATGGATTGGGGAACATTGATCTTGATCCTCCCAAATCTGAGAAATGTGACAAATCTGCACCTGAGTTTTTGGTCGATAAGGTTTCTGAATATCCTGGTGAAGTCTCTATACTTGCATTGGGACCTCTAACAAATATTGCTCTAGTAAGTGATTTGTATTTTAATGGTTCATGAATTTTTTCATTGAATCAGCTGTAATTTTCAAATAATTATCATACATCCTCTCTTTAGGCTATAAAAAGGGACTCATCGTTTGCTAGCAAAATAAAGAGACTGGTGATTCTTGGTGGAGCTTTCTTTGCATTAGGAAATGTTAATCCTGCAGCTGAGGCAAATGTATGTGATCTGCCCATTCAAACTTATCTTAATTGTTAATAATGGCTAGTACGGAGTCTAATTATTTTATGCATGTTGGCTTTTTCATGCCTGAAATTCTTTTCATTTCCATAAGAGTAGAATTTCACCTTTTGCATTACTTGTGCCATTTGATGGGATTTTTAATTTGAACCTTATGTGGTGGGCAGATTTATGGAGATCCTGAAGCAGCAGATGTTGTATTCACTTCTGGTGCAAATATTGATGTCGTTGGCATAAATATCACAACACAAGTTAAACTCTCAGGTCAGTCGACTAAAACTTTCTAGTTTCGCATTACTATATACATAACTATTCCACATTAAGTAACGTCGTGTTGGAAAATCTTGTCTTCAGACATGCACCTTGAAGAGCTGAGGAAATCAAATGGAAGGCACGCAAAACTATTATGTGATATGTGCAAATTTTACCGCGACTGGCATGTCAAATCTGATGGAGTCCACGGTAATCCTTTGAATACATTAACCTTATATCTTCATTCCTCCTGACATTACAAAATCTCATTTTCTTTTTATTCAGGAATTTTCCTACATGATCCTGTTAGTTTTGTTGTACTTGTGAGACCTGATCTGTTTACATTCAAGAAGGGAGTTGTGAGGGTTGAGACACAAGGAATTTGTGTTGGTCATACCATAATGGATCAAGGACTTAAGAAGTACGTTCTCTCTCTTCTTCTCCCTATCTCTCTTTAATAACTCATTGAGCAAAAAATGCTTTGATGCAGATGGAACACAAGCAACCCGTGGTCAGAGTTCTCCCCAGTCTCTGTAGCGTGGACGGTTAACATAGAAGGAGTTCTTAACTATGTAAATGAAATTTTAATGAAGCCTTAGCTTTCAACATGCTTGAATATTGTTGTACATTGTGCCAATTTATCATTTCAAAAACTTCGGACACGCAAGAATTAATTGCTTACTCCTTCGACTTTGTTTAGTTTGGGTGTTTTCATCTTCTTTTTTTTGTGTGATAATATCTGATTCTATTACAATTATGTGGCGAAAAAAAATTCCATTAATCTAAGGCCATCACAACCTTTCATTGATATATTTATTTTAGTAATGCGGAGCACTTCCATTGATTATTTGGTTTCTTGATTTTATAGAAATTGAGGTACTGAAACAACGATATTATTGATAATTTTAGATTTAATATACATATACTTTTTAAAAATTTAAATACCTTTGAAAGAAAAATAGTTATTCAGTATAAACTTACTTCCGTACAAGGCCATCACAACCTTTCATGAAATCTAGATCATGGGATATATTGTTGCCGAGATTAAATCTAGATCATGGAGCTGGAACATGTCGTTTACTATTCTTTCAGCGACTCCGAACTTTAGGATAAATCTAGATCATGGAGCTGGAACATGTCGTTTACTATTCTTTCAGCGACTCTGAACTTTAGGAGTTGGTTCAAGTCAATTAGAATTGATGATACAGGGTAAAAATCACAAAAATTTGGGAGTCGGTGATGACTAATGCTGAATCTATAAATAGGTGGTGAAGATGGTGCAAAGATAAACGTGGAGGATTATAAGATTGAGCGTTCTTTTTCTTTTTTTAAAATGTTTTGTATTTTTTGTCTGATGTATTTTGATATTTTTGGTACTTTTGCTACTGTAATTTTCCATAAATAAAATTTCCTCTCTCTCTGATAAAAAAAATGTATAAATAAAATTTTCTCTTTCTCTGGTAGAGAAAAAAAGTATAAACCTATTTCCGGTAAGAATTTCAATCAGTTTTTATATTTTTCTTGATTAGAGTGTTTTCGTGTGTTGTGCTCAAGGTGATAAGTAGCTAAAATTATACTTCCTCCAATATATTATTATTGGCCTATTTTAATTCAAATTTTAAGATTTTTTTAATCAAACTAATGCAATAATAATAGGACTCATAATATATTTATCTTTTCTAACTAAATTTATCGATCTTTGGAGTAAAGAAATACTCCTCCATTCCAAGCTACGTGTTATATTTATTTTTTGACATGATATTTAAGGATAGTTAAAAAGTAATATTAAATGATGGTAAAACTATATATTATTTAAAGTTGTGTGAGTAATAAATGTGTTTTAAAAAGAAAATATAACACGTAGTTGAAACAACCTAAAAAAGGGAGAGTTTTATCTTTTCTTTTTCTTTTTGGGTTGGGAGAGGAGATTTGAAAATCAAAATCCAAAACCAAAAATATGAATAAATTGCAATACGTGGTTGTACATATCCAAAAATAAGTTATATGGTTGACGTTCTTAGTTTGTGATATTATCTAATTCTACTCTCTTTCCTGCTAACTATATGAGTTGACAAAAAAGAAAATAACGATATGAGGTGACACAAAAATAACGGCATGAGTTGAAAATTTCCAGCCGCATACTTGATTTCGGCCCAAATTAATGGATCAGTTGAAAATATCAAAACAGATTGCTAAAAGAAAATCAAGTCATTGAATCAAAATTTGATGTCTCAAATTGTAGTTTTGACTTTAATCGAACCATATGTGCAAATAACTGAAAGTGATCAAAACACTCACTGACTTAGATAACACGTAATCTACTAATCTGTATAGAAGTGTCAAAATTAGGAGACCTAATTGAATTTTCCAGATTTTTTAAAAAAAATTGTGACAAAGCTAAACAATTATACATGTCACTATTGTAAATCATGTCGACCACCTGCATGAATTTAATTTTCCTCGGGTGGTCAGTACTAATAGCCATAAAAAAGTGGATAGTATCATATAATATCATAGGTCAGTACAGTGTTGATGGGAAGATGAATTATTTTTAAAAGTCTATAGTAATATATATACACAATTAATTAATATATTAAAAGTAACCATATTTGACGGCCTGTACGTGTTCTCATATTAGAAAATGATGGTTGTGAAATGGACCAGGATGCATCATGCACGGGTTAAATCAAAGCTTAAATTAATTGAAAACGTTGAGAGTTAGGACCGACTTTAATCTCTCATCACTACTGTACTGTTCATACCAAACAAGTCAAATATACTCCGTCTAAAGTTTAGTTTATTAATTTCTTGGCGCCATTTAATAAAGCAGTTAAACCAACTCCTCCCTTTTCAAAAGTTTGGCCAACACTATTAAGCCTCTAATTTAACTCAATAATTAATCAATATATCTGCGTCGCATAACAATAGAAGATTACTCGATTAGATTATAGTAGTATGAATTTATTTAAAGTAGTATAATATTAATTAGGTCTTGAAATATATATAGTCAAATATAATTGATATGTAAAGTGGATACTCATTTAATTTGTTCAACTAATTAAAGCCACTAAGTATACCGAATTCTGTCTAACTCCAATCTAGTTAGATTCACGCCCTTTAACTTCATGACAGTTACGCTACCAAACCGTTGAACTTTTTAAAATCCATACACCACATAAGCATATGTATAGATGTAATACAAAGAGAATGATACATTGATAATAAATAAATAAATGAAAAATACACCCACTCCAACGACCAACAGAAAGAAACCAAAGCCATTATATGCAAGTGAAACCAAACCAAGTCAAAGGCAATTGCACTACTCCAACTCCTCCATCAATTCCCTTATATAATTCTTAGCTCTCAACCCCTAATATATATATATAGATATACCCTTACAAAACAAGAGATCACATATCTATAAATATATATTCTTTTGTGTTTGGGAATTGAAGAGGAAGAAAGCAAGCAAGAAGATTAAATATATATATAAGGATGAGGTCATCAGCAACGTCGATGGCATTAGGGGAGGCGGTGTCGTGGTACGTGGCGCTGCTATTGGCGATGATGTTGATGTTAAGGTGCTGCGAGTGCGACGAAGGATCAGACGATATAAGTATTAATAGGTGGACATGGTTGAATGAGCGTATGAATTACTCAGACAGAGGGAGAGCGTGCGACGAAATCTACGTTGTAAGAGAAGGAGAGACGCTGAACAGCATCAGCGAAAAGTGCGGCGACCCGTTTATCGTGGAAGAGAATCCCCATATCCATGACCCGGATGATGTTTTCCCGGGTCTCGTTATCAAGATTACCCCCTTCACCAATAGGTAGAGTCTAGAGTGAGTGGTAGACCAACCTCCTTCACTTATTTTCTCTTTAATTAATCACGTATATATATCATATATACTGTACCTTCTGCTCTTTCTTTCTTTTTAATTTCTCTTTTATATATTTATGCACTAGTACTCTCTCTCTCTCTATATATATCTTAAATCTGTAGTCATAGAAGTAAAGTTCCGTTGGATGTTGTTGGGTTGGGTGTTGACAACCTTAATAATATATATATAGTTTGTAATTTTAATCTATATATCTACATGCATGACTTTGTATATATATTTGCTCCAAACTCCAGTTCCATCGCAATGATTTTTCCTTTCACGTACCTGCACTAGGAATTGAGACCTTGATTTCCTGCAATTAACATTACATGCATATGAATGATCAGTTAATATTCTTAAAATCCATATATATGTGTGTATATTAATTCTACGTCACTCATTCGTATACGTATACGTACGTTTATTCAGAACCATATACATATACTTCACAAAGGTAATAACTGTTGAAATATAATTAGAATTTATTTTATGCATTTATCTATTTTAATATATTGGAGTTAGTGGGTATGAATTAGCACTAAATGTGATGAATTAGTCTAGTTAGTGAGTGTTTATTGTGAGTGTAGTGATGTGTTAATTGTGAGAGTAGTGGGGGTTTTATTTAATGGGTATTAGATGAAAGGTCTCATTTTGAGCCTATAAATATTTGTAGTGAATCAAAGAATGGTGTACCACACCTCACAAAATTTATAGAGTCTACAAGTTCCTCCATATTCCATTGAGTGTTTATCTTTTTCATACATAGTAGCTCTCCACATTCTAACAAAGTGGTATCAGAGCTTAGCTTTGTTTGAGTTAGAAAAGTTTGAGAAAAAAAAAATGACGAGTGAAACACCTTTCGTATCTCCATCACTCACCAAAGAAAATTATGAAAATTGGTGCATAAGAATGAAGGCTTTGCTCGGAGCCTATGAAGTGTGGGACGTCATTAACAATGGCATTGTTGCTACCGATGGATCCTCAAGGAAGAAGGACCAAAAGACGCTCACACTCATCCATCAAGGTTTGGATGAAAAGATGTTCGAGAAGGTTGCCGGAGCAACAACCTCCAAAGAAGCATGGGATATTCTCCAAGCTTCTTTCAAAGGAGTTGATCGAGTGAAGAAGGTGCGGCTCCAAACATTGCGTGGGGAGTTTGAATCTCTACGTATGAAAAAATTTGAATCCGTTTCGGATTATATTTCAAGGGTGTTGGCCATTACAAACCAAATGAAAAGATATGGCGATGATCTAAAAGATGATCGCATTGTTGGGAAAATTTTGAGATCTTTAGATCCAAAATTTAACTATGTGGTTGTTGCAATAGAAGAGTCCAAAGATTTGGACACCTTGTCCGTTGATGAGCTTGCGGGCTCATTGCAAGCCCATGAAGAAAGGTTGAAGAGGTCGATACAAGATACGGTGGAGCAAGTATTGAAAGCAAAGCTCTCCTTGAATGACAAGGAGACAAGTTCGAACCTATCTCAAAGAGGTAGAGGACGTGGAAGAGGTCGTGGCCAAGGACGAGGTCGTGGAAGAGGAGGACGAGGTGGACGAGGTGATAGAAATAATGAACAACACCAAGGTTCTAACCATTGTGGAAGGGGTCGTGGTCAAAGTAGAGGCCAAAGAGGTGGAGGTTCGAAATCAAACCAAGCAAGGTATGACAAATCGAATATTGAATGTTATAATTGTCATCGATTTGGTCATTTTGTTTGGGAATGTTGGCACGATGTGGAGGAGGCAAATAATTTCATGGAGACCAATGAAGATAGCAAAAAAGATGATGGAGGTCCCACTTTGCTTCTTGCGTGCAAAACTAATCAAGAGGAGGAGAATCGGTGGTACCTTGATTCCGGCGCAAGTTGTCACATTTGTGGAGAAAGAGATCTTTTTGTGGAGTTTGATGATTCCATTGGTGGATACATCACTTTTGGAGACTCCTCAAAAGTTCAAGTTAAAGGAAAAGGTACCGTTTTAATTCGTTTGAAGGATGGAAGTCATCAATTTATCTCCAATGTTACTTATGTCCCGGATATGAAAAGTAACATTTTAAGTTTAGGACAACTTTTGGAGAAAAATTATGATATTCGCTTGAAGGATACGAGTCTAACCATGAAAGATGAAAATGGTAGATTAGTAGCAAATGTGTCAATGACAAAGAATATAATATTTTTGTTAAACATTCAAAATGACATTCCTATGTGTTTGAAGTCTTGTTATAAGGATAATTCATGGTTGTGGCATATGAGATTTGGTCACTTAAACTTTGATGGTCTTACAAAAATGAGCAAAGGAGGCATGGTGAAAGGTTTGCCGAGCATAAATCTTCCAAATCAATTTTGTGAAGGGTGTCTTCTTGGCAAGCAAGCACAAAAGAGTTTTCCAAATGAGTCTTTGACAGGATCTCAACATCCATTGGAGTTGATACACTCGGATATGTGCGGTCCAATCAAGCCATCATCACTTGGTGAGAATAATTATTTTTTTAATTTTTATTGATGATTATTCTCGCAAGACATGGGTGTATTTTTTAAAGGAGAAGTCAGAGGTGTTTGAAACTTTCAAGAAGTTTAAAGTGATGGTGGAGAAACAAAGTGGATACCAAATTAAGGCGCTTCGATCCGATAGAGGGGGAGAGTACACCTCGAATCAATTCAAAGATTTTTGTGAGGAGAATGGCATTCGGCGTCCAATGACCACTCCATATACACCTCAACAAAATGGAGTGACGGAGAGAAAGAATCGGACAGTTCTCAACATGGCAAGGAGTATGTTGAAGAGTAAGAACATGCCGAATGAGTTGTGGGCCGAAGCCGTTTCATGCGCCGTCTACTTGATGAATCGTTGCTACACAAAAAGTGTGGGTGAAGCAACACCACAAGAAGTTTGGGGTGGTCATAAGCCAAATGTCTCTCACTTGAGAGTCTTTGGAAGCACTGCCTACGCACATGTTCCCGATCAAAGAAGAGCTAAGCTCGATGATAAAAGTGCAAGGTATATTTTTATTGGCTATGATCAATTCTCAAAAGGTTATAAATTGTATAACCCAAACAATAAAAAAGTTGTTGTGAGTAGAGATGTTGAGTTTGATGAAGAAGGTACATGGGAATGGATTGTTGATAAGAAAATCAACAATTATAATCCATTTTTTATTGATGAAAAAGAAGATATGGTTGAGCCCAATACACCACCATCGACGCTAAATCCGCAAGATGGTCAAGCTAGTGAGGCTGCTTCAAGTGAAGGACCTCGACGAACAAGAACCCTACAAGATTTGTATGATGCAACCGAAGAGGTAACAAATTTGAGTGATTTTACTCAATTTTGTTTATTTGCGGAAACGGAGCCTGTAGGATATGATGATGTCGCTCTTGATGAGAAATGGAGGAAAGCCATGGATGAAGAAATAAGAGCAATTATCAAGAATGATACTTGGGAGCTAACCTCACTACCGGCGGACAAAAATACAATTGGCGTGAAGTGGGTGCATAGGATAAAGCGTAATGCAAAAGGGGAGATTGAGAAGTACAAAGCAAGGTTGGTCGTGAAAGGGTACAAGCAAAAAGCCGGAATTGACTATGATGAGGTATTTGCACCCGTTGCTCGCCTTGAGACTATTCGTTTGCTTATTTCCATTGCCGCCCAAAATCAATGGAAAATTCATCAAATGGATGTGAAGTCCGTATTCTTAAATGGGTACTTGGAGAAAGATGTCTATATTGAGCAACCATTGGGTTACATTTTTAAGGGCCAAGAGAAGAAGGTGTTGAAGTTAAAGAAAGCTCTCTACGGCTTAAAGCAAGCTCCCCGTGCTTGGAATAATCGTATTGATGCGTATTTCCAAGAAAATAGTTTTTCTAAGTGTCCACATGAACATGCTTTGTATGTCAAAATAAATAATAATGACATATTATTTGTTTGTTTGTATGTGGATGACTTGATTTTGACAGGCAACAATCCAAAGATGTTCGATGATTTTAAGAGAGCCATGGCGAAAGAATTTGAGATGACGGACATTGGATTGATGTCTTATTATCTTGGGATTGAAGTGAAACAAAGAGAAGATGAAATTTTCATTTCACAAGAGGGGTATGCAAAAGAAATACTTAAGAAGTTTGAGATGGAAGATTGCAATGTGGTTGGTACCCCCGTGGAGTGTGGAGTAAAGATTCATGCCGATCAAGCCAGAGAGAAAGTTAGTCCAACATTCTTCAAAAGTCTCGTTGGAAGTTTGAGGTACCTAACCTGTACAAGACCCGATATTCTTTTTGGAGTTGGAATTGTTAGTCGATACATGGAAGCTCCTACCACTTTTTATTTAAAAGTGGCCAAAAGAATACTTCGGTACATCAAAGGTACAATTGATTATGGAATTTTATATTCTCCTATTAATGATTTCAAGCTTGTTGGATATTGCGATAGTGATTGGGCCGGTGATGTTGAAAGTAGAAAGAGTACAACCAGATTTGTGTTTTTCGTGGGAAATTCGGCATTTACATGGAATTCAAAGAAACAACCTATTGTTACTTTGTCTACTTGTGAAGCGGAGTTTGTTGCGGCTACCTCTTGTGTTTGTCATGCTATATGGTTGAGAAGTTTGTTTGAGGAACTCTACTTACCACAAGAAGGTGCAACGGAGATATATGTTGATAACAAGTCCGCTATTGCGTTAGCCAAGAATACGGTATTTCATGATAGAAGCAAGCACATTGATACAAAGTATCATTTTATTCGGGAGCACATATCCAAGAAAGAAGTGGAGATTAATTATGTGAAGACACGTGATCAAGTTGCAGATATCTTCACAAAACCATTGAAGTTTGAAGACTTTCAAAGGTTGAGAGAATTGCTTGGAGTCAAGAAGGAAATTTCAAATTAAAGGGGGGTGTTGAAATATAATTAGAATTTATTTTATGCATTTATCTATTTTAATATATTGGAGTTAGTGGGTATGAATTAGCACTAAATGTGATGAATTAGTCTAGTTTGTGGGTGTTTATTGTGAGTGAAGTGATGTGTTAATTGTGAGAGTAGTGGGGGTTTTATTTAATGGGTATTAGATGAAAGGTCTCATTTTGAGCCTATAAATATTTGTAGTGAATCAAAGAATGATGTACCACACCTCACAAAATTTATAGAGTCTATAAGTTCCTCCATATTCCATTGAGTGTTTATCTTTTTCATACGTAGTAGCTCTCCACATTCTAAAAATAACTGATCACAGCTTTAATTTTCATCAATTCCATTACTGGGTATATAGAGCATGAATTATATATAACTTTATGCTATAGTTCAAACATTGATGCCCATTATTAATTTGGTCCATGCTTTCTAACTGCAAGTTTACCTCAGAGTACGTTGCCAATTGAAGTCTCATTTATTTTTATAGCTAGGGACAAAATTAAAACTCCCAATTGCGAATTTTATACACTCAAAGAATAGCTGTAGTAGTTCTACATTGAAAGATTTATGTTTTATCTGTTTTTACTGTAAGGCAAATTGTTTCACGTTAAAAGAAATAATATTCCCTCCATGCGATTAACGTTGGCCCTATTATCAAAATTGTGAATATATTTTATTTCTTTTTGGGTAAAAAATAATGAAACAAATGTAGTAATATATATTACTAATTTTTCTAGATGATTAATATATAGGGTAAGATTGCATTTGCCTTTTATGATATATATATATATATATATATATATATATATATATATATCCATCTGAAATGATGAATAAGAAGAAAAACAAGACGCATTCTTAAAAAAAATTGTTCTGTTCATTTCCACTCGTTAATCTCCTAAATTTTCAATTCAAGGAGGTCTAGTACTCTAGTACTTTTCCTCCTATTTTTGAGGGACAATTTTATACCAAGTTGGAAGAATATTATTATACTTTTTAGAGTGAAAACGAGGAAGAATATTTAGAAATGAAAATCAAGAGGGAGAAAGGAGGGGAAGAAGGAAGATATTTAAAAGGTAAGTGGAGTAATATTTCGATTTTCCATTCTTTGAAAAATACTATAAATTTATATTTCAAAATGAACGCAACCTAAATATAATTACTCCATTATAATTTTCTGTACGAATAAGGAATTTGACTTGTTATAGTAGATAGTTTAAAAAAACTAAAAAAAGATCCAATTTCGTGATAATTAGAAGTATTCAAAATATCATAATCGAATTATAATTGACGGTTTTGAAAAGTGTAACCATTATTTATGGTTTAGTTGCGAACCATAATCGTGTAGTTGTAGAGAACAGTTTGATTTTGGTTCTAAATGTTCGGAACCATGAACCGACAATATCTCAATATTTTTTAATAGATCTTTTGTATCTCTAATTCAATTTTAACTATTATATTATATAAAATCATTATTTATAATTCATAAAATTACATTTTAACTTGTAATTAATTCATATAAAAGTACACCTTTTATAAGACTACGGGATCCGCGTTTCATATTGAAACTATCTTGAATGGTTTTGGTTTAGCGTGAATTGTAATAATCACGATTCGAGTACGATTTTAAAATAATAAAATTGTGAATCGATGATTCTATTAAGAGGCCACCATACCTATAACTATGGACACCTCTAGTGGTAATTGTATAAATGAGTCAAATTAAATATCGACATACAAAATATTCACTGACTTGCTATTACGTCGAGCTTGATTTTTATATTAGAAGACTGAATATTAACTAATTACATCTAAAAAACTTAATTAATTAATTTTTAAAATAATCTATTTATCTCGTTAAAAGTGATGATATCCATAAATTTAAAAAAATAAGTTTTATTATTTTTAAAAATAAATCAATATTAATAAAACAATAAAAAAAAACAAATCACTTTTAATATAAATACAATTGAAATTTATTTAGCAAAATTCCTTGATGTGAAAATTCGAGTACTATTTGTGATATAATTGATGAATTTAGTGTGAATAAAGTCAATTTATGTGTTGAAATAGACATGCTCACGTGATCTAATATAGAAGATCACATATTATCAGTAAGTATGTTTTCAATAAGGGCACGAGTTTAAATTGAGGTGACTCACGACTCACGAGTTTGTAAATCGGAAGTGCTACAGATATGAATGGCGAGTCGTGAAGTCAGGTGTGAAACGTTTTGCAGATGAATTTGGAGCTCACGATTTAGATATTTATTTCATTTTCATGCTTACGGTTAAAAGATTTTGAAAGAGTTGATAACTAGCAAAGAAAAGGTAGGGTACTTGGGCTATTGATGGGCCTTTTTGTTAATTAAAGCTGCTTTCAAGTTGAAGTAATAAAATCCACACGGCCCAGCCCAGCCCACACCACTCTTGATCTTCTCTTTCTATATCTCGTATCATATCTGCATTCTGGACATAGGACAACTAGTTTTATTTTTATTATGAATTTATGAGGAAGAGATACGTCACATTCACTCAGCATCCATTCACTAACTCAATATTATATTGCTGTTTGTCCTAAAATTTTAAAATGCCTCCAAAGTGAGAAACTCAAATAACTTTCTAAAATATGTTTACATACATAGATAAGATTTGACTAACAACATTTCCCCATTAACTTATATCCTAATCCTCTAAATGTGGCCAACTTTAGAACATGGCCATCCACGCATAGTGTGGTTGCTTCTTCATTCACGCTTTCATCTACTTATAAAAGATGCAATTATTAGCATATATCTCTCCATTTACATGTGCATACATATAGTTAATGTATACATTTACATGGACAGACTTTACACATTGAGTGAGACTTAAGGATTTCTTCTTTAAAAATGAGCAGATACTTATTTCCTTCAAAATTCCTATAGGAAATTAAAATAGAGAAAAACAAAATTTAGAAGATAAAGACCCCGCGCGCGCACATATATATATATATATATATATATATATATGTTCTCTCCACTTTCTGATTGGTGTTCAATTTTTTCCTAGGATTAAATTTAAGGCGTTCAACTCTTGCCAAAAAGTGAAATCTGGAGTTAATTAATTAGGCTGCTCTATAAATTTAATTGTATTGTTTAGCATTTAATTTACTCATTTGTAATCCTTCAACATCCAACTACTACTACAGTCTACATCTATTCCCCTCCCAAAATGAAGAAGAAAACAAAGACAAAAAAAGAAATGCTACACCATTAATTCTTTTAATTTATTGTGGTCAAAGGAAACCTATTTGGTTGGTAGTGGTGTATTTAGGAATTTGCTATTACAAGGTCAACATAATTATAACTTGTATGTATTCTGACCAAGTGAGAAATTGAGTTGAGCCCCCCATTCTGACCAGACTAACCCTCACCAAATTCTTCGTTCAAACCTTCACCATGCCAATGCTTGTACCAGTACAATCATATTGTATATTATATATTCATTTATATATAAATATATAATACATGATATATATATATATATTAAATTACAATACGCAAAGTAGCGAGTATGCATTATTTGACAAAAGTAATAAATATAGGAATCTAAAATACAAAATGGAACAGAGCAGTTGTAAGTATAAATTAATAAGCCGTCCCTACGTTTTTATTCTTTAGCAGAGTATATATACATAACAAACATATATTCCTTTTTCTCTCCACCTCATTCCCAATCCATCATCATTCTCTCTAACTCTAATTAATGGAAACCTCCACTCTCTCCCTCTCTTTCTTCTTCCTTTGCTGCTTCCTCTTCTCGTCAGGTACGCACTTATTAATTTCTCTTCAACCTCCAATTCTACTTCCAAATGTTCCACTGAACAGTTGATTTCTCTTCAAAAATTTGCAGAATACATCTGCATCCATGGTTCGCCTCTCCTCCACCACCATCACCATCACCATCATGGTTTGAAACCATCAAAGATATTCGTATTCGGAGATTCGTATGCAGACACCGGAAACCTCAGAAAATCATTAGGAAACTCATGGAAGGAGCCGTACGGCGCTACCTTCCCCGGAAAACCCGCCGGCCGCTTCTCCGACGGCCGCGTCCTCACTGATTACGTTGGTATGGAAATAAATAATAATATTAATTAATTCTAATTAACTATTATAGTTAAAAAGAAACTATGTACAGTGAGCGCGCGATATATATCTTTTCCAGTAAGTTCATTATGACATTTTATATAGTCCACTTTTTCTTTTCTTTTCTTTTCTGCTTTCTCTCTTTTCTGACGGTTTGGCAACATGGTTTGCCTTTTCTTTTAATGCTCTGGTGACTATTATTACTGATGCCTTTTATTTGTGCATGTAAAAATTATAGTACTCCTCTTTCACACTTTTGAGTATGTTCTCACAATTTGGAGGTTTCTACGACTAAATGCCTTTGTAGTTAGAAATATTCAAATTTAATATGTTATCAGACTAGCATGGATCATCACTCAATATCATTATCAAAAAATATCCAAATTTAATGGAGTATTTTAAAATTTTAAAACATGGTTTATTATTGTTAGTTTATATCTTATTTGGCTATTTTATATTTTGGCTTTTTATATAATTGGTTCTCTGACCATCATTGTAACATATTTGACACATGCACCCCTTCCATTAATCACACCATCGTGTTTGAACTTTCTTGATGCTATAAAGTTAAGTAGATGCGATT
The DNA here is from genome assembly GCA_026898415.1 of Leonotis leonurus. Classification (NCBI taxonomy): domain Eukaryota; kingdom Viridiplantae; phylum Streptophyta; class Magnoliopsida; order Lamiales; family Lamiaceae; genus Leonotis; species Leonotis leonurus. The sequence goes on along the minus strand of JAPKLX010000045.1, from coordinate 1,137,744 downwards.
ATTACATACATTCGGAAACTACGCAGCTGTCATTATATTATATATTAATTGTTGTTATTGTTGTTATTATTATTATTGCTATTATTATTTCCATACTCTCCTTTTTCTGGAGTTATCTTTGGCCATGCAATTATAGTTTACACGTTGCACACCTTTTCTACTAAACTATGTCTTTATCTTTATATGAATATATGCCCCACGTGGAGTGGTGTCATGTCTATCTACGCACAATTAAATAAAGTATTAAAAATTTAATCATACCGAATTCGTGGCCGGATTGATCAATAAATATGAATATAGTAGGCGAGTTATTATCAATCCATAAATAATGGAGTATATATATGTAAGAAATAAAATTATAATATATAATTGATATAGTTTTGAAACGCAGCCAGGTTCTTGGGACTGAAGTCTCCAATAGCATACGAATGGAGGAAATTAGGAGGGAAAAAGGTGCAAAATGGGATGAATTTTGCGTATGGAGGGAGCGGTGTGTTCGACACACAGGGCCAAATATTACCCAATATGAGCACTCAAATTGGGTTTTTTGAAAATCTAATGCATAATTCAATTTACACCAAAAGGGATTTGAAGTCTTCTGTTGTTCTTGTTTGTCTCTCCGGCAACGACTATGCTGCTTTTCTTTCCACTGGTCCAAGAACTATGCAGGTAACTAGCTAATTCATCTTTATTATTAATTCTTTTTATCTTATATCATTATAAATATTAGTATTTGTTCGAAATTAATTGATTAACTATAATTTTATATATATACCAATATACCATTACTTTAATTAATACCTTTGATTTTGTCAAAGTTGGGAGTGATGAGCGTGTATGATGGTGATCATCATGTTGGAGAAACCGACACTAACTTTTGCACAATGCATGCATTTATATTTATTAGGTCTAATTCAATTAATTCCAATAACATGAATCCAAGCAAATTAGGTGGCAATTGTCTGCACTTGAATGTAGGATTGCAGTATTTTACTGCTATTTTGGTAGATAGGTTTGGACTGATTAATTTGAATAGTTTGAATTATATACTACTAACATATGACATGTGCTCGACATCTGGATCTTTATTCCCTACCTAATTAATTATCATCGTATCATCATCATGAACTGCGGCGGTTGCAGTATCTCTCAGTTGTCGGTATATGTACTTCTTAATTAAATGTTATTGAAATTATTTTATACTGAGTTACCTCGTACATATATATATATATATATGAAATCTTCTTACGTTCCAATATAAAATATATGCTTCTGTCTCTTTATACATACCCTAAGATCTCACTCGGTCCAATTAATTAATGACGTACCCATTTCTTTATCTAGCTAGCTAGTACAATTATCCAAACTTTGAGGCAAGACACACAATATGACGTCATCTGATCATTTTACAATAAACCACGAAAGAACCTTAATTTTCTGTTTTGTGGTGCATTGTGTCATCAGGGTGCGCGCGGTTTACTTAATTTTAATCGTGATTCACTATATTTAATCAATTAATTTAAAAGTAGTAATAACTATTCCTATGCGATTTTTTTTAACTGTATTGTCAATGTGTATTATTTAAAGAATATATTTGAATTTAAATGGATTGATTGATGAATTAACTAATGTGGATGCATGCAGGATCTGCAAAATTTCATACCTGGCGTGGTAAATCAGCTTGGCGCGAATTTGAAACGAATGCAAGAACTGGGAGCAATTAAGGTAGCCGTGACATCGCTCCAACCTCTAGGATGCCTTCCTCGTACCACCCTGGATTCTTCTTACCAGCAGTGCAACGCCACCGTAAACCTAGCCGTCTCTTACCACAACCTCCTCTTGCAGCAAACTATATCCAAACTCAACAACGACTCCAAAACCTCCACCTTCTTCCTCCTTGATCTCTACTCCTCCTTCACCACCGTCCTCACCCAAAAGAAAGACTACCAAGGTGCATGCGAGCTCTTCGCATTATTATTAATTTTTTAATTATTATTCTAAGTAATATATACATAGATATGATTAGCATTCAAGCTAATGTGGTGCAATAACTATATGTATTGATTTGAATAGGGAATTTGAAATTTGAGACCCCATTGAAGCCTTGCTGCGTGGGGTTGGATGGCTACTTTTGCGGCAGTGTGGATGAAAAAGGTGCTAAATTGTATACGGTTTGCAGTGATCCCAAATCTGCGTTTTTCTGGGATTCGTCGCACCCAACTGATGCTGGATGGCATGCGGTTTACACCGCTTTAATTAAATCTACTCTTCAACAGAGACTTTGAATATCTATCTTATTACTTCATTAATTCTCATCACCATCTATTCTCTTCATTACTTGTTTTTTGTAATTCCATCTCTCGTGAATTCTTGCTATATTCTGTTAGTTAATGCAGTTGAATAAAATTTGTTTAATCAAACTTTTTGTGTGGATCAGTTGCATTAGAGGTGTAAATTTGTTATCAACATCTTTACCGTAGAGGTGGAGCTCAAGGATGGAATGCAGTTTCCCACGCTTGTGTTTCACAATTAAATTAATCATTTTAAATAATTAATAATTATTTGAAAATTATTTTAAAAATTATATACTCTATTTTTTAATTTGATAATCCCAAAATTAATTAAAGATGGCATTAAATGTTAAAAAATAGTTATATAAATCCTAATATTAAGTATAAAATTAAACTAAAAAAAATTAAAATTTAATTGTGGTAAACAAATGTAGGAGACTTTAATCACATTCCCAACTTGATTACGTATGAGTTTTTGAAAACGGTACTTATTGCATGATACATATTCAAATAGGTTAGTTGGAATTTTATGGTTAGAATAATATTTCATCCATCCATTTCAGATCTTAATACTTTGATGAGACACAAGTTCAAATAATATGTTTTGAATTTGGTTGGTGTTCTCACTTTATAACTTTTAAGTAATTGTGTGTATTAGTTGGTGTTCGAGTTTCACTTTATATATTATTTTTAATTAAATTATTTATACTCATTATAAATAAAATTTTGAAATGTAAAAAAAATTGAAACAAAAATAACAAAATATAAAAAACTTTAAAGACATAGAATACCACATAAATATATAAATAAAGTTGCTTTTAAAACTGTGATATGTCATGGACAAGGGAATATAATTAAGTAGTAACACAAAATCAATTTGAAGTGTTATTTCTCGGTATCTTAAATCTTTGAAATTCTACACCATGGTCAATTTAATTACCTTAGAAAATTGAAATGGATCCGATCTCTCTCTATAGCATATAAAAGTGTACAATTTATAAAATCTATAAACATAATCAATAAAGATAGGGCTCGGAAATTAATGGCCTATTGCTATAAATTATTGCATTCTTCACCAACTCTTTGATTGTAATGTAATTTTTGTCTCCTAGTTTGGTAATTATTTGTAAATTACAACAAATATTCTTTTAATTAAATTTAAATATCATGTCTTAACAGTATCAATACAATTTATTAGTTACTACTACTACTTGTTTCTTATAATCTCTATTTTTTTTTGGATATAATCACTCATTATTTACAAGTAAAGGACTAAATAGGCCGAAAGAACTAATTAGGCTAAACAAAAGAATCATTAGACTTGTAATTGGACAGAGGCCGCGCGAACGCAGGCCTCCACTAACACAAATTATGACGCAGACTCGGCCACTTGGGCCGATCTTAAGCGGACGCCCTTCCAAAGTGCAATGGAAGTCGGCAACTTAGGCCATGGGTTTTACTGATCACCCATACACCTCGTCCAGGTAAGTATGTTAAAAGAATCCACTTATTTTCTTTTTATAGTTATCTTGTATCTCTAGTTTTAGATTCTCCAGCCGGTGTGGGACTCATAAACACATCACCATTCACCAGTTCTCTAAATATATGGGAATTTACATTATTTCGGGGGTAAAGACTAACTCAACCTTCACTTAATGCTTAATTAATTCTAAATCTCGAAGTAGGTTTTGATGTGTTTGATTTTTCTTTTTTCTTTTGTGTTTATGAACGAAGGTGTCCAATCTCACCATGATTGAAGTAAGGCACATTTGTGAATATAAGGACCCTTTAAATATAATTACCCGAGCGTTGCATGTGATTATCACGATATGTTTATAAATTAAAGCTATAATATAATAAAATTATTTAAAATTATATATTATTTAAAAAATTATATTACCCTTAAAACCAATAATATTAAAAGGATAAGACAAAGTCAATTTTATAAGAATTCATATTTTATAATTAGAAGATATTTTGTTCAATGTCTAATTCTAACATTGTGTAAAAGTCATCACATTTAATGTGCTCCCTCCGTCCACGATCTTTCTTCTCAATTTGACATAGTTAGTGGAGGATGAGGTCCACTTTATTGATGATGTGTAAGTGTATAGAGTAGTGAGTGGAATAAAGGGCCCACATTAATAATTACATATATTGAGTAGTGTGTAATTAGTGGAGAATGAGACTCACATTATTGATGATGTGTTGAATTGTGAGTGGAGTAAAGGGTTGCCAAAAATAGAAAGAAAGTGTGAAAAAACTTGATGGACAGACCAATAAGAAAAGTTGGGAAGAAAGATCGTAGACGGAGAGAGTATAATTGATGATTCTACTTTGCTCGTGGTTGTTGGGCTTGGATCAATGAAGAAGGACTCTACTTTCAATATTGATAAACAATTTAATGTTTCGTCTTCGTACGCATTCTTTCTCCTATCTAATGCGTGTGCTAAATAAATAAAATAATTTATATTAAATTAATACTAGTATGAACATGAACGAAACAATATTTAATTTAATTATATATTAAACCAATTAGTTTCACCACTTGACCATTGATATATTCTTTTGGAAACAACAACTATCAGAACTTTTATTTTTCGCCTTAAACCAAACATTGACAAGAATTTCATATTAATTATTAATACTAGTATGAAGATGGCCTCCTATTATGTGAAAATTATATACACATAACTAACCGTCTGTATTCAAGGATACGACACTGTAGTATTTGGTCCTTAGCAAATCCTGTGAACTAATTTACATATCTTCAATAGACTTTGCTTCATTATATTATTAAAGTGACAACAACCTTAGACTAATCTTTAATATTAAATCCAAGAATTACGTACCTCTCTATCTCTTATTTATCTTTAAATCCCTATAATGGCGGCATATATAAATGCATGTGTTTATATGTGTTGTTTAAACATGGTATTTATTTTACATCTATGTTGGCTTTTGGAAAGCAAAAATAAAGAAACTGGATTTTATGCTCAATCAACATTTAAATATCGCACTCGTCAAGTAATATTTAACTAATCTGCGGTTAATAAAGTCGGTTTACACTGTATCTATCGTCAGTGGTGGATCACTGAATAGTTCATCTGGACACATCGAAATTATTTTTAATTCATCAATTATTAAAAAAAATGTATTACATTAACATTATATGGCTGCCTCATGTAAAATTCGAACTCAAGAACTTTAACTTTGGACATTAACCTCATTACCACTAGGCCAACACACGCGAATTCATCAATTATTTATTAAGGCGTTACTGTCTTACCTATATTTTTTTATTTCACCAATTCGTCTATATTTTCATTTTGGAAAGAAAAACAATTTAGTGACAACGAACACAAATTTGATGAGTGGCGTAACTTATAAAAAATAATTAAGATAAATTCTAATATAATTAAAATGAAAATGAAAATGAAAATAAAAATAAAAGTACGTGACCTGTATAATGCAGTCGAAATTAGTGGAGAAGTTCACACCCAAAGATCCACATTGATAATAAAACAAATTGGTTCAGTTTCATATCGCTTGTGAAATACACAATATTCATATAATTAAGAGTATCTATATATAATATATTCCATCATGGCGCGAATATAAATTCGATATATATATATATATATATATATATATATATATATATATATATATA
>JAPKLX010000045.1:987213-1131770 GCA_026898415.1 Leonotis leonurus | reverse complement strand
ATATATATATATATATATATATATATATATATATATATATATATATAAGGGGGCCGGATCTAATAGAATCCAACCCTTAGGTGTTAATTAGGATCCAATTAGGACCGTAGATCAATTGTATTTGAACGACGAGAATTCAATATAATTATTATACTAATTAAAATTAATATAATGATTATTTATTATAAGTAAGATCAAATTAGTAATTTACATTATGGAGATTAAATTTAAATTAACAAAATTAATTGAAATAAACCTAAATTTGGGACACTACGATCAAAAAAATAGAATTACTAAATCAAATAAAATCCAATAAACAAGATAAAGTGCATTTAAAATAATGTTATATCCTATTCATTTAATTAAATTTCGTTCTACATAAACATGTAAATTTTAATCTTAGTTAATTTTCACTTTCATTAATTAAACAAAACACACTCCCTTTAATTTACATGCAAGCACTTTAATGAGTAAGATGCATCAATCGCTTTCTTGCCCTCACCATCTTAAATAAAGACGATTAGTATTAATTAGGGCTGCAAACAAGCCGAGCTACTCGGGACTTACTCGGTGCTCGATTTGGTAAAAGTTCGTTCGAGCTCAAACTCATTAACAAACGAGTCGAATTCGAGCCCGAAATCGAGCTCGACTAAATTAACGAGCCGAACTCGAGCAGTATGGTATTCGACTCGTTTTGCTCGTGAACATGTTCGACTCGTATATTAATCGAGTCTATTCGCGAACTCTTAATCGAACCTCTAATCGAGCCTGTAATCGGCTCATTTTAGTTTATGTTCATTTGAAATGTTGAAAGAATATAAGTTTAAATCATGTATTTTGGAACGAGCTCGAACTCGAGCTTTTCACGAGCCAAATTCGAGCTCAAGTCCGAACCGGACACGAGCCGAACTCGAGCTGAATTCGAGCTCAAATATTTTATCTCAAGCCGAGCTTGCGCATGAATTTAAAGTTCGACTCGAACTCGAACCCAAACATGTAAAATATTAAACGAGCCGAACCCAAGCAGAGCACTACTCGGCTCAACTCGGCTCGTTTGCAGCCCTAGTATTAATCAAGGTTAAGTTGGGTTTTTCATTAATAAGTGTGCAAAAGTAATTAAAATAAGCTATGCGATTTTTAAAATAAACAATGTAACTATTTATTACAATATATTATAAGTAGAATTATATATAATAATTTAAGCATTATTATACCACAAAATAAGTCATGTGGTACTATAAAATAAGCAATGTAATTATTTATTACGGTATATTCTAATTAGAATTATATAAAATAATTAAGCATTATTATACCACAAAATAAGCTATTAGATATTTTAAAATAAGCAATGTAATTATTGCTCACAGTATATTCTAATTAGAATTTTATATAATAATTAAGCATTATTATACAACAAATTAAGCTATGTGGTGTTCTAGAATAAGCAATGTAATTATTGATTAAGAATTATTTATAATAATTAAGCATTATTATACCACAAAATAAGTTATGCGGTGTTCTAAAATAAGCAATGTAATTATTGATTACAATATATTATAATTAGAATTATATATATATAATAATTTAAGCATTATTATACCACAAAATAAATTATGTGGTGTTCTAAAATAAGTAATGTAATTATTGATTACAATATATTATAAGTAGAATTATATATATAATAATTTAAGCATTATTAAATCACAAAATAAGTTATGCGGTATTCCAAAATAAGCAATGTAATTGTAACATGATTGAGATTTATAAATCATTAATTGATACAAAAGGAAACTCTAATGTTATGGCAATAGAAAACTTAATAGTTATTAAATCACAAAATATATAATAATTAAGCAATATTAAATTATTAATTCCGGCGGTGAGTTATTATCTAATTTATAGCTTAATTTTAGGTATTATTGTTGAAGACATGTATATATTAAATAACTTAAAATTATAATAATAATAATAGTAAATTTAGTTTTATAACTTTTAAAATAATAAAATAATAACATAATATTAAAATAATTGAATAAATTATAACTATAGATCAAATTAAATCAACGATCAGTAATAGATCCTAGTTAACACGTGGGGATAAAGTTAACATTTGAACTCTCCTCTATAAATATATATATATATATATATATATATCAATAAAAATGGTTTTATCTTCACATTTTATGCGCAATTATAGAGTTCAAAAGTGGCGGTTCTTCGTATCAACTTCCATCATTAGATCATCACTCAACCTATTATTACTAGCTCACTATCCTAAAGAACGAAATGAAACAAAAGAAAAACCACACTATCTCGTTTTTATTGCAGTACTCACTCCACCTATCAAAATTATTATTGCCGCTTTCATTTAGGCAAAATATAAAATAGCCAAAAAAATTATAAAAGACAAATAATAGCCACCAACATAATAATTGTTAAATTCTAGCCATTTATAAATTTCTTGTACTAAAATACCCTTGTAATTATATTTTATATTTTTGAGTATGAATAGTATGAATTGTATCGAATCCAACCATTCATACGTGATACTTAATTTTATTAAACTGTATGTACGTATGAATCGTATGAATTGTATTGAATCGTACCACTCATACGTGATACTTAATTTTATTAAGCTGTATGTACGTATGAATCGTATGAATGAATATTATTCATACCTTTCATATCATCCGTACCATTTGTACCATTCATACAATTAAGTAGAAGGGTATTTATGATAATTCACATTCAAAATGGCTAGAATTTAAATAGTATTATGTTTGTGGCTATTATTTGTCTTTTACTATCTTCTTTGGCTAGTTTGTATAATTAACTCTTCATTTAATACGAATTTTAATCATATACTTTAATTTTGTATGAAAATGTATAATGAATAAAATTTAAGATTCAATTACTTTATTATTTTTAAATAATTATATATATTAAATGGATTAAGTTCACTTAATCACTATAAATAAAAAAAATTAATATTTTTTTTATAAACGAACCGATATGATAAAACGTGAAACTTTTGTAAAAATATAATTTATCCGTCCAAACTATCCGGATATATATAATCGTTAGAACATTGCAAACAAAAGAAAATACAAATATCGATAATAATATAGCTGAGGGCCATAAAAAGAAAGGAAAATTCGAAGGCATATGATGAATTCAAATTGAAAAGAAAAAGAAGCACAATAAAAACAAAAGGTAATGGAAACATGATGACGTGTCCCACCAGTAACCAAATATCCAGGTGAGGTACCTTAAAAATATCAAGGTTGTTGGAAATTTGAAATATAAAAATAACTAAATATAATAATAACTCAACAGTGCGTTTCTTATGCCATTAATTGATGTTGTTTTTTTTATAAAAAAAATTGGTTTACATGACCGCGTCACGAGGACTTGAATTTGAAACTTTGACCTTAAGCATTAACTTTACTATTACTAGGCCAACACACACTCGAGGACTTGAATTTGAAACTTTGACCTTAAGCATTAACTTTACTATTACTAGGCCAACACACACTGCTAATATTTTTTCTTCATCACTATCATTATATAATGAACACATATTTCAAACAAGTATAATGCGACATATTATTAATAAAAAATTCATTGACTATATATAGTATCAGAAAATAGTTCAAAATGACTAGCTAGCTAGCTACATATATAATTGCCATTTTACACTCGTATCGACTTTGCTTGGTATGAACAGCCGCAAACATTTGTAAACAGTTCCATTATGAAGATCTTTTTTGTTAATAGTGATAGCTTTAATTAGGCTCAAAGTCTCAAAAGTACAAGTTTCAACTCCATCCTTTAATTATTGACCCAATTTGATCAAAATGGGATTAGTATCTCATTTTGTATTTCACGCGGCATGTCCTATAATCCAATTTTAGTTTTTTTATTTATATTTTAGTTTAATTTTGTGTGTTTAATCTCAGGTTTATATATCCCGCCCAAATAAATATATAAGTTTTTAATATTTAATATCATTTTTAATTAATTTTTAAGGTTGATGATCAATTAAAAAACAATGTATATAGTTTTTAAAAAATTTAACCCTTTTCAAATACTCCATGTGTCCCCTAAAGGCAATTTATTTCTTTTTTGTACGTAAAATAAAAAGTAGTAGAAACGATGAATAGGTGATAGATCAAGTACACATTTTAACATGTTTTTTTTACCAATTTTAGAAACAAATCAATATTAGTTTGATAACCAAAAAGGAAAACAAGATGAATAATTGTTAATTATAATTCATTATATCATTTTTCTTATTCTTAATAAATATTAATTAAAATAATAAATTTAATTATGAGATATAAAATATAGAAGATAGACACCAAATCTCATCTTCGATTTGATATTTTTGTACATTAAAATATTGTGTCTTTTTTTTTAAAGAAAGTAAAGTTCAATTATTAGTAGAGGTGTAGGTCCAGGAGGAATTTCCTAATAGCGCTATACATATTGGCGTAAAATACTGCCCAACTCTAGCTTAAGCTTGTTGGAGCTACAAATCATTTAAACAATGTTCTACTAAATGTCTATTTAACTACCTGACATATTCTCTTTCTATCATGTGATTTTAAGTCATCGTGCGTATATAATAGTGCTTATATGTATATAAATGTACTATCTTCATCCACTATATGTATAGCGCTATTAGGAAATTATGTTAGGTAGTGGATGATCAAGATAGTACATTTATATACATATAAGCACTATTATATACGCACGATGACTTAAAATCACATGATAGAGAGAGAATATGTCAGGTAGTTAAATAGACATTTAGTAGAACATTTTTTAAATGATTTGTAGCTCCAACAAGCTTAAGCTAGAGTTCGGTAGTGTTTTAAGCCGATATGTATAGCGCTATTAGGAAATTCCTCCTGGACCTAATTTACCATTGACCATGGAGTTACTACTCCATTTATAGATTATATATCCTCAATAAATGGATCTTATTAGTTCCACATATATAAATGTACAATTTATAAATTTTATTTTATTTTACTTATCCATATACTCTGTGTATGTGTCTGCTTGTGTCATTAACAGATACTCCCAACAAAGCCTGATATTAGTTTCTCTTTTTTCCTTTCAATTCATACACACACATATATAATATATATTAATCTCTAATCTTCTTCGACCTAGAAAGCTTTTTCACTTGAATAAATGGCCTCTGTTGCATATTCAGTACTAGTCCTCCAATACTTTGAGGAGGCGTGATGGTTATTGTTCATCTCCTCATTAACCTTGATCGCATCTCTTTTGGCAATGATTTTCAGCTTGAAAAGGAGGAGGATTTGGTGCAATTGTGAAATCTGCGAAAGCTACAAGAAATCCAAGTGGACAAGGGAGTTCCACAACCTCTGCAATTGTTACACGCATCTCTTTCAAAACTCCTCTAACCGTACTGTCCACATCCACGTCCTCAACAACACCATCACCGCCAATCCCGACAACGTCGAGTACATGCTCAAGACCAACTCCCACAACTTCCCTAAAGGGAAGCCTTTCTCTGCCATCCTCGACGACTTCATCGGCCGTGGAATCTTCAACGTCGATGGATCCTTCTATGAAGAAAACTAAGTTCATATTCATGGAAGAAAGAGCAGAAATCAAAATGGAACGAAGAAGAAGAAGAAGTTGCAGTCGAAGAGAGAGAAAATAAATGTGGAAAGAGAATAATCTCATTTCTGTTATATCTAACCAACTCTGATACATGTGTATTTATAATATTCGCCCAAGTAAGCGCTGAGCTGACAAATAACAACATAACCAACTAATAAAAACGTAAAATGAAAGAAACACGCTTTATTCTATCAGAACCAAGAACAAAGCAGAAACAACCAACTGCTTCGCGATCTTCTTCTCCTCGATGCCAACAGTCACATTAACCTCCAAACTCTATACTCCCCCTCAAGATGAAGCTGTCAATACATTGGAAAAGCTCATCTTGCCAAGAATACTGGAAAAAGCTGGAGAACTCAAAGGTTTAGTAAGTATGTCAGTAAGTTGATGAGTTCCTTTAATATGCAACGGCTTGATAACTCCTTTCAAGTATTTTTCCCTAACAGTGTGACAGTCGATTTCAATATGCTTAGTTCGCTCATGGAAGACATGATTAGAACTAATGTATACTACAGCTTGATTGTCACAGTACAAAGGTGTAGCTTTGCAAGGCTTAAAACCAAGATCCCCAACCAAACCTCTCATCCATACTATTTCACATGTTGCTAATGCCATAGAACGGTACTCTGCCTCAACTGAAGATCTAGACACAGTACTTTGTTTCTTGGATCTCCAAGAGATTAAAGAAGACCCTAGAAAGAAACAAAAACCTGAGATTGATCTTCGAGTGTCTGGGCAAGCTGCCGAATCTGCATCACAAAACATGCTCATCTCCAAGGTAGAAGTATTAGAATAAAACAAACCATGACCAAGTGTGCCTTTAACATATCTTAACACCCTTTCTGCAGCATGAAGATGAACTTCACAAGAACTAGACAGATACTGACTGAGCTTATGTACAACAAAAGACATTATATAAAAAAAAAAAAAAAACACACACACACACACATATATATATATAAAGGTGCGTGGAATAGAAAGTTGCAACAGATACCTGAAAAGGACATTAATCATTTGAGCCACAAATTATACGAGGTAGTGCTCGGACATCATTTCATACTTTGATTGCAATCTCAATCTGCATATATGAAAATGTATCACCTACTCTACGTGAATGTTGCGGAAGCTAAATAAGAACACAAGGGATAATTTTGTGTAGGCTGTGTTAACAAACAACCTACACGGCAGCCTTACGGCCAAAAAGAATAATCAAAATAAGTGTTGTGTTGTTACAATGTTTCGGACCACACAACATCAACACTTCTCACAAAAAAACTAAATGCGTGATCTTACAAAACTCGGATCACACTCACTAAACTACGAAATGAATCTGAAAAAGGTGTATCTCTAACTAAAAACGATATCAATAGAGATAACTCATGGGCTTGGACTTCATAGGATTGTAACTGCCAGCCCATGTCTTCCTTGAATTTCTCAACCGCTGTTGTGCTCCGCAAGAATCGCTAGGCAGTTTGTGTGCTCCGTCCAATGTGGAAACAACTTTCCACTACGCACTAAAAACTCAACTGCCTTCCACTCCTTGGTTGGTCTTCTCCTTATGACTCGGTCAGCTCAGTTTTTCTCACTCCTACACCAAGTCAACGTCCACGTGGCAACTCAGCATCAGCTTGTTGTGTTGAGCAAAACAACGAGTCAAACAACGAACCTGTGAAGAACACAAAAACACACGTGTTAGGTTCAACATAAAAATAACAAAATAAAATACCTAACAAACTCCCCCTGTTTTTGTGCCTTCTTCACAACACCTTCTTCTTTGAAACTCCCCCTAAGTTTATGCCTGCAACAATAACTTCAAACAACCAGCAAACATAACATGCCAAGATAATAGTATCACAGATCAGATAAGCAGCAATCGAAACATCAATAAGCAGCAATCAAACACCATGGCATTCAAAAATAGGTGCTGCCAAAATCATCCACGATTAGCATCCACAAAAAAAAGAAAATAGAATTGTTTTGAGAATGTTTTCGACCACATATGGTCACACAATCAGGCCACCCGGCCACATTGTCAAGCATCAGCCTCCTTGTCGTCCCCAGCAGCTCTACCATCATTCTTGCCCTCAGCATCTCCTCCACCATCATGCTCGTCATCAACATCCGCCCCGACGTCTGTGGCTGCGCCTTGTCCTCCCCCTTGTTGGGAAGAAAGGCACGCCTCTAGAGCAGGTAGGAGAGCAGCGAGGGGAGTCAGTGCATCCAGCAGGGAGGTCAGGGTATCCAGCAGCTGTTGCACAGTTTGCGTGGGCATGAGAACTCCAGAGATTGCTGGTGCAGCAGGATTATGCCAAGGAAGATCCGCCACCTTACTCTTGCTAAACAAAGAAGGATGGATGATATAGACTGGAACCGGATCCGCTCCCTGACTCCTGGTGACCGACGTGAATCCCTGATGAGCCAGCACCCTGCAGATAAGAGAGAGAAAGGGCAGAGACGAAAGTTAAGCTTTGGAAGAGAGAGCAGCAAATTGCTCAAAGATAATGCGCCCGAGGTTGAGGGGTTTATGACTCCCCACAAGATGGAGCAGGACTCCGTGCTGCTGAGTAACGACAGTGGTGTTGGAGGAAACAATCCAATTGTAAGTTAAGACCCGGTGTAAGATCGAGTAGAGATGGGTCAGCCATGAAGACTTCATTGGCTGGACCCACTTGGATCGTTTCCCGCCGGTAATTGCTCGAGCAACCTCATCCAGATCAGAGACTGCTTCTCCCTCCACATTTGGCAACCCTAGGGCAGAGTTGATGCTGTCCAACAAACCCCGTGCGCGGAAAAAAGCCAGAAGGTTGAATTCATCGAAGCTAGACTCATCAACCGTGCGTTCACAGGCACAGGGTAGAGTCTTAATACGCTTCCACTTGATAGCGGCAGTTGTATCATAGAACTGAAGGTTGAGTGCCTTCTCAACATCTAGTGGGAGAACCTCGTCGTCAGAAACGTCGAGGACCTTCTCTTTGCCCTTCACCGTGGTTGCGGCAGAGGAAGTTGGTTCCAGTGTGATAGCAGGAGAACTTAGGCGAAGACGCTTGGGAGCCGAAGAGATCTCATCCTCACTGTCATCTGGAACAACAACAGTGGGGGCTGGAATCTTGGTCTTTCTGGAAAGAGTAGAGTGTGTGGACTCCCTGGTGGCAGGTCGGCGAACAAGAGGAGTAGGCGTCGGAGATGGAGACTGAGACTGAGACTGAGAGACAGCAGGAACCGGCTCTAAGAGAGCAACAGTAGTAACGGTGGGAGGAGCCTGTCCAACCACAGCGATGATAGGAGTTTCAATCGCTGGAGAAACTAACTCCTGGATAGGCTTTTCAACCGTCAGAGGAGTGGCAACAATGTCAACGGCGGCACTTGGAGCCGGAGCGAGAGTAGGAGGGTCCACCGTAGAAGGCGAAACATCAGCTGTAGCGGGCGGCGGCACAGTGACAGGCAGTGACGTTTGGAGAGACTGTAGCAGCGAAGGGTTTGCAAGAAGCGCTTGCAGAATGGCAGCAAGGTCGGGAGTAGATGGGGAAGCCATTTGATGAGGAGTTGGAATGATGAGAATAGAGAGTGCGAGAGAACAAGAGTGGTGAGAGAAATGGGAGTGGAGAAGACGACGGTTTGATTTGAAGCGGAAAAAATGAGAATCGGTTTTGGGAAGTGGGAAGATATCGAGGAGAGAGAAGAGGGTTTAATGGGGTTTTTGGAGAGAGAGAGACTGCTGTGACAGGTTAGTGTACGTATTAAGTGAACAGTCTGGCGACAGTTCATCTCCAAAAGGTGTGGCGCTATTTGAATTGCAACCTGACATAACATCCTAGAACACGCGACATGACATGTATAACCCACTATCACAACAGAGAGATACGGAAGTGGAGGGGAACATACTTGACTATGGGAAAACAATAAACCAAGGTCGCTGACATGCAAGAAAACATTTTGAAAAAGAACACACCATTTTTAAGAGCACTCAGTCTAGCTTGCTCTGTTGTGTCAACGATTGTTGCAACATCCACCTGGCTTAATAGATAAAATATGTGCAGAACTACAAGAATCCAAAGGTTAGTGAGCGTAGAGTGCATCGTCGCAGCGAACGCCGTGCCCCTAGCCTTTCACCCTTGAAAGCAGTCGCAGTTGCAATCCTTTTGTAAGGTAGCATCGTCGTAGCGAGCGCCGTGCCCCCCAAACTACTTGGATTGTTTACCACACAGATAAAAAAAATATATAGAAATAAAAGCAGGTTTCAGAATATTGAATATGTTGACTAAGATGTTATCCCAGCAAGCTAGACACAACAAGCTACATCCTTGATATAGATAATGAAATATGGGAATTAGGATGTAGCACAACACACATTTTAATGAAAAAAACAGAGACCAAGAGATTTTCGTAAGAAAACAAATCTCTCATGATCCAAGGATTTTGTGAAGATGTCAGCAATTTGGTTCTCAGTTTTCACATATTCAAGCTTGATTACCTCTTGTTCCACTAACTCTCGAATGAAGTGGTGTCTTATGTCGATGTGCTTAGTTCTGGAGTGCTGGACAGGATTCTTGGAAATGTTTATGGCACTCATGTTATCACAGTACACAACCAGGTCATTGTTGTCTAGCCCATAGTCACTTAACATCTGTTTAAGCCACAACAATTGTGTACAACAGCTACCTACGGCAACATACTCAGACTCAGCAGTGGATAAGGAAACACAGTTTTGCTTACGGCTGTGCCATGACACAATGTTGTTTCCTAGGTAAAAGCATCCTCCACTTGTACTCTTCCGATCATCAACATCTCCAGCCCAATCAGAATCACTGAAACCTACCAAGCTCATGTTCATGTGTTTAGAGAATAATATGTCTAGGTCAACAGTTCCAGCAACATACCTGATTATCCGCTTAACAGCTTTGAGATGAGAAGCTTTAGGTTTAGCTTGATACCTGGCACACACACATACGCTAAACATCAAATCTGGACGAGTGGTTGTTAGGTACAACAGGCTTCCTATCATTGATCTGTAGAGTGTTGGGTCAACATCTTCTCCAACATTATCTTTTGTTAACTTCTCTGTGGAGCCCATAGGTGTCTTCATGTGCTTTGTACCTTCAAGATTGAATCTCTTTATCATTTCCTTGGCGTATTTGCTTTGAGAGATAAAAATGCCATCTTGTCCTTGTTTAACCTGCAAACCAAGAAAATATGTGAGCTCGCCCACCATGCTCATCTCAAACTTAGTAGACATTGCACTTGAAAAATCAGTTAACATGTTACGGATGTAGAACCAACAATCATATCATCAACATAAATTTGAGTAATAAGAATGTGTTGTTCTTCCCTTTTTATAAACAATGTCCGGTCAGCAGCACCTCTCACAAATCCATATGTGAGAAGAAAATTTGTGAGATGTTGATACCAAGCTCGTGGTGCTTGTTTGAGACCATATAGAACTTTCTTCAACCGAAAAACGTGATCCGGTTTGTGAGGGTCCTCAAAGCCTTTCGGTTGCTCTACATACACCTCCTCCTTTAGCTCGCCATTAAGGAATGCTGCCTTCACATCCATCTGGTATAGATTTATGTTGAGGTAGCATGCGACAGCTAACAGCAGCCGAATGGATTCAAGTCGGGCTACTGGAGCAAATGTGTCATCAAAGTTGACTCCTTCGACTTGTGTATACCCTTGAGCAACTAATCTTGCTTTGTTGCCCACAACAGTTCCTTTCTCATCAGATTTGTTCTTAAAAATCCACTTTGTGCCAATAACATTCTTGTTGGTTGGCCGGGGAACAAGGTACCAAACATCGCTACGCACAAACTGGTTGAGTTCTTCATGCATAGCATTTATCCAGAACTCATCAGTTAGTGCTTCCTTGATATTCTTGGGCTCAAATTTGGAAACGAAGCATGTTATGCCTTCAACTGTAGAGCATATGGAGTATAGATATGCTATTTCTCTATAGTTTATTTGCTGTTTTCGCCGGGTCTGAACGCCGTCCTCAATGTTTCCAATAACTTGAGTAAGTAGATGATTCTCTCTCACTCGCCCTGATGGTTCTCTACGAGGAGTGACCTATTGGGACTCATCTAGCTTATCTTCGGGTTCCTGTTCTGTGGTGTTGACCTCCACAGTAGTGTTAACTTCTGTGTTTGGTGGAACAGTTTGCGTCTCAACCGGAGGTGTAACAACTCTCCCTTCATATATGTCGTCTTCTGCGTCCACTTCTTTGTTGACATTACCTACATCATCAAAGACAACATTAACTGATTCTTGTATCGTTTTGATACGAAGATTAAATACCCTATAAGCTACACTGTTTGTTGAGTACCCGACAAATACACCTTTGTCACTTTTATCATCAAACTTAGTTAGATACTCTCGATCATTTAATATAAAACAAACACACCCAAAAACACGAAGATGTTTTAGGTTAGGTTTTCTCCCTTTTAGTAGCTCATATGGTGTTTTAAATGACCCTGGTCAAATGTTGACTCGGTTATTGATGTAACAGGCGGTGTTTACTGCCTCAGCCCAAAAACGTTTCGCCATTTGGCTTGAGTTCAGCATTACCCTAGCCATCTCAATCAAGGTCATATTCTTGCATTCGACCACACCACTCTGTTGTGGGGTTTTTGGAGCAGCAAATTCTTGATATATACGTTTGTCATCACAAAAGCTCGTGAAACGTGAATTCTCAAATTCACGACCATGATCTGACCTTATGCGAGATATTCTAGCATCAAACACATTAGTAACACGAGAAAACATATTTTTGAACAACTCAAATGTTTCAGATTTTTCTCGTAAAAAGTAGGTCCATGTGAACCTAGAAAAATCGTCAACCACAACAAGTACATACCTTTTACTACCAATACTTTCCACTTCCATGGGTCCTACCAGATCCATGTGTAGGAGTTCAAAGCATCGGTTTGTCCCAAAATATTGCTCACGATGTTGTACGACAGGATGTGAGGCATATAGTTGTTTTCCTCGTTGACAGTCGCCACATATGATTTGGTCAGCATTTCCAAGCTTTGGTAAACCTCGTACAGCATCCATCTTGATTAACCTACCAAGATTTTTAAAGTTAGTATGACCTAATCTTTTATGCCATAGCATGACATCATCAGCTTGAGCCTTGTTGCACTTCACATGATCAGTCATATAGCAATTATCAGATGATCTTTGACTTGTCATGATACACAAGTTACTGTTATTGTATACTTCACATGCATCTTTAGTAAACTTCACAAGCATGTTTCCATCACACAATTGACTTATGCTTATTAAATTCGCCATAAGTCCCTGCACATGATAAACATTTGTTAAGGCAGGCAAACCAGGAACATTTAGTGTACCTTTCCCAACAATTTTACCTTTTGAGCCTCCACCGAAGGAAACATTTCCTCCATCATATGTCTCATAATTGGAAAAGAAAGTTTTGTTACCTGTCATGTGACGGGAGCATCCGCTGTCAAAATACCAAGAGCCTGAAATGTTAGTCTTCAAAGCTGTGTATACAACATTACAGGTTAGGTCAGATTTCTTTACCCACACTGTTTTGGGTTTCTGTGATGGTTCACACTCAGATCTCTCATCCCTTTGTTTTTGATAACAGAAAGGTCTTATATGTCCTGGTTTCATACAGTAATGACATATATACTTTCTCCTATATCTTTTACTCTTTTTCTTACCTTTCTTACCTTTTCCAGCTGGAGAGATCCTTTGTTTCATCTGTGTTGAGGTCTTTGCGATTACAGCATCTGTTCCGCCTTTTGATGTTTCTCCTTCCGATGTGGACCTTTTACACAACACAGTTGGTGCAGCGTATCCAAGGCCTTGTGTACCGGGGTTCGCACTGTTCATGATCTCTTGGAGAGTGTAAGTCCCAGTACTCCATTTTCTGATGGTCAGCTCTGCCTCTTCAAGTTTTGACTTAACCTTGGTGAGCTCCACATCACGTTGTGTGATCAATGCCTCTTGTTTTGACTGAACTCTCTTTAGACGTGTTACCTCAGTTGTTGCGGTCAGCAGATCTCTCGCTTGATGTTTCCATTTGCACAACAACTCATCATATAACCTTTTTAATCCTTGGATTACCATGACTGCATGATCATCACATTCTTCACCACATACAGAGTCTATGTCATCCTTAACACTTCCTGTATCATCAACAGAAGCGTTTAAGCAAAATAATGTAGAGTAGTAGTTAGAATCATACCTTTTGGAGTAGGCTGGATCATCAACGTGTGGTTCTTGGGTTTGAACAGTTGCGTGCAATGCAAGGTTCTCAAACATGGCTTCATCCATATCTTCGAAGAATTCATGCTCATCATCATTCCACGACACCTAATAAGATTTACCTCGTTTTCGAAGTGTGTTGGCACACTGATTTGCAAAGTGTCCAAAGCCTTTACACTCATGACACTGGATGTTGTCCAGTTTTGAAGAGTTATACCTAACTACTTCATTAGGAGCTTTCTTCGTGGGGGGTTGCCTCGCCTTATTTTTGTCTTTTGGAGGTTGATAGTACTCAAACCGTGGCACATCTTTTTCCTTGGATTGATCTTTGGCTCGCTTGTAACCTATCACCATACGGTTAAACTTCCTAGTGATCATGGCAATATCTTCTTCGTCAAAGGTCTCCTCTTCTTTAGGTTCACTGGGGTCCATTTGTAACTTACTGCCCGATGTTGAGGAGCTTGATCCTGCAGTCAGAACCATTGTCTTCTTCTTGGGAAAAGTCCCTCTTGCCTCATGATTCATCTCATATGTTTTGAAAGAATTCATGAGGTCCGTAAACTCTAGCGCATTTACACCTAGAACAGTTTCAATGGCTGTTACCTTCATATCGAACCTAGGTGGCAAGGTTCGAAGTGCTTTGGAAACAAGCACTTTGTTGCTCAGAGGATCTCCTAGGTCTTGACACTCGTTAGCGATGTCAAGAATCCTTTTCATGTAGCTAGAGATGTCTTCATCTTCCTCCATCTTCATATCCTCTAATTGAGAGGCGAGGATACGTAGACGAGACTGCTTGACACTCTTGTCTCCTTCACAGTGTCTTTGTAGAATATCCCAAGCATCTTTCGCACACACACAGTTCTTGATTAATTTGAACATGTTTGTGTCGACAGCTGAGACTATAGCATTTAGTGCTCGATCATCAAGAGTGGCAGCTTCAATTTGTTCACGTGACCAGGAACTTTGGTCTATTGGAACACAATCGCCGTCAGCATCAGTTTGCTTTGGTGGTGACCACCCATTCTCCACAGAGATCCATGCTCGTCTATCAAGAGATTTGATATAAGAGCGAGTACGTGACTTCCAGTAAGAATAATTTGAACCATCCAGGATTGGAGGCCGAAATGCTCCAGTGCTATTTGGATCCATCTTTGCGTTAGAGCTGTGATACAATTAGGACCACACTCAATATGTCGAGTGATGGCTCTGATACCACTTGAAAGTGTATCACCTACTCTACGTGAATGTTGCGGAAGCTAAATAAGAACACAAGGGATAATTTTGTGTAGGCTGTGTTAACAAACAACCTACACGGCAGCCTTACGGCCAAAAAGAATAATTAAAATAAGTGTTGTGTTGTTACAATGTTTCAGACCACACAACATCAACACTTCTCACAAAAAAACTAAATGCGTGATCTTACAAAACTCGGATCACACTCACTAAACTACGAAATGAATCTGAAAAAGGTGTATCTCTAACTAAAAACGATATCAATAGAGATAACTCATGGGCTTGGACTTCATAGGATTGTAACTGCCAGCCCATGTCTTCCTTGAATTTCTCAACCGCTGTTGTGCTCCGCAAGAATCGCTAGGCAGTTTGTGTGCTCCGTCCAATGTGGAAACAACTTTCCACTACGCACTAAAAACTCAACTGCCTTCCACTCCTTGGTTGGTCTTCTCCTTATGACTCGGTCAACTCAGTTTTTCTCACTCCTACACCAAGTCAACGTCCACGTGGCAACTCAGCATCAGCTTGTTGTGTTGAGCAAAACAACGAGTCAAACAACGAACCTGTGAAGAACACAAAAACACACGTGTTAGGTTCAACATAAAAATAACAGAATAAAATACCTAACAATATATATGCATTATCATGCATTTGTGGGTGTCTTTATGAATATCTCTAAATTAAGGCATAAATAATACTGCCAAGAATTAATGATATTATACATACTAATTATTTGAAATAAAATGTTAGTTACAATTAGCACACTTAATTTCTCGGTTGATTAAAAAGTTTTGAAACGAAAGATTAGAGGAATTTTTTACTAATATCTTGTTTTTCATATATCTCATTCAATTGGCAATATTCGTTTTTGTAATGGATTTTTAATATTGAGGCTTACTTGACTCTGACAGGGGAGGGGTAGGATTACATATGTTGTAGCAGCTGTATGTTTATTGCTAAGGTATTGGATTTGAGTGTATACTTTATAATTATAATGAGATGAGTAGTTGAGATTCAAAGTCTGTCTACCAACTCACCTGATTATGACTGACTAACCGAACCGAATTCGCCATTAATCTAATTGAGGCAGCTCTAATTATACTGTTAACTAAAGAGAATTATAATAATTGTCCAAACTTATTGACTTCTAGTTAGATTGATGGATCATTATCAATCTCAAAATGAAGAGGAGTCTGTGTTCTCTTGTTCTAATGTTGCTACAAGTTCTGTTAACTCTTCCAAATTGTTGACAATTTTCAAAACACTTGCCGGAAGAAAGAAGAGTAATAGTGTTGTAAGATCACAAAATGAGTTGGATCATTATTTGGAGGTAGACATTCTTCCTTGTGTTGATGAAAATTTTGATATACTTGGTTGGTGGAAGGTGACCGGAACACATTATCCAACACTACGCCTTATAGCTCGTGATATCTTCGTTGTCCCAATAACCACAATGGCTTCAGAATCAGCTTTTAGCACTAGTGGGAGGGTTCTAAGTGAACACTGTAGTCGTCTCACACAAAAGTTATTGAAAACATTAATGTGTTGTCAAGATTGGCTTCGTAAGCAACTTGAAGGTATTAAATTTAAATTATAATGGATTTTGTTTCTATGTAAAGATAAATTTCTAATGTAAATTTTTTTTATTTTGTATGTGAAGAAAAAGATGCACGTTTTTGGACGTGTCTTGAAGATGTAGAAGAAGAGTTTAAGAAAGATTGTTCTACTATAACCATTGAGTTGTAATAATTTATCTTCAAGTTAATTGTGGATTTGAACAATGTGGATGTTAACTGTGGATTTGAATTCTTGATTATATATGTGGATTTGAACAATGTTAGTATTTAATATTTCTTATAATTTTTTTTATTTAGATTAAATTTACTTTTAGGAATTGAATTAGATTTCGTGGGTGACAGGTATCCATCGGGTGGTGGGTACGGGTACCCGTAGGGTGGCGGGTTTGAGAGTTTTTTGTGCCTGTGGCGGGTCATATTATGAAGATGAGACACACATTGGAATGGGAAAACATTCGAAGATAGGACGATAGGGGGGGCCAAAAGCGAGAAACTAAAGAAGGCACTGGTGGCTGAGTCTGCAGGAATATAGAAGTGCTTGCAGTGACAAAAGAAGATTTATCTAGCTCGGATGAATTTGGGTCTTCTTCAGTCTTTCCTAATGCAACCTTCTTCGCTTTAGCTAACTGCAAATGTAAAAAAATTCATGAAGTAGAATATCTTTTGAAGAACAAGAAATCAAGGATCCAAATGGACTTTACTTGCGCTTTCGGAAAGTCATTTCTTTCTTTAATGCTCCCATTTCAAAAAATAAGAAAATCAATATGTCACAAATATGTTTACATATTAATAATGAAACAAATTAATAGTACTAACTAGTATGTGTGCCCGCTACAATACACATGAAAATGTAATTATAATTTATAATATTATATTATATGTATCAGATCTTCATCTTCAATTTCTTTATCGTATTATTTATGATTTGGTTTTATGAGTTTTGTGTACTAAGATGTACCGTCGTAATTAGAGCTATCAAAATTGTCGGATTGAATTTTACGAAAATTTTGAAGTTTGTCCAAATTTTCTCAAAAGTTTTTGAACTTATAAATATAATACTCAATTCAACCCTTCTACCGGGGTGATGAGTTTCATCCGTTCATGTGATGTCATTGTTTTAAATTTAGTAAATTTAATAACTCTTTGTACAATAAATATTTTTACTTATACGAAATATTTTAATTTTTAGTAATTCAAGATTAGATCTTTAATATTTTAATTAAAAAATAAAAATAAAAATATATATTATTTATAATGAGCAAACTTGTTTAAACTCAATATTTGATCCGTTCAATTTCTTTTTATGAAATTTTCGAACTCAATTATTTTCGGTCCTCAATTTTTAAAACCTAACTCGTCCCAAATCCCGACTATCCCGAGCGGACATGTCGGGCGTGAGGCATGTTACAACAGTTCTGTTCACACAATGTATATTTTGATAAATAAATTACTACTAAAATAAATAATTGATTAAAAATATTAATTTGATCATAGATACTGATACTATAAATAAATGACATGTTTTAATATATAAATTCATAATATTATTCTATTATGTTATATAAGAATTTTCTTTGCGTAAGAAATAAAAAATATCTTAATAATTTATTTTAATAAATTAACTAATATATATATATATATAATTATTATCACGTTATAATAAAATATATTTATATTAAATTTAATTACTTTTAACCATTAATTTAGATAAATAGTGGAAATATATATTTTTTTCATTCTTACACATAATTTATTTCTTATATGAACTCAATCCACACATATATGATATATGCACACATTTTCATTAATTATATCATTTCGTAAAATATATAAAATAATAATATGATTTTATTCATAAAATTCTAAAATTTCATTATTAATAATATTAAGAAAAACAAATAAAAAGTACAATATAATTATTTTTATTCATTTATAATGTTATAACTTAATATAAGATAAAAATAAGAAGTTAAAAAACAAAAACAAAAAAATAATAGAATAAAAAATAGAAGACAAATTGAGAAATAATGACAAAATATTTTTGCTTACATATATAAATTATAAATTTAAATTATAAAACATATCATACACTTCTTTTATCTTTTGTTTTTAATAATCGATCATAGACTGCTTGAATCGGAGACCTATTATTTCAGAACAAAACATATTGTCTCGTCTCGTGTATAAACTTCTACACTAGTCTAACACAGTAACACTGCACACACACTTCTTTCTCTCTTTCTTGCAACGGTTCTTTCTCCCTTCCGCTATTGTTCGTCGCCTCCTCCAACGGCGTCCCCTGCTCTGCCTCATCCGCCATTGTTCGTCGCCTCCACCACCTTCCCCGTGCTCTCTATACTCCTTCACCGCCCAAACGAGATAGGTAAATAAACTTCCTTTATCATATGGAAAATGAACTGACGGCGTCCCCGTGCTCCCTATCATAGATTAAGAAAACGTATCTTAAAACTCTCAAAACGTTTTTGTCTAGACTAGATAGAATACGTATTTTAGCTGTATCTTTTATCTATTTATTTTTCCGGCAGCCAAAGTGGCGTATCGTGCTTCTTAGAAAGAAACTATATATATATATATATATATATTTAATATAAATTGATATATTTGGGCCTCAATTTTCGTAGGGGTCTGAGGCGACCGCCTGAATTGCCTCATGGATGAAGATAAAGATAATATGCTTCGGATATTAGTGGCTACGGATTGCCATCTTGGTTACATGGAGAAGGATGAGATTCGGCGGCATGACTCGTTTCAAGCATTTGAAGAGATTTGCTCAATCGCTGAGCAAAAGCAGGTGTGGGATATAGTTCTTTATTTCAGATTAACCTTACTCGCATATATGAATTTTAATTCTTGAGTTTAGTGGAAATTGCAATTGGCATCTATAGAAATGAATATGTAGAGAAAATAGAAGGAATTGCACGAAATCATAGGATCGACAGTGATTTTTTAATGTCTTATGCTCCCTTGCTTTTCTTCTTAAATGTATTATGCTTTCTTTTGTGAAACATTGCTGGCCTTCTGATGTGTTTGTCATGTGTGCTTTACGTCATTCTTTGTTAGGTGGACTTGATACTTCTTGGTGGTGATCTTTTTCATGAGAATAAGCCTACGAGGTCAACCTTAGTCAAAACCATTGAAATTCTCCGTCGTCATTGCCTCCACGATAAGCCAGTTCAGTTCCAAGTCGTCAGCGACCAGACAGTGAACTTTGCCAACTCGTAATCACTTTCTCGGTGAAACTCTTTTATCTTAATCTTCATCAATGTCTCTGTTCTGATGTCTATGATGCTACTTCTTGAAGTTTAATACTGAAAAATCTTGTTGGATCCTAGAGCACCTTAAGCCGAGCTATTCAAAAGAATTTCACTGTCCGAGATGTCTACTAGATTTTACAGATGACCTACCTTCGTTTTCTTTATGTAGCTTTGGCCATGTGAACTATGAAGATCCGCACTTCAATGTTGGGTTGCCAGTTTTCAGCATTCATGGAAATCATGATGATCCGGCTGGAGTGGTATGAACTTTATAGTAAATATGTGCTTGTTTATATTTGGAATGACTACATTAACTGCTGACACTTCTTAGTTGAAAATGCAAATGCATGCGATTTAAAACCTTCCCCTTGTACAACTGGAAAGAGTTTTAGTTTTACATCTAAAGCTAATAATGCATGTTGGACTCTACAACTCTTATCATCCTTTCCTGCAATTGATTGTATACTTAGAGTTGGATATTATATGGTCTGATTTGTCTATTGATGTGATGTAATTTTAACTGTGAAGTTCTCTGTCTCACACTATAATGATTTTCCCTATTTCATGCAAATCTTAATTTGCAAAATTACAACTCTCTCCGTCCATGAAAAGTGTACTCTTATTACCTATTTGGGTCGTCCACGAAAAGTGTACTCTTTCCTTTTTTAGACATGTCCCCACAAAAACTCAATATATTAAACTTCACATATATTCTATTTTTGAGTCCATTTCCCTACTAAAAACACACTTTACAACTTTTTCTTAAACCCGTGCTGACTCCCTCACAATACACTTTTCGTGGACGGAGGGAGTATTTGTTTGAGATATTTTCTGAGGCTAATTGTTAACTGTTGCTTCAGGACAATCTTTCTGCTATTGATATTCTTTCAGCATGTAATCTTGTCAACTATTTCGGAAAGATGGTTCTTGAAGGGTCTGGTGTTGGACAGATTACTCTCTACCCTATTCTTATTAAAAAGGTAACGATCATAACTCACTTAGGCTATGTTCTTTTTGAAGGATAAATTTATTCCATGAAGATGTGGGATAAAAGTATAATTAGCCTTTAAATCCCTTCTCTTTTATCCATCCACCATATCTAAATTATAAAATTCAATATGTTTTTATCATTCATCCCACTTTAAGAAGGGATAATATTATCACTCCAAATTTGGATGGATAATATTATCCCTCCTTAGAGTGAGATGAAGAAGAAAAATAATGATGAATTTATTTAGATAGGAGATATGCATAAAAAAGACGGGATTTAAAGGCTAATTATACTTTTATCCCACATTTTCATGGGATAAATTTATCCATCAAAGAGAACATAGCCTTAGTTGAAAGTTGTAATCATGAAATCTGTTCAGTTGGAGTAGACATCTCAGTTTTACTTCTTCGGTAGATGACATCTGCCCACAAATATTATAGGGCTCAACATCCGTAGCTCTTTATGGCCTTGGCAATATCAGAGATGAACGCTTGAATCGGATGTTTCAGGTATATAAGCTGTCTGATTCTGGTCATTATACAATCAAATAAGCCAATTTATTTTATTACTCTCATTTTATGAGAAAATAGACACCGCATGCAGTGCAGTGGATGAGTCCGGAGTCCCAAGAAGGTAGTCAAGTTTCAGACTGGTTCAATATACTAACACTTCATCAAAATAGGTAAAAACCGACAATGAATTATATTTTAGTTGAATGTAGATTATAGCTAAAAAGTCTGAAACAATATAAGAATTAGCACACAATGAGCTCTTCAGATCCACTTCTATATTGGTTTCACATATAAATGAATCTTCACTTGTTGCTTTCAGAGTGAAGGCTAATCCAAAAAATGCAATAAACGAACATTTCCTGCCTCAATTTTTGGACTTTGTTGTCTGGGGCCATGAGCATGAATGCCTTGTTGATCCTCAGGTTCCAAGAATCCTTAGTGTCTTTACTGGTTTTATTTGGTCGTAGCTTCTAATTGATATTTGTATGGCCGACAGGAAGTTCCAGGAATGGGTTTTCACATCACACAACCTGGCTCATCTGTTGCAACATCATTGATCGATGGTGAATCAAAGCCAAAACATGTGCTGCTTTTAGACATCAAGGTTATAGTTGACTGAATTTCTCTTAGCACCTGTCTTGTTTTGTAATATTTTAATTCTTTGGTTTATCATTTCAATTTTTCAATTTATCTTAGCACATGTCTTGTTTTGTAATATTTTAATTCTTTGACTTATCAATTCAATGTTACAATATAATAATATTTGTGTATGTAATACCAAAAAACCATCTAGGGGAAGCAATATAGGCCGACGAAGATACCACTGAGCTCAGTGAGGCCATTTGAGTACACGGAGGTAAATTCATCCCTCTATGTAGAATAACTAGAGAAGCTTCAACTACATTACTCATAGTCTATTATGTGAAGGTGGTGCTAAAGGATGAAAATGACATAGACCCTAATGATCAGAACTCAATTCTTGAACATTTGGACAATGTGGTAAGAATGATGTATCCTTTTTGGACTCTTCCGCGTATGTTGTAAACAAAGTCTACGTACCCCTTAAAATGTACTTAAGAACTGCGACTAAATGTAATTTGACTGCTGTACAGTTATGTGTTTTCTCTTTCTTTGGATGTTCCAATTTTGTAGGTTAAAAATTTGATAGAAAGGGCAAACCAAAGGGTTGTCAAGAAACAAGAGCTCAAGCTTCCTTTAGTTCGAATTAAGGTCTTCTTTTCTTTCTATTTTGTATTTTATTTCTTTTTTTAATGTTTTTTCCTTTCAATTTGTTAATTTCTAATTATTAGTATACTTTTTGCATTAATTGTATAGGTCGATTACTCCGGATTTATGACAATAAATCCACAAAGATTCGGGCAGAAGTATGTTGGGAAGGTACAGAATTCTTCACTCCCACCTGATTAGGAACAAGAGAAAGTTCTTACGGCTGATGAATCTCACAACTTCTACAATATATAGGTTGCAAATCCCCAGGATATCCTTATATTCTCTAAAGCTTCTAAAAAACGTCGTAGTGATGGTGAGTTTGACGGCTCTCTAGTCCCAGGTTCCTAATGTAAAAGTTAAATGAACTTACATCTTTCACTGATATAATTGTTTAGGACTTATTTCCCCACACCCTCTTCCCTACCCTCATGCACTTTGCATTAAATTGTATTGTTCTTCAGCACATTCACAATTTAAGATTTTCTTTGTTATCTCATGTGTGTTAGTGGTGAGTGTTGATTTGT
Organism: Leonotis leonurus; assembly: GCA_026898415.1. Lineage (NCBI taxonomy): Eukaryota > Viridiplantae > Streptophyta > Magnoliopsida > Lamiales > Lamiaceae > Leonotis > Leonotis leonurus. Next base: position 1,108,538 of record JAPKLX010000045.1, on the reverse strand, counting down.
AGTACTATTTTATTATGCATTAGTAGCATATTGATGACTCCGAACAGCGCTGTAGGAGATGGGTATCATCATTCATCATTTGAGTTCGTCAATGGTGACGGGATTTTATTTATTTTACAATAGGTAAAATCAATGAGTTAGAACGACTTCAACCAGAGGAATTGAATCAGCAAAACATTGAAGCTTTAGTTGCTGAGAGTAATCTGGTATGTTTCACCACCATTTATTCTCTGCCCAATTAGTGTCAGGCTAACCAGTACTCTCATCAGTATTGGCTGGCTCTTCTGTAGTACAATCCAAGACATCATCTTCCAGTCAATTTTGTGAATATCCATGTCCTATAACAACTTAAAAATGGCCAGAAGTCCCAGAGTGGATCCAGGAAGCTGTGATATTTTTCTGCAACCATTTTAATACACACACACACACATATATGTATGACTGTATCTATGTGAGCATGTATTACCAAGTTGCCAAAATTGGCTCTTCTTTCTGATAAAAAAATTGAGGCTTGAATTCATATACTCTAGTTATATATCTGTACTTTTAAAATATCAGTTCTGTACAAAAATATAGCAGTCGCTAGTTTTCTGCTTATTTCTCTAGTCTAAGATGCTATCGTGCAATATGATTTTTCAGAAGATGGAGATACTTCCCGTCAATGATTTGGATATTGCATTACACAATTTTGTCAATAAGGATGATAAAATGGCTTTCTATGCTTGTCTGACATACAACCTAGAAGAAACTCGTGTAAGTGATATTCAGTTATATCATTTAATTCCTGGATATTAACAGGCAGTTGTGGTGCTTTACTATCCTGGCAGTATTCTGCTAACTTGAATTCTTTTCTATAACAGACTAAAATAACTATGGATCCAGATGTTCAAAAATTTGAAGAGGAAGACATTATTGTCAAAGTTGGGGAGTGCTTAGAGGCAATAATTCTCTCTTTCCCATCATTCTTTATTTCTCTGTCTACTCATGCTTTAGTATATGACTAATCATTTAGTGGCTAACACATAATAGGCTTGATTATTTTGGATCACTATCATAGTTCTGTGATATTTGATCTTGATAAGTTAGGTCACTCGAGAAGTTCATGAACTTGGAATGCTTTCAAGAAATGAACACTATGATGAACTACTTGAGTTTTCATCAATGCATTTCGCTATTTTGTATAAACAAAGTGCTGACCACAATAGTACGAGTATCTATGTTGTTCACCAATTTGACTGTGAACTCTAGCCATTGTGCCTGTTCTAACTTTTGCTATCAATCTTGATAGACTACTTAGAGGACGCCTTATGTTGTTGAAAAAGGTTGACATTGGAAAGATAAACTTGTTTAATTTCAGGAACGTGTCAAAGAAAGATCCCTTAAGCCAAGTGATCCCCAACTGTTTACATTTAGTGGCCAGTCCTTGGGGGTAATTTTTTATATCTAGCCAAATACAAATGGAAGCTTATTTTAACAAGCTACATGATGGTATTTCATTGATTTATTGGTTGTCTTGTTCTCCTACAGAATGTCAAAAGTAGTACTCAAGGAGCTGCTAGTACTACTTCCTTCAGTGACGATGAGGATGCTACTCCTTTCACGGCTTCAAAATCTACCAGAAAGACCAGGAAAGAACCATCGCAATCTCTGAGGTCCACAAGCGATGCTACTGAAGCTGGTAAGACGACGACTGGAAGGGGACGGGGAAGAGGGAGGGGCAGGGGTTCCAGTACATTAAAGCAGACCACACTAGATGCAAGCTTGGGTTTCCGTCATTCACAAAGGTGCATGTCAATGCTGTTTTCTGATATCGATAGATTCCCCTACGTAGGCAAAGATGTTTCTTTCTTTTCCTCATCTTATAGTCTGGTTAAATGTTTCTCCGTGAAATGCTCTGGAAAAGCTTACATAAGGTGATACAGGTCCCAATAGATATAATCATATGAAAACTTAAATATCTAATCGACATTTATATTCTTTTCCATGAAGTCTTCTAACTCCCACTTTCTGCACTTAGTATTTCTGTGTTGGGTTTCTGGCTCCTGTTAAGAAGTCAGTATTGTAGATATGGTGTTCAGAAACACTTTCCAAACATGAGATTTCTTCAAAGAATCAGATTGGACTTGTCACATATTTTATTTTCATATCCAAGACAAATCTTATTTCAGAACAAACTCCAAATTGGATTTCAGAGGATTCATCAGCCAGATTACGTTTCAATTCTGTGATTAGTCCCGTTGTATAATTACTGCCTTACTGGGTTCTCTGGGAAGGGTGGACAATCTTATAATTCTTTTAGCTTTGCTATATATTGATGATGCCCGGTCTCATCAATTTGTAATCCTAGCTCAGTAATTTCCACTTAGTTGAATTGTATAAATGTTTATGAGGGGGAATGAATCTCTTGTAGAGAAAGAGCACATGTTTACTCGCTTAAAGCACATATGATAGAGAGGATAACTTATCAGCGCTGCTTCACCAACCGTAATGTGCTTTGAAAAAAAATATCTTATTGATGTTATTGGGCTGCAGATCCGCATCAGTTGCTGCAGCTGCTGCAGTACGGGGACTGGCTGACGAGGAGGATGAAGTTGATTCAGATTCAAATGACGAAACAGCAAGAGTTGATGTTAATGATATTGCTGACAGCTCGGTATTGAGTAACATCTTGTTATTAAGTTTTTCTTCTTTCAGTGATCTTTTTGAGCTCTCTCCGGCTAATACTGATTTCTGTATATTTTTTTTATCCAAGGATGATGATGAATCTTTGCGGCGTAAGGGCAAAAAAAGAGCTGCTGCTAGGGGAACAGGTAGGGGTACTACTACCTCAAAAAGGGGAAGGGCAGCAGATAACACTTCATCTTCACTTCATAAATTGCTATCAAGTAGAGATGATGACGACGATGATGATGACGATGACATGGGGAAGAAACTGAATAAATCTCAGCCTCGGGTAATGATGTTGTTCATGATAAAACACTTTCCTCCTGCCCTATGGTAACCTTAAAATCTATAGCGGGGCCATTTGTGGCTTCATAATCTCCATTGCACATGATTTTTCATTTCGTCGTGTAGCCTAGCTGATGCTTTTCATCACAAGAACAACATAAAGAAAGCTCGTATGTCATGAAATAAGCTCAAGCAAGTATAGATAAGAGTTATAAGTGGTTGGAGATCTGATTTGAGTCCCCTCTCACTTGTTGGGTCATTCATACTCAAATGACAAACAGTTAAGCATAAAACTTTTGTTGCAGGTCACGAGAAACTACGGAGCTCTAAGAAGGTAAGTTGCAGGCAGGCATCTTTACATGTAAAAGAGACGAGCACCGATAGGCAGAAGGTTTGTGGTCATCTTCATCTTGCATCTTGTGATGCTGATTTGTTAGCGTAAGTTTTGGCCTCTCTGAACTTTGTAAATTAGTCGTTTGGCCATAATGAGGCAATGAGACGTTATGTTTTGCAATAGGTGGTAGTTTGTAAACCTCTCCTCCACCTTTACTGAACGAAGTTGCCATTGAGTTCGTTCTGGCAAGGCCGCTTTAGTGGTTCTGTTACTGCCCATTTTTATTTTTTATTTTCGTTGGGATTGTTTGGCATCAAGGAAGGGAAGGAAGGGTTTGTAACATACGTAAGAGAGTGTATTAAATGAGAACTAATCTTTAAATACGTAATTAATCTGGACAATTTTTTAGGACCTAGTGATCAATCTGAACAATTTCTCTTTATATAATATGTGGTGCATAGTAATTATGCATATAATGTATTGAAATTATGATGCATTGTTTAATGAACGAAAATATATTATCATGCTATGCAATAAGATTTTACTTGTAATGAATTAAAATAATACATAAAAGATTTTGATTTTCAGATCTAGTTCTTATCAAACACTCCAGATATTTAGTAGATGGTCTTTCTTCTTCATAATTAACTTTTTCTTAAGAAATAAATAATATCGTGCAATACGCTTGAACTAAGACAGTCTGAGATTAATATCATACTTCAATGTCCGAGACCACCTTTTTCTTTTCAAGCTAACTAAAGTTTAGAGGTAGAATGTTAAAATCTTAATCTCAATCGCCAGTTCCTTGGATATTATGGGGTTTGAAGTTGATTATAAGCTCGAAAATATCTTATCATATGTATGTCGATTCATAGAGTTCATAGGTTCGTTTAAATACCGTCTACGTAATTTGCATGTTTCCTTTACCCAGTTGCAAACACAGTAAAAGACTCGTACCACCTACTTTTTCATTACTTTAATTAACTGGTTTGTCATAATTAGAAATCATAAGAAAAGAAAATTGGTTGAAGTAGAATCACAATCTCAAGATTCTCACGAGAATAAGCACGGAGATGAACTAGTTCTATTTTTTTACTTTCCAAATATGGCGAGAAACCAATTTACCAAAATCTATAAATGGAAATCCCTTATCTAAGTCAATTGTAAATTTGTAATGACAATCTAGTAACAAAGAGAAGTTAACAGTGCACAAGCTCAATATTAATCACTTTCCGAGCCCTCGTCAGAACTTGAACCCTCCTTTGCATCATCATGTACTGAGCCATTGGCCACATTACCCCTCACATCTTCGTCGTCTTCACTGTACTCGCTCTCATAATCGTCTTCATAGTCGTCTTCTCCTTCCTCATCTTCGTCTTCAACTCCATCCTCTAAAGACGGCACTTCATCAGTAGAAACAACATTCCTTGTCCCAGCACGGCTTCGTTTCAGTACCTTCAGCTTAACATTAGACTTTGCATCACACCCGATCCATGCGTCGCACAAGCAGTAGGAAGTGAGGTTGTAATTTCCCTCGGAAGGGGCTTGGAACTTGCCCATCACCAGCCTCGAACCGGATTTAACTCTGTCTATTGCTTCCCTTACAGCTACATTAATCTCCTTTGCACTAGCACCAGACCCCTCCTTCAACTCTTGAATTGCCTTAGATGCAGCGATAATTGCTGTTGCCTCATCCATGAAATTAACCTTTTGTGACATCCAGACATCGTTTGAAGAGGTGTCTGCAAGCAGTAACCAAAAATTTTCCTCTTTTTCATAGGGGAAGTAGGGAGCATGCGGAAAGGCGCGAATCGTGTCATTCCATCGGCGAAGAGTAACCCAAGCTTGCATGGTCACAATATCACCCTCTTGTATTCCCTCCTCACCTTCTGTCTCACATGTTAAATCAATTGAAACGGATGGCATCATCTCAAGAACTATCTCCACATCTTGGGCTTCAGCAGCAGAAAAACCAGCAACCTGAGTCAACAACTCTATACGCTCTTCTGCTTTCATTTCATGAAGATCTTGGAATGAGCGAACTCTCTAAACAGAGAAAAGGACTCCAGAAGTCAATACCGGTAAAATAAATCTTATGGAGAACAGTGTGCTTATCCTACAGTCAACAGAATTAAGTTGGAAATTTGACCAGTGATGATAAAACATGCTGTGGCATAAACATTATACTCTTGTAATTGATATAGGGGTACAATATTTATACATCAGATGCGAAGCGCGGGGGAGAGAGAGACCTTTCTGGCAATCTTTTTCACCACTGATTCAGTAAAATGTGGCAGCTGGAGAAATGGACCATAGCCTTCGCTTGAACTCCCAGTTGCTTTTCTTGCACTGAGGGGAACAGCCTGCATAAGCAAAGCAAGAAACAATTGGCTTTTTAAATGAAAAATACAAAGGAGCCGATGTGGCCCAGAACTTCTGAATTGACGCAAAGCAGGTCATTTGTGTTCTTCCATAAGGTTTGCAGCATAGTTAATTAACTTAATGTGTCTATGGACTTCCCTTTGCAGGATTAGGTTATCAAAACAAGCATTAAATCAAGAAAAATATTTATACCCTTGCTTTATTATTAGAGTAGATATTCTACCAGTTTGATGGGGTCTTACAATTTTATATTCATGATACAAGAGTAATAAGGGCAACATCATAAATTCCAAATTCTAACAGACTAGCCACTTGATTTAAAATCTAAGAAGATAATATAGAGTTGATGTAATTCCAAAATGAGTAATGATTAATCTATGGATAGCCTTTTCCTTGTTCAAAAGAAAATTATATATGTAATTTGCATGAACTAATGGGATGAAAAATAACTGTAAATGTATCATTCCAAATCCATTAATGGTAAAGAAGTCATTTACATTAAAATTGTTCTAAGGACAACAATTCGTTAGGAAAAAGAAATCAAGTCCAAGAAAAGAAGGTACTTGCACAACTACATAGAAGTAGAGCAATAAGTTCCATAAATTGACAAAAGTTTGCATCAGGACGAAATTTCCTATCAGAATACAATTAAACCCTCATTCAATAAAAAATATCATGTGGTTTCTCTTGAAGTAGTAAAATGCTGAAGAACAAAGATAGCACAGATAGCTCTCAAGTCACACACAATACAACACATATGATTTACATTGTTCGGGTCCTGAAGGCATAAACGATATTCTATTTCCATTCTGTGGCTCATTACCCAGTCTGTCGTATATAAAATTTGGCTCGTACTGATCATATGACAGCTTGAAGAACAGCTATTAACTACTCCCTTCATCCCACTAATTTAGACTCATTTGACTTTTTTATGAGTCTGCTTTATTGACCAAATGAGTTTATATTAATGGGACAGTGAGTATTAGATATAGCTGCTTGACTTCTTTAGTTATTTTACTAGGAAAATACTGTATTTGAAATCTGGGTGTACCTGAATTATACTCTGGGATAGCTCAATCACTCCAATTGCAGGTCTCAGCCATCCATGTCCATTCTGAGTACGTGGTATAATTGCCATCTGCACAGGAAGATAATTTATATTTGATCGTCTATACTCAAAGAAAAATGCCAGAATATGATTTAAGAAATTGCCTAAGAATAACTGAGCAAGTTGATATGCACCAATAAACAAAATAAAGGGATAATCACAACTTGTACATAATTATTCTTCAAATGAAGGTGGGGACAAAGATATGCATCAAGAAACTGTTTCAAGCAGTGACATGTTAATATAATAACACAGTAAGTTAAATATGGATGGAGATCTGCCTCTATTTGCAACCATAAAAATATTGCTTATACAAAGTAGCAACATAAATATGGATAGTTGGCCTCAAAAGTATCATGAAAACTCGAAATGAATTTATAATACCCCTTTCCAGATACACATGAAAATCAAAACAGAAAAATGTAATATCAAAGGTAAATATAGTCTACTGCTAATACCTTCATGAGTTCTTCAAGAAGACGAGGTGCAAGGGCAATCATCTTCTTAAAGTCTCGCTGTAGATATGTAGATAATGCTCCAGTTTCACGGGTCAGGTGTGCTTGTATCAATAACTCAGTCTGTGAGCATTAAAATACACTTAATAAGGATAATGTATATGAAGGTGCTTAAAACATCCAACTCGGCAGATTATTCATTACTTTTACTAAAGCGGGATGCTGTTTCCAAAATTTTGCTTGTTCTTGTTTGATATTTCTAAGGTCCAGATTTAACTCACTCCTGACCAACAAAAATATTTTCTGAAGTGATTCTTCATCAGTTCGACGAACTGGGATTTCCATGTATTCAGCGGCCCTAATGAAAACTTCCATCACCTTGCTGTACGATTAAAAAAATTAGATATAAGCTAACTGAAATCATATCATAAGAAAATAAGAATAAACAAAAACATCTAACAAGAAGATCTACCTAACTCACCTATAAACTAGTCGACAAAGTCATAAAGATAACAAAGAAGAAATTGTAACAAAAACTAGAAAATTATTGCAGTGGAGAGTGAAACCATATTTATTTTCAGTGAAAAATGTGTAAGAAAGCATAGATGGATAGAATAAGACTATGAAATTGAGCTTGTGCTATCCTAAGCAACAAATAAGTTAAAAAAGAAAATAAATGACTGGAAGCATATAAGAATACAAATGTAATTCTATAATGCTTATCACTTCATGAAATGGTACAATAGAGTGAATTTGTCTGTCAGTCAGATAGAACCAAAGATGTAAGAAGTCCTGATATTATAACAATAACTTGGTCAAATTTAGAATACTGAGTGCAGCAAACATTTCTGTACCTTGGAGCCAATGAAGGCTTCATAAAATGGTAATAAGCGTACATCGTATGATGCATGACATAATTCCCCGTATATTTTGATGACCTTGATAAGTATATAACAGCTATTGTCAGGGGAAAAATGATACAAACCCCTACAATTCCAAGTAACAAAATTCCGCCAGATGCTCCATCAATGTTCAGAAGGAACTGGGGAAGTGCAATTCCCATTTGAAGGCCCTGCAGATGGCGACATAGGTATGATTTGTCATGTAAAACTTACAAAAAAATGATGACGCCAAATAAAAGTTCTCATCATTAACAATTACCTGCCTGCCATCAGGATGACCATACTTCTCAAAGTTCTCTCGGGAAATAGGATCAGTCAGAGCCTGATAAGCCTTGGAGATATAATCGATAAAATACTTGTGGGCCTCTGCATGAGAAGGTTTAAAATCATTAAGCAACTGGAATAAAAACACTGACAGTTTCCATCTCAGTTAACAGTAAACCATAATTGTAAATTGCAGTCATCAAACACCTTCAACCTGGGTCTGGATTTTTATCAGGATGGTATAAAATGGATAGTTTCCTATATGCCTTCTTTATTTCTGAATCTGACACTCCAGGTTCTAATCCAAGTATGCTGAATGGCTCAAATATTTGAATCTGTAAAATTGAGATGTACATAAGATTCAGAATAGATATGAGACACAATCAAAGAATAAATTTTTTCCATAATATGTAGTTACTAGTTAACGAGCTTATTGCTTTCTTATATATCTTTGAACTGCTTCTTCATACATATTCAGAACAGATCCTTCAGTCATTACGTGTTACTAATAAGCACTACTCGATGGAGGTAGAACAGAATGAGACAGACCTCAGTGTTCAGATGTTTGATGTAGATAATCAATATCACAACTACCACCCAGAGTAACAGAACCGTCAGGTTGCTATAAGTGGAAAAGTTTGAAATCTGAAATGTAACAGAAAGCAGAGAGATTTAAGGATATCTAGAAAACCACAATATGTACAGAAAAAGGAACACGAGATCAGCTAAGAGCTAACACATCAACTTCAACAGTGATGGAGGTTCTCAGTCAGATTATATGCTTACACGTCTGAAAATGGACTTTCGGTACTTCCCCGAGCGGAAGCAAGATGAACAATGGCAATTAACATTCTGGCTCTTTTTTCTGAATGTGAGATATAAATTGACAAAAGTATAAGGCACTAGAGGCAGTGAAATCATTGTCAACACAAAAATGGGGAACAAAGCACTGTTCTCTTCAGATGCAGCCATTCTTAGCTTCTAGCGTCTCGCACTGCAATTCTTCAATTCAATACAAACTTCACTTAGCTTCGTTTTCCAGAAACCAATATCAAGTAACAAACAATTCAAATGGCGGCACGTATATGTGCATAACAAAATATTGATTACCTAGATAAACACAAATTTTGCAGATTACACACTAGAAGGTGGACAAGTTTTTTAAGTACGGAGCGTGAAGTATTCAGCAAAAACAAACCAATAGATCAAAAAAAGTACAAATGAGCATATAAATGATGCAGGATTAGCAGATCAAATACAGCACAGCTAAATCTCGATGACAAACTCGAAATTATCTCATATAGTAAATACCTGGCCGGAAAATTACCGGGATTCTGCCGGAAAGCAGGCGAGCTGAGCTGCCGGAGATCAAATCAGAAGCCGGTGAAGCCGAATTTGCAGTGCACAAACAGCCCTAGATATTTTGATGAGTTATGGAAGATGATGAAACTGTTGGAGAAATCCAGCGTTGTTGCCTGGATTTGCCCGAACACGTAACTGTCAATTTTCAACGTTTGAGAAGAGAATTGGACTCGAAGCAAAGCTAGCACGTGGCCCATCTTTCTATTAAGGTCACATTTCGGCCCGTTATGCAGCATATCGTTGTATGGGCTAATCTGAATATTGGGCCTGAAAGATAAATGGGCCTCTATGTCTTATGCTTTCCGTTATAATGTTTCTTCCTTAATTTGTCTTAAACAAGTTTTTTTTTTTTTTTTTAAATTAATATTTATGTAGATTCTTATAACGTAAATCATAAATATGGTTTGATGCCACTATGTAGAGTACTTAAGATAAACTGAGTAAATACACCCATATGCTTTTACAATTTTTATTTTGAAATTATACAAAAAAATGTTGTATGAATCAAATATGAAATTTGTGGAACATAAGAATGGATTTGGTCTAAATCAAAGAGGGAGAGTAAGAATATGCGAGAAGCATGCAATTTGATTCCGAAATCTCCAAAAGAGGAAAGCGATAAAATAATGCAAGAAAGAGGATGAAAAAAATCGACGACCACTCAAATAGTAGCTAGTTTAACATAGTTTCCATTTCCACAGGCCCACGTGAGCGAGAGGGCCCATCTCCAACAAAGATCAACAGATATTTATCACCGCATTTCCTCACTTGGCGATACAGCAACAGTTTGTGTAGGCCCCACATGCCCAATCTCCCCATGCAGTCATCCTCACACGTAGCTTCTCCCATTTGGCCGTCTCACAAACTGATTATTAATACTCAGCTCCACTACCATTTTCACGGATTTCATGGTCTCCTTGAATTTGGTGCAGATCTGCCATACACTATAAGCTCTCGTTTTTTAATAATTTATTCTGCTAATTAAGAGGTGGAAGAAGGGGAAGTATTTGCAGGAAAATGGTCTACACGCTCTTCGGCGTGCGATTGCCTGCGGTGCCATCGGCTTGCAAGCTCGGTAACAATGCTTGGAACTCAGCATCCGATAGGACCGCTCGGGTGTCGTTGTTTCTGAAGAACAAATCCAATCCTGGTGAGTGTTGTTGATTGAATATGTGCGTGTTTAAGCAGCTCGGTGGTGGCGATGTCACTATTTTTTATTTATTTTTACTAAAGAAATATTATAGTCACTGTTCCTTTGGGGCCACCATGAGTCCTGAAATTGGTACGGATGAACGCCTTTTACATTGAATGGTGGGAGTGCACTCCAACTTGATATAGCTGTAAATTTACTGAATTTGGAAATGGTGTTGTCTGGGATCATAATTTCTGTATATGTTTTTGTTTGGATCTTGATGTACTGTCAAATATGTTTTTTCTATTTATTTTTTTCTCTTTTTTTTAATGATTAAATGCGGAAGAATTCGTATTCGGAGTAGCCTACCGAATTGATTGTACTATACACTCTTAAATGGATTCGGAGTTGGGACTGTTTCTTCTCAGGTCGTATAGATCAGCTGAAAGAACTGTAGCAAACGATAAGATTAACTTATAATTATTTATGTATTTTTAGTGATCAGATTCTAATTTGATCTAAACAATGTAGAACAAAACTGCTGAAGAGAGCATAACATTTGCGTAATCTGTTATGTTGAGCTGGGAAGTTATTTATTCCTGAGGGTAATTTCTAGTAAAATACTTGAAGATGTACAATTTATACTCCAGCTAATTTTGGTTCTTTTGCAGGGAAGATTTTTTCAGGGAAGTCATTCGAATCTTTCTCCCAGTCACCTATGGCGACTACATCAGAGAAGGTTCTTGTTCCAGACACTGAGGCTAACGACCCCTTGTCTCCAACTGAGGAATCAGAGGTCACAGAGGCAGCTTCACATAATTCCCAGGCATGTTTGCCATAAAACTTTACTTGAAACATAACCCCCACCCCGAGTAAGAACAATTCACACCACCGGACCACATTAACGACTGAATCAGAAAGAAAAATGCAAGAGTTGAAAAAAATTAGCGCAAGAACTAAGGTAGAATGGTAGATATTTTTTTGAGTACAGAACATTTTGTATCCTGTTCAGAAAGGTGAAGAGGAAGAACTCAGGGTCCTTAAAGGAAAATCTGATATTTTGCTATGTATAATTCTGAAGATAATTTGATAAAAATCATAGAGCAATTTCTTACTGTCTTCAACTCAAATTACCTTGATGTTTCAGTTAAACTTTTGGTTTCAAAATGGTTGATGCTTCACGAATTCAAGAGAATATTCATGTTCTATTGTCCTGCAGGCTTTAGAGTGCGGCTAATCCTTGAATGTTGTGTTATAGTCTTTAGACCATTACGTATGCTTTAATGAATTCCTGATGTATGGAACCAGCTGTTATGATTGGTGTGCAGGGAGAAATGTTTGAAATTGGGAAATCTTGTCGGTTCGTTGATATTTTGTGTCCATGTGATTGTTGTTTCTAGATATCAGGTGAGATAGAAAGTTCAGAAATAAAACCGGAACTAAAGGGTGAAGATCAAGAAAATATACTAGAGCTTAGTTCCATTGATGTCATTACAGTGGAAGATGTTGAAGCAAAAGCTGAAGGGACATCAGACTCACCATATGATGCAATAAGTGATGAATCTGCGAAGACAAGAGGGAAGATCATTCCTCCACCTGGTAATGGTCAGAAAATATATGCAATAGATCCAATGTTGAAGAATCACCACCAGCATCTTGATTATCGGTAAGTTACTATACTTAACTTTGCTGAGAAAAACTGTGATAGATGTATAAATGGTATATGAATTACATATTTTAGGCTCTTCTCACTTAATCGTTAAATCGTCTTACTGTACATTTCTACTTTTACAAGTTAGAATCGTAATATACTATTTGATGTTCCTGAAAGATTTTTAATTTGGATTCATAGTGAAGTCTGATGCTGTAAGGTAATCAATCTGACTGTTTCAAACATGTCTATTCAGGTATGACCAGTATAGAAAATTGCGTGCAGCAATTGACAAGAATGAAGGTGGATTGGAGCTCTTTTCTCGTGGTTATGAGAAATTTGGTTTTATTCGCAGGTGTGGTGGACATTGTTATTTTGTTCTCTTAATATGTTGACAGCCATCCGGAGACAATCATGGTTTAACATCTCCTTGCACTCTTGAAAGAGTGTGTCCGTGTATTTGAAGATGTTTCAGATAGTTGGTTTGTAGGATTGCATGCATTGGTTAATATTTGTACTACAAGAAGTTGAAAGGAGTTTTTCATCCTTCAATCAAATTCAGTCTGGGGAAGGCTTACACATTCATGTTTTGTATAGGCATCTTTGTATAACTACAAATAGTGCTAACCATGGTAATTTAATAGTTCTTCCACCATGATAGGAAACCAACTAGAGAAATTTGTTGTGAAACATTCCACATGTTTTGTGGAGAGGGAAACATCATATAAATTGTTAATTTCTGAGACCCATAGATTTGTCAAAGTGGAAGCTTAGTTCTTAGTAATCTTTTATTGGTAAGCTGTGGTCTGAGGTTTTGTCAGTGTGGAGGCTTAGTCCTTAGTAATCCATTAGTGGTAAGATTAAAATATGCCAACTCAACAAGATATAGAAACCATGTTTGAAGTGTTGATGCTTTGAATTATGAGAAGCTGATGCCTTTTACTCATCCAGCACACCTTTTTCCTACAATAATCTTTATTGTGTAACTAAAATGCGGGTTTTAATCGATTAGAGAAAGTTGATTGTTATGCAATCCCATGCTAATTTCCTGTAAATCTTTGACAGTGAGACGGGTATTACTTACAGAGAATGGGCGCCCGGTGCCAAGGTTCGTGCTGTCATTATTTGTAAATTTGTATAAATGGATATATACTTTTCTACAGTTCTACCAATCTTCTAATATTTTATCCTCTGTTATAATATAACAAACAGTTGCATTTGGACTGTCATTTGTTCTCAAACAAGCTGATAAATAGCTGATGAAAACCTTCATAATTGGTTTCTTGCCTTATTCTTGTTAGCGCCTTTACAGTTCTTGGGTCTATTGCTGACTGAAGTGGTCACATATGAAACATGCTTGGTTTTTTATTAGGCTTTTTTATATCTGCCAACTTTCTTATTTTATTTTATATTGTTCCTATTTTTTGACTGATCCCAACCTGCAGTCTGCTGCACTTATTGGAGATTTCAACAATTGGAATCCTAAAGCTGATGTCATGACTTGTGTAAGCTTTTCTTCCCCCTTTCACTATTTCAAAATTCTTGTGAGAAGTAGGAGGTTTTTCAGCACCTTTTAAAAAATAGTTTCTTCTGTTCGAGGACTCACATTTCTGAGTTACAATGCTGATTTTTCATTTTCTTTTGTACTTTAGCATTTTTAATCACTTCCAAATGATCAAATCTTGACAGTGTATTTTGCATCATTCTGTTCTCTCATTAACATGGTGCATGCTGATCAATTTCATGAACTCTTGCCACATTATTAGTCTCACAGATATTTTTACAGAATGAATTTGGTGTTTGGGAGATTTTCCTACCAAACAATGCTGATGGGTCCCCGGCAATTCCGCATGGTTCCCGCGTGAAGGTATTATTTAGATTATATGAATATATGGTATTCACCTAATTCAATTTTTAAAATTTTCTGATTGATTAAGCATGTAATAGTCTAGAGTATGAACTTAAGCTTCTTGAGAATTCTAAGCTTGCTGTAGTTTATCTTCTTAGATCTTTATTTGCATTGAAATATATTGCAATGGCTAAATCTTTATCACAACCACATTTGCTTATTACCTTTTGTGGTACTTATGACAAAATACTATCTATTATTATATAAAAATGTAGATTCGTATGAATACTCCATCTGGCACAAAAGACTCTATTCCAGCTTGGATTAAGTTCTCTGTTCAGGCTCCAGGGGAGATTCCATACAATGGAATATATTATGATCCTCCAGAACAGGTATTCACAATTCTTTTTTCTCTGTTGTGCTGTTGATACCTTTGGGCTATTGAAAATTGATTGATCTTTATGGACAACTGGAGAATAGGAAAACGAGGGAACAATCAGTTGTTTTTTAACTCAGTTATCTAAGGCCTATACTACGATAATCTAAATCTTAGCAGATTGCTGTGTCTTAATTTTCTGTGACATTTGTCATCTCTACTTTTATAAATAGTTGCAGTCATCATGAATGAAAAAAAATTGAAGTGTCACACTACAGATGTTTTGCTGTTTCGAAAAAATTGGAAAACCTCTTTTTTTGTTTGTTTGTTTGTCACGAATGAGTAGATATTTACCTGGTGCAGTTTTAGTTTCCTTTTGTTTTCAGCTAATGATGCTCTAAGCTTACTCTTTTCAGGAAAAGTATGTTTTCAAACATCCTCGTCCAAAGAAACCAAAATCACTGCGGATATACGAGTCTCATGTTGGAATGAGTAGTAAGGTGTGCTAATCTTCTCTCAAAGGTTCTAAGTTGGTATTTAAGTTCAATGAGGTGACTGATTTGATGTCTGTTCTTTCAATTATTAATAATATAGCCATCTTCAGTATCTTATTGATGGAAAACCATTTCCCTTCATAATTGATAGTAAAAGCATGAAATGGTGAAATATCGGTATTAGATGAAAGATCCTTTTAAAATGGGCATGAAATGATTAGCAAAAGTTTCATAAAAAAGTACCCGAATAAAGGTCTTAACTATATTCAAAAGTTATTATGCCATAGATATTTCCCTTCAAGAGCAGAGAACAATCTATAAACTTTAGGATACTTGTTACTTGTGCTTCTCTTAAGAAGTTTGGTCATATAACCCTAGTTGTGGACTAGTAAAAAATTAGTATACAGACTTTACTGATTCATTTTCAAATGCAGCAATTACATGTTGTATTCTTGATGTTGGATGTAGGATCCTGTTATCAATACATATGTGAATTTTAGAGATGAAGTGCTTCCTCGCATCAAGAAATTAGGATATAATGCTGTTCAGATAATGGCGATTCAGGAACATTCATATTATGCAAGTTTTGGGTAATATGCCTCACTCTGGTTGTTATGTTGCTTATCATCTAAATCTTTAACCTTTTTTTGTGTGTGTGTTTTGGATGCTGATTTAGTTTTCTTTCCTTTCTCGCCTCAGTTATCACGTGACAAATTTCTTTGCACCAAGCAGCCGCTTTGGGACTCCAGATGAGCTTAAATCTATGATAGATAGAGCTCATGAGTTGGGCTTGACCGTTCTCATGGATATTGTTCACAGGTATATTATTTCCAAAATATATAGTCGTTGAAGCATATTGTTGTAACGGAATAGGATAATTGAGTAATCGAAACAAACAGAAACGTAAAGAGGCACAGATTTACGTGGTTCACCAACGTTGCGTTGGCTACGTCCACGGGCAAAAAAAGGAGAACAAATTTTATTATGATAGTGACGGCTACAGATACAGAATGCGTGCCCTACTTCTATATAAATAGAGTACAGCGAGACCCCCGTTTGCGTAGCGGCAAACCAGATTCAAGGCATACTAACACATATGATCACTTATTTCCTAGCTATAAGATACCACAACTAGACAATGTTACAGTAGTAAAAGAACAAGTAAATTATTGTATCAGATAGAATGATTTGGCGAAAATACATATCATTAATAATCAAGCAGCAAAAATTAGGAGGGGTGTTTATAGTTCCAAAACTCTTGCAATTAAATTCAAGAATTGGAAAGAAACAAGAAAAGGCAAATGATTGAACGAAGAATCAAATGTTAGAAAAACAGGTAGGACAACACTAATTTAATTATGAAATTCTCCTATTAAATCTAATCACTCATTTAATCTAAGTCAAGGGAAGAAATCACAAAATTATCTTCACGCTCTCTCTCAAGAAGTCGTGCAAAAGTATATTAACAAGCATCTTTATGTTTAGTATTGTTTTCATATTTGTTTTACGACACAAAATAAATATGAAACCAACTAGACACTCAACTAAAAGCATTGTAAAATGAGTGTTTATTAAATCATGAAAAGAAGTGCTATACACAGAGATGTTTCTTTGATTGGTATTTCTTTCCATGAAAAATTAGGTAATGCCTTCTCGTGGTATCCTTGTACAGTGATTATTTATTTGCCTTAATTCTTACCTTGAGTTAATTTTGATGTATTCGTACATTAGGAAAGATTTACTTTTCTTGCATAAACTACTTTGAATAATAATATAAGAGAATGGCAAAGCTTGTCCAGCAAAGAAGAATCAGAGATGGGGAAAAAGTTCAGAAAATGTAGTTCGAGGAACTATATGTGGAGCAATTTGGCATAAATTGATACCGACTCCTTAGAAGTTGGTAACTTCAACTCCATTAACAACCACTTATGAACCATTTTTTGGTTTACACCCCTTATGTCAAGTTTTAGATCGAACTAACCCATTGACACAAATAGTTCATGACAGAAAATTGAGTTATTTAGGTTCTATAAGACTAACAGGGCGAACTACTAGTTTTCGGATACGAGATATCCATCCAACTCAATTCAGGAGTTTTACTTCCTAAAATTGCATGATAGGCCTCATGAAAATTCGATGATTCCAAGAAATTAATCCCTCTTCCTTGACACTTCAAAGTTTCTTACTGCTTGAAACTGATAGATAACGGAAAGGAGAAACACAATTGATGAATAATGGCAAAGAAAAACACTTCTCACACAGACAGCAAAGCTACTGTGCCTAGCCTCCGGGCTCCCAAAATTCAATCCTTCAGTAATAATCAAACATAACTCTAATGCAGCTATCAAAATCCAAACAAATCCTTGCCAAACTTAAATTCTAACTACTCGGTAACAATCCCAAAAATAACTCCTAACCACTTGTTAATAATTCCAAAAATAACAGCATAAATAATTAAATAGAAATAACTCCAACACAGTCCAGCCCATGGACGTGGACGTGGGCCTAAGCCCGTTCCCGCCTTCGATAGACCAGCAGCGGCTTCCTTGGTTCGGCCACAGGGTCCACCATCTCAACTTGCTCCACATCAGAAACATATGCTATTTGTGTCATGAGTTGTTCTACTACTAAGTTTTGTATGAGAATATTCAAATTTAGTTTGTATTGAGCTTGTCATGCTAATCAGTGGGTCACATTACTGAATCAGATAATAATATGGTATTGCAGTTTGAGTGGTGTTTTTGAGAATTTAGGTTTATTTTGCTTGAAGTTTAAAGAGTTTGGGTTGAATGGAGTTGTGGGGGACCTGGATTTGATGTTGTTCACACATTAATTGTTTCTGCAAGGATGAGTAGAAAAGGAAAAAGCTGTCTATGCGTGTATCTTAGTTCGTGTGCTCATGTAATTTCATGCAATACATGATTACATGAACAATTTTTTCATGTGCTCATGTAATTCAATACCACTCCGTCCTCTCCAAAGAGAGACATTTCTTTTCGTCACGCAAAATAAGGAGTCTTTACTTAAGTTTAAAGTGTTGTAGTAATATAAAGGGAAAAAAAATAAGGGTGCAATTAGTGTTTACTAATTGCACCCTTATTACAATTTAACACCCCTTATTATTTCCATTTTGGGAAATGTCTCTCTTTGGAGAGGACATCCCAAAATGGAATACGTCTCTCTTTAGAGAGGACGGAGTGGTATATTTAATGAATGAATGCATGAAGGATATTCTTATGTGCTCATATTATTTCATGTAATACATGAGCACATGATAGTAATGATAATCTCCTCATGTAAAAGCGGGTAGATTTTATCTTTTATTTTTAAATTGGATATATTTTATTGTTAATATTTTCTTTATCAAACTAGGTATTTTAACTTTTGCCACTTATTATAACTCGTTGCTTTTCTTATGTATGAGTTGAAGATCTTTTGTCTTTAATTTATCATTTAATGATTATTTAATACATGCAGTCATTCTTCAAATAATACTTTGGATGGACTGAACATGTTTGATGGCACTGATGCCTGCTACTTTCACTCCGGATCACGGGGTTATCATTGGATGTGGGATTCTCGCCTCTTTAACTATGGACAGTGGGAAGTATGTTCGCTGTAGATATCAATATTACTAGAGAATATGCATTTGTCAACGTGTTCCTGTCTAATGTGCTCTTAATGTAGGTTTTAAGGTTTCTGCTCTCCAACGCAAGGTGGTGGTTGGATGAGTATAAGTTTGATGGCTTCAGATTTGATGGAGTGACATCAATGATGTATACCCACCATGGTTTAGAGGTATTATACATCTAGTTACTTATTTGTTTATATATTGAGTAATGTAGTTAATCTTACAATTCACAGTTAGTAACTATTTGCAAAGACTTGCATATCAAATATATAAAATAATTATTACCTTCAACTTAAAAAAATGATTGCTTTCCTAAAAGACTATTCCAGCAGTCCAATATTTGTTTATTTAAACAGAGCAATAGATAGAACCAATAGAACTACCTGTTAGTTAGTTAAGTAAATCAAAATGAGAATCACAGATTCTTAACTACAGTGAGATGTATCTTAGCATGAATATAAGGTCAGCTTTAAGAATGTGCTGACTTTGCCATTCCCACAATATATTCCTCTTCCTATAAGCATTTGAGCATAATATGTTTTTTCACATCATGTAATCTTCAGTTTAATCACCTTGATATATAAAGATTAATGTGTTCTTTGATGAAAGGTGGCATTTACTGGGAACTACGATGAGTATTTCGGATTCGCAACAGATGTTGATGCTGTGGTCTATTTGATGTTGGTTAATGATATGATTCACGGGCTCTTTCCTGAAGCTTTAGCGATAGGTGAAGATGTAAGTTTGTAGATAATTTTTAGACCAAGTATTTTCTATCCACTGTTTGGATCTTTTGGTATGGGAAAAGCGGTTGTTGAAATAAGAATTTCTTTGTTGTGTCTTTCCTTTGAAGCTCCATGTTAAAGAAATGTAAGAGAGTGAAGTTCAAACTGACAATAGTACTTTTCTCTCAAAGTAGTTGCAAAAGTAGTCTTTCACAAACTCATAGCATTCCAATGTTGTTTATCATAATTCTCCAAACTTCTCTGGTGTTTACCAAAACCTGTCAACACTATCATGTTTTATTAGGGTTAAACCGCATTATCATGAAGTTGCGGAAACTCTTTTGTTTTACTTAAAAAACTGCTTTTGGTGATTTTGTTCCTTCATATACCATTGATGTTAATGATATGATGTTGGTCTATTGATGTTGATATGTCTGCAAATAGTAGCGTTTTAGTATAATATATGCTCTTACTTTCTATAACTGTAATACTCGTTTTGTAAACCATCTCACTAGGAAACTTCATTGATTATTGATTTCAGGTCAGTGGAATGCCAGCATTTTGTATTCCTCTTGAAGATGGCGGTATTGGATTTGACTATCGCCTGCATATGGCTATTGCTGATAAATGGATTGAGACTCTCCAGTATGTTTCCCTTAAGAATGAAACATTTTTATTTAGCTATGATAGTTTATTTTCCTTTGTTTCTTGGTAACCAGCGGAATTCTCATTTTACAATTTTTTGTTTTAGCCCTGTTAACAACTAATTTGGTTATCTACAGTAGAATACAATCTACCCTGCTATTATATTACCTTGATGTTGTGACAGGGGACTCTTTAAACTTTCACATTTTTTAAGTTGATGAATTCACTTTTGGCTCATCATATTATAACCAATATTTTATATTTGGACCATATACTGCTTCCACAATCCAATGACATTGTTCCCCTTATTTTTCTGATCCAGGAAAAGGGATGAGGATTGGAAAATGGGAGATATTGTACACACGCTTACAAACAGAAGGTGGCTGGAAAAATGTGTCTCCTATGCAGAAAGTCATGACCAAGCTCTTGTTGGCGATAAAACTATTGCATTCTGGTTGATGGATAAGGTCAGGCATACTTGTAAAGTTGTCAGTATTAGTTCTTACTTCTATACTTTTAAGTATGTAGGAATTTAATATGGTTGAACACTTCATTTATTCATGCTTAGTTATTATTGTATTTATCAATGTAATCCATGTCTTCCAATAGTGTGTTCTTTTGTTGAGGATGATGTCACATGTGTAAACTAATTATATTATTTTTAATCTATCTCAGGATATGTATGATTTTATGGCACTGGATAGACCATCAACGCCTGTAATAGATCGTGGAATAGCATTGCACAAAATGATCAGGCTTATTACAATGGGATTAGGTGGGGAAGGATACTTAAATTTCATGGGAAATGAATTTGGACATCCTGGTAAGTTTACATTGAAATATTTGTTGGAATCATATCTTATGACTGTCGTTCTAATGTGATCTTTTTTAAATCAGAGTGGATTGATTTTCCTAGAGCGGATCAACATCTTTCTGACGGCAAAATCATCCCAGGAAATGGCTTTAGTTATGACAAATGTAGACGTAGATTTGATCTGGTTAGTTCTAACTAATTCAATTACTTTATGAAGCTCTTAGGTTTGTTTGGGTAATTTGTCATTTGCTTGGAGGTAAGACTTAATATTAATGTTAATCATTAGTATCAACTAATATAGTTGATATTCAGTTATAGTAGTAACACTAAAATAAGAAAATACTAAAATGTTGTGTGGACAAATGTTTTATGAGAACCTTGCAACAGTTGTATCATTTTATCTTTAATGGGCTTTCATGTGTATGAGGGTGATGCAGAGTATTTGAGTTATTGTTTTATCATTAATAAGCTCTTTTGTGTATCAGGGTGATGCAGAGTATTTGAGATATCATGGATTGCAAGAATTTGATCGTGCGATGCAACATCTTGAACAAAGATACGGCGTATGAATTTTTTTCACCTAATTAAGTTTATAATTGTTTTCAAGAGTGTTTGTCTTAAGCTTGCATTCAAATTGTTTTTTACAGTTTATGACATCAGAGCATCAATACATATCTAGAAAAGATGAAGGAGACAGAGTAATTGTATTTGAGAAGGATGATCTGGTCTTCGTCTTCAATTTTCATTGGAGTAGTAGTTATTCAGACTATCGTGTTGGGTGCTTAAAGCCTGGAAAATACAAGGTACATTTAGAAAACTAACTATTTTACTTTGTCAAATTTATTTTGTTAATTGTTATTCCATTCGGTCGCTTTGTATTGGCTCATTTTATAATTATAATACACCCAGTTGAGTCGATATAAAGGAACCGAATGGAGTATTATTTATAGATAATAAAAATAAATATTTTTTTTTATGTGATGGGTACATTTGTCAGGTTGTTTTGGACTCGGATGATCCCCGATTTGGAGGGTTCAGTAGAATTAGTCATGACGCAGAATATTTCACCTTTGTAAGTTAATCAATTAAGAGATGCATTTTATTTATTATATGTTGGAGTACTACCAATATCTTCAATTCAACGGTTGAACTATTTGTTAGTATGACATCCCACATTGAATAAATAGAAAATGTCAATACAGAACATGGCATTACAATTAGTATTAGAGTCAACCCTGGGGAGCGGTCCTGCATGATAATTGCAACTAGAATGTCGTGTATTTAACAGGGAAGATTGTGACATCCCATATCAAATAAGTAGGGAATGTCAAATACAGTATAAGCATGGACTTCAATGGACTCTAGTAACATAATTAATCATTTTGTTAAAGCGATGACGAATACCAAGTAGTTGTTAGTGGATCTATTGTGTCATCATAGCGTATCGGGCTTCCACTCAGTTGGCCTAGGGCATGTACAAATTCTCATATCATTGTTAGAGGAAAAGTTTTCTTGTCTAGATTATAATTGGTGAATTATTATTTACAGTTTTACACATAGCATGTGATGTTGGCTTCCGCACTGACATTTTATAATATTTTCTTGAAAATGATCTAACAGGAAGGGTGGCATGATGACCGGCCTCGTTCATTTTTAATCTACGCGCCTTCTAGAACAGCAGTGGTCTACGCACTGGTTAAAGATGAATCCAAACCCATTGATGTTGTCGTTGATGCTGAGACTAGTATTAGTAGTACAACTAGCGCAGTCTAGCATTGTGGCCAAGGACTCCGCCTCTGTATTATGTTCACTATGAGTTTCTGGATATCGTGAAGCCCTCTCGAAGAGGAGAAACTAAGTTGAGAAGAGATGTAAACTCTAGGAGCTAACCAGGCAACTCAATTCCACCAATGGCCATTTCAAAAATGTCAGGTATTTGCAGAATGTCCTCAAAAATAAAATCTAACGTTAGCTAAACCTCTGTGTATGGGATTTTCAACCGGTTTTTTTCTTCAAACTCAGAGGAGATTATGCATCTCACTTAGTAGCGGTCATAATGAAGTCAGACTTAAAATTAGGAGAAGGATGCATGTCTCCATGTACATTCCTTGTTATTCTTAATTTGATGATGTAGAAATAGTCTTGGTTCTATGCTGTAGCTGCGGATTGCTTTTATACTAAACAAAGAGCGGCTGCCGAAGAAATAATCTTTTAATGTGGAGAACATGTGTTCTCTTAAATGAAATAGCATCTCATTTCCTTTGCCACACTTCCTGTTGTGAGCAGACATGCTATATTATATGGACCCATATATAACAAAATATCCTACAAATCCTGTGTTAGTAATCATAGAATCATATTTTCTAGATTGTACAGATGCTAGCTAGACCCACTGAATATAGTTTGTTTTGTATCTATGTTCCATATGCAGTTAGAAAACATGTGTGATGTATAGATAAAATAAGATCACACGCATCCATCCTTTAGCAAGAAAACAGTCTTGTACATTCTTCAGCACAGTTGATCAACTCTTTGTACATTACACAAGAAAGAACGCATCACGGAATAATCAACTAGGCAAACAAAGCTAGTGAAGAAAACATTAGAAGAAATATTCGAACTGCAGTAAGTAATACAAGAGTCGTTTTAGGAGGTAACATAGCTAGTAACCGAGCCGGAGCACCTCTGCAGTCGATGCAGCACGCTCGTGGGTGATGAAGAAGTCGACTGCGACGACCTCAATGCCTCCGCCAGCGGGCCACCCATCGAGGCACCCCGATTGGTGGCTTCCCACGACATGCCCCAATTCATTTGAGGCCTCGAACCTTGACCTCCTCTGCACTCATTAGTATTATTATCGCCATTGCCACCACCAAGCTTTAAGGAGAAGTCCGATGTTGAGATTGACAAATTAGTGGTGGAATGAGGCGAGTTGTCGGAGTCTTCTAGTGATCGAGGCCAATCGTCGAAGAAATGCCGGAGCGTCGGATCTCCACCATTTTGACTCTCGTTTTGGGCTTGAAATGTCTCTAGCGCCCTATAATCATAACTAATCAATAAAGGAACGTCCTAATTCGAAAATAATGGTGTCCACCAATACAATTTAAATAATGGTGTGGGACTAAAACAAGAAAAGATACAGAAAAACAAATATGGCGGCATCATTGTATAAAATACTCTTATCAAATTCTGTTCATTTTGATAATGATGAATGTGGTAAACTAGCTAGTAGCACCTTGGGTTGTGATTGTGGTGCGCAAAGTCAACGGAAGTCATAGGGCCAGAAAGGGTAAAACGAGGGGAAGCTCCGCCGCCAAGGGCGACAGCAGACATTCGTGGAGGTGGGGTGGAGATGGCGGCGGAAGTGGGGATTTCCACAGGCTTTCTTGAACGGTTCTTGCCGCGGTGCATGTGGCGCTCGCAGTACTTGTGTGCCGCCACCACATCTCTCGAGCACCGCCACTTCTTGCCGTCGGTTCTCCGGCATCTCCCCGGCTCAGGATCCATCGCCGCCTTACCCCAGTAACCCGCCTGCACCACTGATCCAATCCATACATACATACATACAATCAGCATCACCATCACCATCACATAATTATATATACATGTGTGTGAACTGTTAAGGGATTAATAGCATTACGAGAAGCTGGGTGGTAATAATGGAGAGGGTTGCAGAAGTAGTTATAGGGAGTAGGCGAAGGAGATGAAGAGATCATGCTCTTGTTCACGAGGTGGAGGAGCTCCGGCGGAACGGCGGCTCCGGCCATGATGTGTCTGAAGACGAGGGCTTGAAGCTCCAGCTCCTGCCACTGGGCCAAGCTAAAGTAGCTACCCACCATTCCTGAAACAGTACAGTAGTTAGCAGTCCACACTTAATAGTATTAGTATCCATTTATATGTATATATATAGAGAGAGAGATGTACTGGTGGGGAGTTTGGTGGTGGTGGTGGCGGGTGCAGGTTCAAACAAAGGGAGTGCTGCAGAATGTGGGTTGAGTCTTTGTAGCTTTGCAAAAGGACCTGCTGATGTTTCTTGCTCGTCTTCTTCTGACTCATTTCTCCATTGCTTCAGGTTGAATTCCATGGAACGAAAAGCAGGAGATGCAGTCTGCAGTCAGCTCTGAGAGTGAGAGAAAGAGAAAGAGAGGTTTTGAAGATGTGGTTGGTTGGGTAGCAAAACTGTGTTTGTTTATGAGAAAGTTCAAAGCGCTTTTCTACACCAACTTCACCTTATTTTAATGTACTTATTCTTTTTTATATTATACTCCTACTATTCTTTTATTTGGGATCTTTTTTATTATACTACTACAATATGTTTATTATTTACTTGTTGGTTCTTCAGAAAAATAAACAGTATGGACTACATGTTTCTTGAAAATGCCTACCATGTAGTAATTCATAATATATGGAGTAATTGTTATACTCATTTATTTATATCTACCAATTATACCTGGTCTTTGGCAAAATTATAGCTGTTAACACTTGTCTATAATTAGTCATTTTCTTGATCGATATGTTTATTTGTTGCGATATTTTAATGAAAAGATCAAGGAAATATGATTATTTTCTATAAAGATATGAATGAAAACATCAAATCCATGTTTGTGCAGCACCTAGTGCAGTAGGGAAAAGGACTGTGTGACAAGACACTTGCATTATAAAGTTAAGGAAAAATACAACAAATTGCCTTAAAGAAAAAGAAAAACCAAAAAAACAAAGAAATTTATGAATAAGATAGAGAGAGAAAAAGACTGAGAAGTAAGCCTGCACGCTGTCTGTCTCAGCAGCTTTGGGAACACAATTTAATGAAAAAAGCAGCTGCTGCACACTGCGCAGTAAGAGAAGTAGGGTTTCGAGGATGTAATAAATATTCAAATAAATAAAATTATCCAAACAATTGTTTACTAATTCAAAGTCGATGATCTTGTAAAAATTGCAATGTTTTCTTTCACCTCAAAATTAATTTTCTGTATCTGCACTACAAGTCAAAAACATGAGAGAGAGAGAGCTGACTATTAATGAATGCTAAATTCCATTTCCAGACTGACCCCAGAAACAGAAACTGGTCTCTGCATAGATAGTTTCATCACCAGAAAGAAACTTGGTCAATTTTTGCCAAAACTATTCAAGTTGCAGGCATTTTACACATGCATACATACGCCAAAATAAACATCAATTTCCTGATTTAATTTCTCTCCCAATTGCACCCCTATCCCAATATTAATTCTAGCTACTATGATTCTTTCTTTTTTGAGGGAATATTTATTGTATGATGACTTCACCAGGTTTATTCCATTATAATTTTCTTTTTCACTGCATGCATTTTCATTTCTCACCATCCATTTTTCAAATCTCAGAGAATTTTCACGCTTGTCATCGAGTAAAAAACAAACCCATTTTCACCTTGAAACTTTTTACCAGAACCCATGTGAAGAGGGAATAAAAATATAGTGATTTTGGTAGATTTTTATGTCGACACATGCATGCGAGCCCTCTTTAAAACTGGAATTTTTGTTTGAGATGGTGGGGTGAGGTAGGTAGGGTGGGTGACTTCTCTTCCTCAATTCCTATCA
This sequence comes from Leonotis leonurus, assembly GCA_026898415.1. Classification (NCBI taxonomy): domain Eukaryota; kingdom Viridiplantae; phylum Streptophyta; class Magnoliopsida; order Lamiales; family Lamiaceae; genus Leonotis; species Leonotis leonurus. The sequence goes on along the minus strand of JAPKLX010000045.1, from coordinate 1,081,892 downwards.
AATAAAGTTGTCTTTTTTTTTTAATCGCTTCTAATTAATTGGATTCGAGTATTAAATATATTTAGTGCTAATACCAATATATTCCCACTCTAATTATAGTGTAATAGAAAAATAGGTTCTCTAGGTGTTATTCTCAGAGATAAAATAATCTGCGTTGGGGAATTCAATTAAACCAACACATAAACATTACTGATAATCGCGAGGTAGTAATTTCCAGAATACTTACATTATGGTCAATTGTCCTACTTATTAAATAACTAGTAGCTACATTAATGTGTCACTGAGGTTTTTTCTATTTTATTCTTACAGTTGCATGCACGTGTCACTAGTCAAAATGAATACGAGCAAATTCCAGCTACATGATATTACTACTTATATATAAAAGCACAATAATACTTTTACAAATTCAATTAATTAACATCATGAAAATTGAATGAGTGAAATATTTTAGATAAAATATCTGCAACACTTTAGCCCGTATTTATTTGGTGCGAAACGTGTAGGAAGACGAAAAGGAACGTGTGGCTTAGTTGAAAGGGAGAGGGGCAAGATGGTAAAATTAGTAGCAGAGTAATGAATGCGATCCAACCATCTCAGTGAAGTGTCAGAAATTACAGAAGGGGTGGTGGAAGTGGGAACCACTTCTGGGTCGGGCCGACCCGGTGGGCCGATCCAGTTCGAGTGAGATTTGGATTGATGTGACCATGCTTAATTTTATCTGTGTAATTATTTTAGTTGCAGGCAGAAATAGTTTTAGAATATTTGAAGCCATTTTTTGAAATATGCCCTTAAAAATTAAAATAGCTCAAACAAAACTTTCCGAAAAACAGTAACACCAACAAGTAGCAGAAAAATTTAAACATATGCATGCTACATCAACAAAGAGTAAAGCCACGTGAGGGCACGTGATAGACCTACGTAAGATATCGCGTGCTGGTGTAGTATTTTATTTTTCTTCAAAAATACTTATACTGTTATCTAAGTTCTAATCCAACCGAACTGAACCAAATACTATCAGGTTCGAGTTCGGTTCGTTTAAATTTTTGAAGGCACGAGCTCGGTTCGAGTTCGGTTCGATAAATAAAAATCGAGCTCGAATTTGGTTCGATTTCAGTTCGTTAATTATTCTATTTAATAGTAAATTCGAACTCAAGCTCGAACTTGGCTCAAGTTCGTTAAATATTCGAGTTCGAGTTTGTTAAAAAAACTCGTTTATTAAATTGTTTTGATAATATATATATATTTTATATTAATTTGATAAGTTTTTGAACTAGTTCGTATATAAAGTTTCCGAAATATTTGAAGTTTGGCTCATTTTTTAAATTCGTGAACAAGCTTGTTAACAAACTTCGTGAACTATTCGAAGTTCGGTTCGTTGAATTATATTCGAACTTGTTCGTGAATTTTTCGAACCGAATATCTTTAAGATCGAGTTCGACTCGAAAAATTATTCGAACTCAATTCGAAATTCGAGTTCGATTCGTTTAATAAATGAACGAATTTAAAACAAATTTTTGTCGAACCGAGCTTCGAATAGTTCATGAATAATTTAGATCGGTTACGCACTACCAAATATTTTTTAGAGAAAAGGATAAGGAAGGAAGAGAGAGAGAGGGAGGAGAGAAAAGGAAAGAAAACAAAAGGTCACGAGGGACCCACGTGAGGAGAGGAGTTCTGACAGTCTGAAGAAAGACTGACACAAAAGCTAGAAAGATAGGACTAACATTCTCTCTCACACAATTGAGTGAGAATTGGAGAGTGTCTCTCACACACAGTGGGAGACATGTGATGTGAGGCAGCTGCTTATCTAGTTGCAATTAAATGTAGTGGTGCCTTCGGCTTTTGTTTTACCGAATATGGGTGGATCAGGTGACGTGGTTGCTCTAACGATAATCATATCCAAATTCTAAATTAATTGGAATTGGATCTTACTGCACCACCAACTACAACTGCAAACCCAACCCACACAATTATATATGCACTTTAGCAAATTACTTGTTCTAATACTGGAAATTACGCAAATGTCTGATATAATGCATCATTAAATATGAACACATCTCCACAATCAAATATTTTCATGTGGAAACTTAAATTTTGAGGCTAAAATTTTGTTTTTCGCTTTTATCTTGTGTAGTAAAATACGAAATTAATGAATTTTTGAACACGTGCGAGTACATAAATTCTGTGATTATTAAGTTTATAAATGGGCCTCTAAAATCTAGTTAAATCGATGAAATATGATAATGAACATCAATCATGGCTAATTTTAAAGTAGTTCCCCAAATCCCTCTCATTATAATCTTTGATTTTATATCTAAAATTATGACATTCGTATTGGGTATTGGGTCTTGGCCCAGATATTATACCTTCTAATATAAGCCCAATAAGTATTTCGTTCTTCTTTGTGGGTCACCCATACAAATACGATGGTCTTAGTTTGTATAGGCCATAGGCTGAGGCCCTCAGCCCAGAAGAAGCAAATATCACACGCACACTCTCTCTTAAGAGGATATCCCAAAATGAATCGTTTTGTATATATAAATATTTATTTATTTATATATGGTGATCAATGAAGTTTGACCAAGTTTTTAAGTGACGTGACATTTAATTTAAGAAAATTAAACGGTCTAGGGTCGATCTACGTTCGAGTAGATGATCGTGGTATATTTATTTTCTCTAAACTGATATCCGGTGAGTGAGAAATAATAGTATAAAATGAGTCATTTAAAGTATGGAGTTAAGTGTTTGAGACTAAGTATGAAGAGAAATATTTGTCTCATATTGGTTATAAAACCATCATTCATCATGTATATAAGGAGGTTAAGATATCTTATAATTTGAAAAGTTGGGTTAAATACCATCTGGCGCGGCCTGTGCCACCGATTGTAGTGTATTCTATGTGTAGATTATTGTTTGAACTCGAATATATGACAACTGGTAGCTACATCCCAATAGAATAATTTATATATAGTTTGTTGATCGTTCTGTTGTTATCCATTTTCTATAACGTTCTTTATAGAATTAACATTTAATTTGTATACTAAAATTTTCTTTTACTTCCTATAATTTTTTATTTCACATTTATTATTTAATTAGAGAGAAATTAAATTATTGGACAAATCATGAGTTAATAATGAAGTAATCATTCATATATAACTAGGGGTGAGCATGGTTCGGTTTGGTTACCCAACCGAAAAAATAATAAAAACTGAAAAAAAATCGAACCGAAAAATATAAAACCAAAACCGAACCGAAATTTTCGGTTCGGTTTCGGTTAAAAACCGAAACTGAAAAATATTTAATAAATAATTATTAAAAACATATTTAATAAGTAATATTTAATATATATTTAATAAGTAATATTAATTAAATAATTATTTAATAAGTAATATTAAATATCTATTTATATATTTAATAAGTAATATTAATTAAATAATTATTTAATAAGTAATAATAAATAAATAATTATTAAATAATATGTTTCGGTTCGGTTTTCTGTATTTCGGTTTTTTTGATGTCAAAACCAAAATCGAATCGAAAAATCAAAATTTTATAAAATCAAAACCGAAACCGAACCTAAAAGGAAAAAAATCGAACCGAAATTATCGGTTCGGCTCGGTTCGGTTCGATTTTCGATTTTTTACTATTTTTTGCTCACCCCTATATATAACAACAAACATTTGTTGATTTCAATGCAATGTGTAAGAGAATTTTAAAAAATATGTATTTTTAACATGTATATTATATTTTAAATATTTTATACATGTTCACCTTAGTTTTACCGCAAGGTGAATTGTGCGTGTCATTCTTTTTCAAGTGATTGGTAGTTGGGTCATTTCAGTCTTCTGATTATACTTTTAATAATACTAGTAGTAGTAATAATCATAAAAAGAACACATGAGTGCGTGCGGCGTGCCTATGGTTAAATTCAAGCTTAATAATCATATACTCCTTCCGTCCCCAATTAAGTGTCCCACATCTTCAAAACTAACATACTAATACAATAACTAAATTTTCACTTTTACCCCTAATTATTTTATGGAGAATATAAAAAGTAAAAATTAATTTAATGATGGAAGGGGTAAAATTGGAACTTTGATATTATTTTTACATTGATTTTTGAAATATGACACTCTTTGAGATAACTTTTTTGCTAAGAGAACACTTATTGGGGGACGGAGGAGTACTCATTTATAGAATAAGTTCAAGATTCAAATTTCTCAAAACCCTGGAATGACTTTTTCTTGAAAATACTATATTTTCACACCATCAACTTAAAGAAAATGAGAAAAGGGTTGAATAGTTTGAGTAGTAGGTCAAGTTAAGCTTAGTTTATACATATAGAGACAAGGACCTCTTCAATCATCATCAACCACCCTTTGTTCATCATTCCAAAAGCAAAAGCGAGTTAAAGGGCGAAAGAAAGAAGCGCCCTAAGGCTGAAAAGAGAGAAAAAAGGCCATCCACAAGAGATAATAAACAGGAGAAATCAAGAAAGAAATAAGTTTTTTTCCCCTTTTTTTCTTGAGCTGAGAAGGGCAATGATGCAGACGCAGAGGACACTAGAAAACCAGCAATCTATGATGCAATCGGGGCAGATTTCTGGGAGCTTGAGCTTCAACGGGACTCTCAATAAAGAAGACGAGGAGATGTTGACATCCACTCTCTCCACTTTTAGGGCCAAGGAGGAGGAAATTGAGAAGAAGAAGATGGAAGTTAAGGAGAAGGTTCAAGCTCAGCTCGGCCGTATTCAAGAAGAAACCAAGCGTTTGTCCACCATTCGTGCGGTCTACCCATCTCTCCCTCTCTCTACAAGATCAAACTTTCTGAATTTTATAACAAATTAAAATTGTACTAGGATTTGAGTTTATTCTAATTTCCTTAATTCTTTTCCCCTCAAATTCTGTTCCGCCTTCATGGCCTGTCTGATAATATTCTTCCTTTTTTACCGTTTTTTTTAGGCAAAAAGGGGATTTAACTGTCAGGTAGTTTTAAGGCTAAATTTTTTGCACAATCTATCGTTATTTTCTTTCTGGATTTTTGGCTGTTTAGATTTCAAACACGATCTTTGAACAAAAGATGGAATTTTTTAAATGTTTTTTTGCCATAAGATGTACTATTAGTCATGGCTAAAAGGTGTGAACGTAGATCTCTATCTGCAAACTGTTATGTTGGTTTTCATTGGAATTATGCTAATATGAGACCTTAATTAATTAGTAGATTCACCCATAAAGAAAATCTTGAAAATTGGAGCTTTATTAGTTCTTTTGTTAACTAAGTTATATATACTAATAAATCCCTGCATGTGCATGAAAAATTGATTGATTAGCTACCTTTGAATTCTTTATCTAGCTCTCTGCATATATTCTGAAACAAACTGTTATATATTATGTGGCTGTTGCTTATGCCACTGTTACGTTGTGTTATCAGGAATTAGATGCCCAATCAGATCCAATGAAGAAGGAAGTCTCTTTTGTTCGTAAGAAGATCGACTCTGTTAGCAAGGAGTTAAAACCAATGGAACAAACTTGCCAGAAGAAGGTATCTCTCTTTCAGTTTGAAAGCAGAGTTCTTCCTTAATTGATCAGTCTCTAAACATTTGGATTGTGGGACTTTAATTTGTTATCCCAGGAGAGGCAGTACAAAGAAGCTCTAGATGCATTCAACGACAAGAACAAAGAGAAAGTACAGCTCATCACCAAATTGATGGAGGTGAGGGAAATCTAACTGATCTCATCGATTTGTTCATCACAATCGAACCTTTGATTGCCTGCGAGCTAGCTTATGACAGTTTGGAAATGGTGATTTTGTGCAGCTTGTGAGTGAAAGCGAGCGCATGAGGATGAAGAAGTTGGAGGAGCTGAGCAAGAACATAGAATCGCTACGTATGACCTAATGCTGTTGACTTCTCTCTCTGATTTGGTTATAGACTTGTAGTGTGATGCATTTAAGATAAGGCATTTCTATTTAAGTAGGAGTATTAATTATTTGATGTTTTTCTTGGGTTTGGTTGTATTCTAAAGTGCTTTATATTTGTTTGTTGAGAGTTAGCTGTGTTTTAATTTTAGGAAGGGTAACTCCTTTAACCAGGTTTGTAACTAAAGCAGGTATTAAAAATAAAACTATGCATTCTTCTTAATTTGTATCATACTCAAGAAGAGGACAGAGGTCATCAGAACTTTGTTTGTGTCCTACTTTTTTCCTTAAGAGTGACAAGTTCTGTTTCATATAACATCCTACTAACTCCCTCCATAAATGTTTGTTACAATTTGATCCGGCACGTGTTTTAATGTAGTGTTTAGATTTTAGACTAAAGAGTGTAGTTGGTGGAGTTTGGGTCCACTAATTATTATTATTTTTAAATTAAAGTGTGTGCTATAAATGGAAAGTTTAAAATATAACATACATTGGTGGACGGTCAAAAAAAGAAATATGTAACAAACATTATACTTTATCCGTCCCATTTAAGATGAGACATATTTTTTGAACACGGTAATTAAGGAGTTTATGTCAAGTATTTGTTTAAAATATAAAGTAATAATATGAATATATATTATTTAAATTTGTATATAATAAAAGTATTCTAAAAAATAGAAATGACTCATCTTAATTGAGAATAAAGAGTAGTATAATCTTTTCAGTTGTAACTAGTATATGTGGTCCTCGTGCGATGCACGGAGAATTAATACATAATCAACACATTTTCAATCATAAAATGTGTATTGTGATGCACAAATCATACATGTTTTAAATATAATTTTTAGAATAAAATAACCAGATTGTACCGAACTATTTCATTGCGTTTGAGGTGATTTTGGATTAGATCGGATCAATCTCAAAATCAATTGTATTTAATCTTCACAATCCATAAATACCAATTTTCAAATCGTGCCAGTCTTTTTTTACGGCTCTATACATGTATTTTAATTGATGTGTTGAGTCTATTGTTAGTGGAATAAAAGTCTTATACTATTTATTAATTAAATATGCGTATCATAAGTAATAAAAATAATTACAATTTAAAGAAATAAAAATAATATATATCGAAGATATATTTAAGTATTTACCAAAATAAAATCATGTATATTTTTTATGCAATAATTAAGATGAATAAAGTGTATTAAAAAATAATTTGGCTAAAGTGTATTATATATTTGAGAATTTTGGATACATCTTGATTTATTTATGATAATTAAGTTGTTTGTAGTGTGTAAATAAAAATATTATAATAAATTTATATGGTAAAGTTTTTTAAATGATCGTAGTTTTTTCATATTAAATTTGTTTACTCCATATCATATATCAAATTAAAGCTCTTATCAAGATCTTTAATTTAAGATGTATATTGCATATGGTTATACGAACGAAATAAAAATATTTTATTAAAACAAAAGGATAGAGGGAGGAGAAAAGTAATTATATTTAAATATATTTAATATTATAATAATTTCAAAATAATAAATAATATTATTAATAAATTTATGTGTAGTGAGTTATTATAAGTATTAAGGAAATTACAAGTTCTTTTAAAAATAATTATTATATGTATAAAATTTTGCGCTAAAAGGTGGTTATAAAACTTTATTTTTATATATTAATAAATGTGTTTGTTATTACGTTTTTTTGTTTCCTTTTCATATACACGTCTTCTTTAACAGCGAGTATCGTACATTAAATTCCGAATGAATAAAACGAGGAATAAATTAATGTGATTCGACCGTATAAAGCGGCTGAGATATTTGCAGAAGCCTCTAGCAGTTACTCCCTCAGTCCACGATCTTTCTTCCCAATTTGACTCGACACGAGTTTTAATAAATTATGTTGACTTAGTTGGTAAATGGTAAAATGTATTGAATGTTGTATAGTTAGTGGAGAATGAGGTCCACTTTATTGATGATGTGTAAGGTGTATAGAGTAATGAGTGGAATAAAGGGCCCACCTTAATAATTATATATATTGAGTAGTATGTAGTTAGTGGAGAATGGGGTCCACATTTGATGATGTGTTGAGTTTTGAGTGGAGTAAAGGGTTGCCAAAAATAAAAGAAAAATGAGAAGAAACTTGGTGGACGGACCAATAAGAAAAGTTGAAAAGAAAGATCGTGAATTAGTTAATGATGCGGAACGACTCTTATAGCAGCAGTAGCCTTTATTAAATTGAACATACAACACCGAAACTACTACTCTACTAGTCAAAAAATTATTGAAATCTGAAATAAATGGTTTTTACCTATCTATAAGTAATAAATGGGATAAAAAATGAAAAAATATGTTTCGGCCTACGTGGATTTGGTTTAGTTAGGCGATTACCACACGGCTTAAATATGATGCACTCACAAGTATTTGAGCAATTCTTCCTTTCGAAATAACCATCGACTATAATCCTAAAAGAACTAGATTTCGTAAACAACATAGAGGAAGAATGAATGGAATATTTTATCGAAGGAATCATATTTGTTTCGGTAAATATGCTTTTCCGGCACTTGAACCCGTTTGGATCACATCGAGACAAATGGAAGAAAGTCGCCGGGCAATGACACGAAATGCACGTCGTGGTGGAAAAATATGGATCCGCCTCGTTCCAGACAAACTAATTACAGTAAGACCTCATTTGCTTTTCATGATATGATTTGATTAATAAAATAAAAATAAAAAGAAAAATATTAATTTTAAAATGAAAGATGAAAAATTTACATAACATAGTTTTATCTTTTAATTTTTTAAATTAGATAAATTTTATTTTGTCTTTTTAAGATGATTATTTTTATAAAATAAAAATAAGTTAACCTTTTTATTTCTTTTTTTTTTTCCTCTAGAAAGAAATAGACCTGCTGAATTATTAGGCCTTACATTAGCGGCCCAAATTGACCGTAAATGGACGGCAGTTGACAGCCATCAATTCATACAACGTAGAACTCAGTACAAAAGGAAAAGATACTTATCTCGTTAACTACGTGGCCCAATTCGATAATACCACATTCTGCACATGTCATTATTACAACAACACAATCTTCTCAACGTCGGCATTACATTGCACGAAATAATTCAAAAGTAAAGTTTTATGATTTACATATTAAAAATATACTACCTCCTACCGCAATCTATTCGGGTCGGGTCAGGTATCCTATTCGAAATTTTTGAATACTCGAATCCGAAAAATTTTAATATTTTTATACTTGAACCGGAACTCGAAAAATATTTCGGGTACTCAAAATTACCCGATTTAATTAAAAAAAATTATTATTTTCAGATATTGATCGAATATTATCAGGTAATTTTAAAAAATTTAAATATTTAGAGTATTAAAATATTTTAAATTATAAATTAAAAATATAATATTATATAAATAATAATAAAAAATTCGGATTTCGGGTAATACCCGATTGGGTATCGGGTATTACCCGAACCTGAAAATCTTAGAATATCAATACCCGATCCCGACCCGAAAAACTCAAAAATTGGATATTCGTGTACCCGAACCCGATAGGGTATCAGGTATTACCTAAAATACCCGATACTCGATTCCCGAATAGACACCCCTACTACCTCCGTCCCCATTAACAAACGACACATTTTTTTATTTTGGGACGTTTCATTAATAATAAATTTTTTTTAATTAAAATTTATCATTTTAGTTTTTGTGTAATAGATATATATTAAATATTTTTTGATTTTCGTGTAAAAACAAATGCGTTGTTATTAATAGAACGGATCGAGGATAACTTTATTTATGTTTTAGGTATTGCGTACAAACCTGATTTTTCCTTCCGTAATTCATATAAAACAAAAGCTAATTAATTATCGGTAACAATTTGAAACCAGTTATGAATTGCTAGAAAATAATCACAATTATGAGAATACGTAAGAAGATAAATATTTAGCTAGTTGATATTTTGATGTCAAAATGTGACGTCAGCTAGCACAAATATCTCCAAAATATATGTGCGTTTCTTTCAATAAAAAAATACTCTCTGTTACACCTTACTTGTCTCAAAATATTTTGAATCATATACGAAGAAATATTTTATTTGTGCCTTATTATCTTACTAATCACTTTTGTTTATTCTTTTCGTGTGTTAATTTTGTCTCAATAAAAAAATGAAACAAGTAAAATGAGACATCCCAAAATAGTAAGTGAAACAATTAAACTAGAAGGAAAGGAATAGTTACTTCCAAAATATTTATATTTTGTCATACAATCAATCACAAGCAAGCAAGTGTGTGAACGCCCGTCGTCTCTTTATTTTATTTGTCACTTCCATTTAGGTTATGTTGTATTTGAGGATAAATTTTTTCCTAAAAAATGTGGTATAAAATATATTACTCTTTAATTTTATTTTTTATACTTTTTTTTTATCGAAATTATAAATTCATCACTATTTTTCTTATTCAATCCACTTTAAGAAGATATAATATTATCATTCTAAATTGAGATTGATAATATTATCCCTCGTTCGTTAAAGTGAGATAAAAGAAAAAAATAATAATAAAATATTATTTCACAATTTAGGAAATTAATTGTGGCCAACTTTTAATTTTTATACAATCGAGTTCATTTTTTTCGGATAATAGTTTAGAATTGTAACTAACTCTCCTTATAAAAATGTTTTCACAGAATCAACAAAATATAGAGCCATTTAAAAATCTGATGTGAATCATCATTTTTCCGTAACATCTACATGTCTTATAATTAGAGTATTTGTCGTTTAATTTATTATTATTATTATTATTATTATTATTATTATTATTATTATTATACTCCATCCGTCCTACCAAACATGACACTTTTTTTTCCGGCACGATTATTAAGGAGAGTGTATAAAGTAGTGAATAAGAGAGATAAAGGTGGTAGGTCCACATCTTTTTGAAGAGATAACTTTTACTATTTATGGAATGTGCCAAGTTTAGTGGGACGTCCCAATAAAGAAAGTGTGTCATGTTTAGTGGAACTGAGGGAGTATTAGATAAGCACGCATGTTTTTTTCTTTCTTTCTTTCTTTCTGAATTTGTAATTTTGAACTGTTAAGAAGATTTTGGTGGTGATATGAATTTGTGGAGTTTTTCGATTCTCACAAAAAGTACTCCCTCCGTCCCAACTAACTTGAGTCGTATTCCTTTTTGGGCCGTCCCAACTAGCTTGAGTCATTTCCTTTTTAAGGAAACTTTTATTACACACACAAATTTAAATAATATATATTTATATCATTACTTTATACTTTAAACATACACTCAACATATATTCTTTAACTCCTTAATTCTCGTACCGAAAAAAAGTGCCCAAGCTAGTTGGGACGGAGGGAGTAATTTGGGAAAAGGTCGGATCGTGGAAAGCGTGGAACGAGAGAGACAGCCTTCTTGTTTTCATCCCCCACTTTTTTGTAAGTAGAGGTGCTATGTTTGCTGTCTTATTTCAAATAAATTAAAATTTGTGAATTTCTGTTTGTTCTTTAAAGGTTTTAGCGACGACAAAAAAACCTTAGGCTGCTTTTCTTTTACCACGTAGAAAAGACAAAGGGAAAAAAGGTTTGTATAAATTGTCCAACTATTCCGCAGTTACCTAATCGATGTATTCGGTCACTCTAATTTGACTAATATAGTAAATAGTTTGAATAAATTGATATGCAGACTACTACCTCAGATCACAACAGAATGCATAAATCACCTTACTCTCTTCTTCTCAATGGAAATTAAAATTTGATATTCTTTCGATATGTACGCAGGTATCTATTAACATTTATATGATTATTGACAACATTTAGTTAAATTTCTATATAAACATTGTAACATTTCAAATTGAATAAGTAAGATGTTAATACAATATGAGATTTATTGGATTTTCTATAATGTAGTTAATCATAGCGATGACAAATAACACCTAATTGCTAATAAATAAGAGGTAGTGCATTTTATGAGATGAGCCGTCATTCCGTAAGCTCGAATTATTACAAATATGGCATCGTCATTATATTAATGCAAAACAATGATTGCAGAGTAGCACAGTAATGATAAACTATGACATTGATGGAGTCATTTAAGAAAACGTTGATAAATCAATATTTGTATAAGTTCATTGAATAAAAAATAATATTTCTATTCCGAGTTTTTAAATATAACTCTAGATTGTTTTGCAAGATTTTATAAATCATTCTCCTGCCTGCTGCTTTTGATGTGCAATGGGATTCTTCCGCAGCTCTCTCCACCCATTCCCTTTTTTGTTTTTGTCCATCTCTCCCATTTTCATTCTCCACATACATACTCCTACAATATATTCAATTCAACCATCCTATTCTATAATATTAATTACAAATACAAGTATTAGTAATTACTATTCGATTATTACCACCTTACCTCCATCATATGCACATTAATTAAGCCCAATCTCACTATTTGAATTCAATAATTTGTATCTCTCTTCGGCATTATTATCAGCTGCCCTTTACTTTGAGTGATTAGTTAGATTAATTAAACATAAAGATTGGTTATGTAAATAATAAAATTAATAAATTAGTTTAAAATTAAATAATTCATTGTTATCCATAAAAATAAACATTGTATTAGTTTGAATTAATTTTATGAATCCTTGTTATCGTCGTAAAAAGTGAACATCACCTCATTATAATGTATATATCCATGTCCACCGTTACTGAAATTCTTCATTTCTCAAACCCACCTCGCCACCTGCAGTCTCCATCGAATTTACAACCTATCCAAATTTATCCTGCCCTTTTTCCAACTACTAAACTAAAAGTACATCATCACACTCCAAAGTGCAAGCTACTCATTTCCCCACCTTTTCTGCGATCATGGCTCCCAAGCCACTGCTGCATGAGCTTCTGCAACAAGATCAAGACCCCTTCCACCTCAAAACCTACATTACAAACAAGCGATCCCAACTCAATAGCCCCTCTCCCCAAACATTTCTGCAGCTCCGGAAACGCCGCCCCATCCTCCACCACACCCCAACCAACCGCACCAATCTCTGCAAGCGCGCATGCTTCTTCTCTTTCCAGAACTCTCCGGAACTCCGGCGATCTCCCTTCGTCGACCTTCCCTCTCCGGTAAAGAGCCCCTGCAAGTCCCCCAACGCCTCCGTCTTCCTCCACATCCCCTCTAGAACCGCCACCATCCTCGTCGAGGCGGCGATGAGGATCCAGAGGCAGCAGCAGTCAAAGCCCAAATCCCAGTCCAGAATAGGGTTCGGGCTCCTCGGCTCGTTTCTCAAACGGCTTAAGGACCGGAGAAACAACCGGAAGCTCGCCATCGAGCACAGCGACATTATTAATGAAACTTATGTTGAGGAAAGCTATAGGATGTCATGTTCTCGCAGTAATGGTAGGTTGAGCAGCGCCGATTGGACGGATAATAACGAAGATATATCGTTGGATTTAGAGGCGTCAATGAGTAGCCGCGTTTCCGACTTGTCGGAGGTGTTTTGCCGCGGCGATTATTGTTTGAGCGAAGAAACGTGCTTCTGTTCTTCGAGTCCTTTCAGATTCTCCCTTCACAAAAGCCCGTCGCCGAACGGCCACCGCACGCCGGAGTTTTCCTCTCCGGCTGCCTCCCCGAGCCGCCGCGTGAAACAGGTCTGTTGTTTTCCTCTCGTGTAGCGAGTTGACTCGAGTTGAACTCATTAAAGGAAATGAGCTATTTTAGTCTTTTATAATTTCTGGAGAAAAGGTTATCTTTCTAGGGAAAAAGAATAATCATCTTAAAGGAAACGTGGCTTTAATTCATTTCCTTTTGTCCATGAACAATATTTCACGATAGATTCTGCTACTTATGGAAAATTTTGTTAATATCAGGCAAGGGTACAATACTTTCTTGAAAACTTTGTGAATTGATCATTAGTGAATGAGAGAGTGAACTCGTGACTCGGTTGAAAAAGTGTTTAATTGTAGCTTTGACCTTACTTGCACTGTCGGTGAACAATCTTCTTGGTCTGATATGGTGGTCGGGATGTCTCTCAAAATTACTAATCTACCCTTGAACTGTAAATTCTCTCAAGAAAATTCTCAATAATCCACCAATTATTAATTTTATTTTACGAGTATCGAAAATATGTCTGCTTGTTTGAATTCTGTACTTTCCATCACGCCTCTGCTACAAAAATCTTTTCTTTAATTGGCCCTTTTCATTAATTTCCCCCACTAAACGACAATCTTGATTATTTTATCTTTGATTTAGAATGGAACCCAACTTAATCGCCTCAATTCACTATTTTTAACTTACGTTCAAGAATAGTAAGTATCATGCTAATCAACTGTTTGTTAATATATTATCAAATTTTGATAGGAGAAAGCAAATTCGGACAATGTGCAAGGAGAAAATGAGGAAGAGAAGGAACAATGTAGTCCAGTATCAGTTTTGGAGCCTCCATTTGATGAAGATGAAGAACGAGAAAGCGGTGATGCAGAAGAAGGAGATGAGTATGATATGGAATGCAGCCACCATAATGTACAGAGTATGTTACTTCAATTCTCTGCCTAGGCTTTGTCATGTCATAAATATATTTCTATGTTAGGTGCAGTTTTGATCCATTTTGCAATGTTGCTCGTTTGTTGACCGGTCCCTTTCGCATGCTGCAGCATTTATTTCGAATGGAGAATTAATTAAATGGGATGATTAGGTTGGCATTGAACAAGGGGTTCTTGCATGTGAGCCTACCTTTCTTAGTATTGTTGTTATTGCTCTGTACTAAGTTTTCCGTTGGGGCTGACCTCATTTTTACGTCCTTGCAAATATCACACAATAAATCTTGTAATAACTGCTTTGCCACACGTACACTTTCAAGGGTGTGGGGTTTGAATTCAAGAACATGATCATATCAATTACCTAATCTTTTCTTTTTGACCTTGAATCTCATCACACGCCTGCATACTTTGTCACATTGTGATTTAGTTCAGTTTCTGCACTGCAATCTGCAGGAGCCAAGCAGCAGCTTCTGTACAGGATTCAGGGATTTGAAATACCTGCAGAACTGGACCCCGTTGAGCTCGAGAAGAAGCTGTTAGAAGGATCAAACGACGAGGGCCAGGTAGTAGAACGAGATGAGCCCGATGGCAATGAGCCATTGTCTCCCTACAGAAAGCAGCACGGGTTAGAAATGTTTGTTTCTCAAGTGTTGAACCAATCAAACCTAAAGTATCACTCGAGGAGCATTACAGCCGACATGAAGAGGCTCGTGTCTGATCTCATAGTGGAGGAAAAGAGGGAGATGATGATTCAGCCGTGTGGTAATGAGATCGTGATGGGGAGAATCCGAAACCGATTGGATTTGTGGAAAGAAGTAGAATTCAACACTATAGATATGATGATAGGATTGGATTTAAAGAAAGATATTGAAGGGTGGACTAAATTTGGGAAGCAAGTGCAAGAGACAGCTGAAGATATTGAGGTTGCAATATATATGGTGCTAATGCAAGAATTAACAGAGGAATTGTCGGTGTTTTAGGACTAATTAGTATTTTATTTGTCTGATCCAAAGAGTTAGTTTAGATTGTAGTAAATCTGTATCTGATCTGATGTATAGAAGCTTAATTTGATTATTGGATGAGACATGCATATATGATGACTATAATGCATACCCAGATTTTGTTGAGAAAGAAACTTTGAGATTGGGGCAGAGTCCTTGTACTGAAATGAAATATCTGTGTGTTGTGTCTCTTGCTATATATGTATGTATATGTTGGAATTTGATAACACAGTCTGAAACTGCATCATACCGGATAGGTCATGAGAGGTCGTCATGTGTAATGTTTTTTGTATTCTTTTCCATGTATGTTTGAACTCTATTCCAGAATGAATAGGTTGGTTAAGGGACCATTACAAAATTCTTGATATTCACTGCAGGCAGCAGCATCATTCCCTTATCTTTCATTTCATATTTTATTTCATCCATGCATATTAGATATAAAAGTTAAGAGAGAAAATAATCATTTTCGTTCTTGCAGAGTCACATTTCCTAAAATTTCAATCGAGTTCACAAAAGCGTAAAAGAGGGTCCCATCCATTTAGGACTAACCAAAGAATAAAAGAAAACAGCTACTTGCTAACTATAGGAGTATCGACTTGAAAATGGTTCATTTAGAGCTCTACTCATTACTAACAAACTGAGCTCAAGCTCGAGCCCCGTTTTCAGCTCGAATCAGAAAATATTCAGCTCTTTGAGTTTATAAATATGTTCGAATTCATTTGTTTACAAGCATGTAAATTACCAATATATATATATAAGTACTGTAGCACTTTAAAGCAGCAAATTAGTTGCACATGAATGCAAAAAGTTATCGTTCAAATTGAAAGTGCAAAATCCAGATTTACACTTTGCAATATTGCTAAAGCAATGGGACCATATATTGTCCTGTCCAACATTAAGGTGCCTTTTGCAGCTTTTCTTAAGAGCAGCAAAATATGTGTTGACAAATTATTGGTGGTAACAGTTTAAAATTGCAACAATTAGGTTACCTTCATTATTGTCCTTTAAATTAAATATATCCATAAAGTTACCCTAAGTAGGTTAGACCTTTTTCGTTCATTCCTTTTCTACTAAGACCTTTTGCCTAGTTTAAAATGGAGGAATCGATTGTATTTCCTCCTTTGTTCCCCATAGCAACTGGCGATCACGCTAAGCTGCGAACGCAATAACTTAATATTTCCCGGCATTACTCATTAGAACCGTAGTTAAAAAGGTCTTTGAGTACTCCTTATTTCGGAACTCTCTCCCAGAGCTGCAGAACTAACGACTTTATTAGAAAGTTGAATTAGCCTATTGAGAACGAATTAAATCAAATGGTTCTATTTCTTAATCTGTATGACTTGCTCCTACGATCGAAAAGATTGAAAAAATCAGTCAAGAAGGAGAATAAGGCAAAAGAAAAGGTCTTATTTGTCGCCTCAATCGTTGAGAAGTGGGCTTCCCCCCTCAGATTTACCGGCTTCGCGAGCCCATTTCGAGATTCAAATTTTAGAATTTACCTAATATGTCATTATGTACTCCATCTTAAGTTTCAACTTTAATAAAGTATAAGCAAAAAACAGTTGAATTGGTTTAAAATAATGTATGTTTCTTTGGACTTGCCATTTTTGCTTGTGCACAAATTTTTAGGAGAACAATTGTATACATGATCATCAAGCTCATATTTAATTCTAGCTCGACTAGTCATATACTCAGTTATATGATATTCGAGTTTGAGTTCAAGATCGGCTCATCAAAATATCTTACGTGTATTCAAACTCGATCTAATTTAAATACTTATTAGTTATTAAAATATTATTTTTTATTTATCAGGTGTGTGAATAAAATCCGTACAATAAACTCGGGAATATGTTTGAGTTCGTATATATTTGAGTTTGAGTTCGAACATGTTCAAAACAAACTCGAACATATTTGTGAGTCTAGCAATTCGAGCATCATAAGGCTCAAACTCGCCCCAAAAAAATTATCAAGATCATTTTGGAGTTAATATCAAGTTAAGTTTCTGACAAACCTTTTCAAGTCAAGTTAAGAACATACCATGACTACTTATGTTCTTTTACACCCCTAATATTAGGTAAGTGACCATGTTACTCAATGATTTACATATAATAGTAAATTTGATTAGGGAAAACGATGTTGAGACATACGTCATAAATAGTTAATTAAAAAGGTTTATTAGAATTTTATTAATTGTATATAAATTTGAAATTTATTGTTATATGTATATCTTTATAAAAGTTTTCTTAAGCCTAAGAAGCAGAAAGAAGTTGCAAGCTAAAACTAGTATTTGGGCTATGAAGATTTAAGTACAAGTTCAACTTTCATAATAATTATTTTTTGTTTCTCTAAGTTAGATGTTTTAAATATTGTTGCTTTACAGGGAAAATATTTAGTACTACTTGATGGCTGGCATATGATTATATTTGTATAAAATATAGTACGGTTTATGGTTAATGGGTTGGAGTGTGTGTGTAGAAAGACATTGGTCCATAACTAAATTATTTTGTCCAGTACGGAATTGGGCTTTCTTGAAGTAGATATACTCAAAAGCCCATTCATAGGCCCGACATTACTATTAATCTTCTATCAACTGAAAACATTTTATAGGATTTTTAAAAACTGGATTAGCTGATAATTTTCTTATAAAAAAAAATCTTATTTTTTACTTGTAATACTATTTTTAATTTTAACTGTTAAATTTATTTTTTTATATAGTATATATATTAAGTTAAATTTTTTTAATTTTGCAAAAGCATAATTATCTATATATGTGCATGACAGACCCAATGTTTTAAAAGTCGTTAGGCGCTAGTCGTGAGGTGGAGGATCGATTAGTGTCTAGGCGGCTAAGCGTGAGCTTAGAAGGATCAAATTTTAATGCTTAATTTTTTATATTTTTACATCATATTATATAATACAAATTATATAAACATACATTATTTGTAATTTCATTTTCTAATTTATAATAAAAAAGTTAAAAACACATAATGTGCTAAGTAAAATATAATATTCATAAATTTAAAATGGAATACATACATTAGAATTTAGATTAAATTAATGATCCATAATAAGTTCAAATATATTTATAGTGTAATTTTCAAAGTACAAGTTTTGATTTTCTTTGTCTTTTCTTAATAAAAATGAGGCTCTAAACTATAGAGCATAGCAAATAATGATGTTGAGTTGATTTTTGTGTGCAATATGATATATTTATGGGTCAAAAATTAATTTTTGGGTCACATATCCATATTGGGCACTTAGGTTTTTTGCTCATTTTAGCTTTATTTTTGTTTTAGTATTTCCATCCACCTAGCCCGCTTAGGCGCCCGTCTAGACCGCCTTGCCCGCCCAGCCCGCCTTGCTAAAACCGCCTAGCATTAATCAAATCGACAATGTCTCGCCTAGCGCCTAGGCGCCACCTAGGCCGATTTTTAGAAAACTAGACGGGCCACACTAATTAGTTATAAATAAAGAGACAATTTACGAAGATTTTAAATATATATATATGAAAAATATTTTTAGGTTAAGAATTGAATGGGAAGGCCCATCCTTTTTATATAGTACACATTTATCCCCCTAAAAGCGATCACAAAAGATTCTTACAAAGACTAATGAAATAAAATATTGTGTTAAAAAAATGTAGAAGTTGATATTTCAAAATAAAATCTTTTTACTTTTAGAAAAATAATCAATTTTAATGGGATGATGCAGTAATAAAACATGATTATTTTAACGGGAGGGATCGTAAACTCTATATATGCATATTCTTAACTATGAGAATAAAATTATTGTATTTAATATTAGTTGAAACACAACCAATAACTACATGAGAATTAAATAAAAGGCAACTATGCTATAATTTTCCCAAAGTTTTGAGAGTTATTGTATTTGCAACTATGAATTTATCAAATCTCCTAAAAGGCATATGAATAAGCAAAGCTGTCGAATTTTCAGTTTGCCCTTAGAAAAGAAGTACTACTTGAGGTCATGCTATATAAAAATATTCTCTCACTTTTGAATTTGAGTTATAAGTCCTAGAACTCTAGTTAAGAACCAATTAAAAGGGCCCAATATTATTGTATACCCAGACAACCTAAATCTTTTGGACAATGATATTTCGTCAAGATACAGTTGGAAATGTTATAGTAAAATTTATTTATCCTTTTGGTTCCAAAAAAAAGAAAAGTTATACGAAAAAGAAAAGGAAGCTAGACAAGTTTTATTTTAACAAATTCTACTAGATATATACAAGAAATATTATTAAATCAAAAGGTCTGTGTTAAATAGCTAGCTCGAGCTTCAATTAAATTCGACAAGGGAATGGAATGATAAGTTTACTATGGTTTTTTGATATTAATTAATTAGTCGATTATCATTGATTAATTCGTTATAGTATTTGAATAAGAAGCTAAGTTGTGAAAAAAATAAATTATATATGTCGATGTCCAGCCAGCATTTGACAGGTGTCTTACTATTTGAGGCTGTTGCAATTCAAACTTTGATGTATAAATCCATTCCAACCAAAAAGCAAGCTTCCACTTACGTTGAATTGAAACTTAAACAAAATACTAATGAAGTTGGGTTTACCTTTCTTAAATTTGATGATTAAATTATTTGAAGGTGACCACTCACTCTCCCAGTGTAATGATAAGACAACTTTAGGATTACATACACTAATCACCTAATTAATTAACTTAAACATATATATATATATATTAATAAAAAACCACCCACCTTCACCCCTTCTCTCTCTATGTCTCATGTTTTCCAGCCACTAATCAAAACCCTTTTGACCCTTAAACCTCTCTGATCTATCTAGATCTCTAAATCATGGTGATTTTCTAAAGACGATCAAATTAATGATTACTTATATCAAAAGATTTGCATAATGAAATATGTTATTGATTAGTGAATGGGTTCGAAATCCATTATATATATATGTAATCTATAACGTCCTTTGGTAGCGTGATGGAACGATTAATTTCTACGTTTATTTTATTTCCTTTTTTGCCCCTCTTTTACAATTTACTCAATTAGTGAAAATATGAATTAGTACATTTATATTTTTGGACAATTTACTGGTGAAGAATATTCATGAGTTAAATATATATATATATATACCGCATATTGTAATTACATTATATATAAAGAGAGCTGGATCGCTCAAGTTGGGCTGATTCATGATTTGCAAATGAATTAATAAATCAATTTGGGTAGCTCGTTAGGACTATTTCGTGCAACAACGATCGATGATATTCGACTTTAGAACGTACGTGCTGATTTATATTATTACCTTCTTTAACTGATCTTTCCATATAGCGATGTTTTGAACTTACACAATAATGTGCTTATTTACTTACTAGCTAGGTAATTAGGTTTAGATTGATCTAGAGTTGCCTTGCGCATGCAGCATGCAGATTAGCTTAATTAATTTTGTCCAACATATATGTATGTGTGTGTCTATGAAACAATTTTGCCGAATTTAAATAAGTTTTTATACAATCGAAGCTAGCTAGCTACATTTTGAATGATAAATAAATAAAATATATAATGCTTATAAGTGTCGTCTATGAACGGTAGTTAAAATATTTATTTCTCTCTCCTTCACATACACAATTCAACTTTCATTTTATTTACACTCCCTCTAGTGACACTCATTTGACCTTAAACATCCATTTATTTTTATTATTATATTTTTCATAATAATATTAAATATATTTATAAATTATCTATATATATATATTAATTTTATAATTTAAATTTTAAATATGAAATCTTAATATTTTTAAATCATTAAATATTTTTTTCAGATTTTCCCAATTTTGTATGATGTACTGATATAAAAATTGAAGTGATATAAATTGATATTTTTTCAGATTTTCTCAATTTTAATATTTTAAAATCATTAAATACTAATGTCTATAATATATAAAAATAATTATATGATATCCAATGTGTCTTGTGGCTATGACTTTCTTAAAGCTAGTCCAACCTTCTTCTAAAGAAAGTCATGAATTTTTAATTTTTTTAAATTAATCTCTTTTTCTTTTATGGTGACTTTTGAAATAAAGTCAACAAAACAATGTGACTAGTCTTAAAATAAGGAAATTACAATAATAATAATAATAATAATAATAAAAAAGGGGTAGGGGTAAGTAGCAGCAGCTAAAAAAGGGATGTACAGGCAGCAGCCTTCGATTAGAGGTAGATGACTAAACGAAGGAGGGAGCAAGTGCGCAGCACCTGATCAGCTTCTAATAAGGGTGTGGGTTGGTCCACTCGTGCACCCGCACCCTCCCCCGCCCCAAACTTTAATTTTAGATACGAAATATGGGAATTTTTTTAATATACGTACGTGCTATACAACATAAAAATACTTATTTTTTAATAAAGACAAAATTAAATGAATTGAGGTTTGTGTAGTAATCATTCTTTTCGGAGTTGCATGCATGCTTAAGTAATTATTTGTAATGCGATTAATTTTTGCATGTGATCTATGTATGGTTTAGGCGCTAGGATAATAGATCTATGTTATTTGTGTAATTGCTCTAATAGGAGTCGAGTTAGAAAAAAATAGTTCATGTGATCTAATATATATTGGTATAGTCGATCAAAATCAAAACTTTGGGATACCCCTTCTCTTATTTATTTATTTTCCCCATAATACTCTATCTCCTTCCTTTTTAATCACATTTATATTTATATTTTTTTAAATAGGTATATAATATTTAAAATTATATTTTTTTCTTATAAATATTAATTTTGATTTATTATATTATAACAAGATTTTTATTTTTATAAATATTAATTAAAATAATAAATTTAATAGTTAGACATAGAGTTCGAGATAAAAAAAAATGAGATAATAAATCTTATCGAGTGACCTTGTTCACCTTATTTATAACTCACAAAAATGATCACATATTATGTATGTTGCTAATATCCCGGGAATGATGTAACATGTCATGTATATAAATAATAATTTTTTTTATAATATTATTAATTAACTTTTACTTTTTGGTTAAAATTTATTTGAGTAGGGTATACTTTAATATATATATATATATATATATATATATATGATATAGATCATATACAAAATGATTTTAAAGTAGGAAATATGAAATGATCTGGGCCATTGATTTGGATGATCGGACGAATATGATTAAATCTGATCTACTTAAAAAGGCGGTGCATTCCATCGCTTTGAACGATGCATGAAGGATATTATTGTCCAAAACTGCAAAAAGACAGTTTTCTTATTCTCTCATGCAACACAATCTCTCCCATTATTGAAAAAATAAATCAGATTTCTCTCGTTGGTGGGGTCCACACAGACCTTGCTTCCGTTCTCGGCACCGCTTTCATCATCGTCGTCGTTGCCGTAGATCTGGTCCAGTATCAGCACCAGCCCCATGGCGAAGGCGCCGTCGAACCCCGGTTTCAGCGACAGCATGAATACGTCTTTTCCGAGCACTACGTTGGTGGTCGCGTCCACCTTGCGGCGGATGTCCGCCGCGATCTCCTTTTCGCTGTTGATGGTTTTGCAGTTCCGACATGCGAAGGAGCCTTCGATCTGGTACTGAATCTCTCAACTTTTTTGAAAAACACTCCAACCTCCAACAATGCAGCGCGCCACTGTGAAGAGAACAGGCCGACGAAATGCTACGGCTAACGACGATGATGACTTTCTAACTCCGCCCATACGCATTCAAAATGCAATGCATTTAATAGTTAAATACAATGCATTTAACAGTTAAATACAATGCATTTGTAAATATAATTGTAACTCATTTATATTTTCACAATGCATTTAACAGTTAAATAAAATGCATTTAACAATTAAATACAATGCATTTAAATATAGAGAACTGTTTTGATTTAAAATAAAAATCATCATGAATTCAACTACAACAAACGATAATAAAAAACCTCCCTTCTAGATTTAATTATGGAATGCACCTAATAATTATGGAAAGTAAATAACCTCCCTTCTAGATTAACGTCAGTTTTTTTCATTCTCCCTTAATTATCTCATAATTTGCAGCTAATAACACACGTTCTCTCTCTCTCAACAAACAAAAAATTACTAAAATATCCTTCGTGCATCGTTCAAAGCGATGGAATGCACTGCCTTTTTTAAGTAGATCAGATTTAATCATATCCGTCCGATCATCCAAATCAATGGCCCATATCATTTCCTATTTCCTACTTTAATTTCTCTTTTTACCTGAACCACTCCCTGTATATATATATATATATACATAAATGTTCTAAGCTAGCAGTATATTGTCCTATTGTTGAGCTTTTTTATCTTCGATTAAATTTTTTATTTGAAAACAAATTAAAACTCAGGTAGGTAGGTAGCTAGGGGCTGCTAGTGTTAGTACGTTTTAATTGTATCCAAAAATCCAAGTTGATATATATATCAAGTATCGTGACTGGTTGGTCGAACAGCATGAATCAATCCAGATTGTACGATCCTATTAAATTTTCTTGTCTATTTACATACTGATTTGATATTGAACGTGCAATGGTTGCAAGAGAATTATTAGAATTCATAGTACTAATAAATAGTGGAGGAATTCGTCTCCTTTGAAAGAAACACACCCAAAGTAAGTACAGCTAACATTAATTGGCTACGTACGTAAGCTGGACTCAAAAATTCTGGCTACGTACAAATTGAATCACTAACATCCAAACTCACATATATAGTGATATGAAACGTCCTACTGCATTTCGATTAATCCTAGCTACTACTATAATTATATATATATTTCCTTTATAAGGATACAAGTGTATGACAAAGTTTTAATTCAAGAAATATGTTGTCCTAACACAAACGTTCAACTACATATATATGCCCATAATGTACGTGTATATATGTGTGTGTGTGGTGTAGGAATCCAGCTGCGAAAAGAATGGAAAGAAGCAAGCAAGGAAAAGTGAGATGACTCAAATGGAGAAAAGTTGAGTGTGCATGCCTTCTTACCAAATAAACTTTGCTGCCTATATATACTTGGTCCCTTCCAATATTATTAGTAAGAATTCCTTATTTTTATTCTTCTTTTTATCAATTTTTATTAGTTTGCGTGTCGAAAATAAAAGTCTGTGTAATAAGTTGAGTTTGGAGTGGGCAGAGTTCTTGTAAAGCACGACGAACTTCAACTGGGGCCCATTCCTACACTGCTACGTACGTACCACCCCTCAATTAAACAATTCAATTATTGCTATTCATTTCTTGCATCTATATATATATATATCGTTTCCTTGGATTTTATATTTTAATCTGCATTTTTAAATTAAAATAGATAATAAATTATGAAAAGGATGTGCAGTGGGTCTTGCATTAAACTTAGGATATGATAGAAAACTACTTCTTTGGAAACCCATTAGAATTTGTTGAGGGAACCAACCATGCATATTCCGAATTGGGTAGCTAGTAATCATAACAACCAATTATTAATTCATATAATATCATATTTAAAGTCGTATCTTGTTACATTATGTCAATCCAATCCAATCCAATGCGGATCCAATATTACATCTTATCATTTTAATAAAATATTGATATTAGCATGAATAATTTGATTTAATTTATGTGTTTATCTTATATATATCACACTATTTTATTTTTTACTAATTTAACTCGTTAGTTTCAAAAGTAAACAATTCCGCTTTAAAGTGATTTAAAAATTAATAATCTTTAATGATTTCGGATTCCTATTCAAAATGACAACACGGTTTAGACAAATTTGATATGATGGAATTCTTCCAATTGTTGGACCCAGTTAAACTTTTTATACTTAATTCATTCTGCTTTTATACTCATTTAATTTAATTGGAATCCTATCCATCGAATATTTAATTTATAATCAAATTTGTGAATTATATTTTTAACGAACTATATATATGATCAGTATATAATTCTTATAAATAAGCAAACATGCATGACACACAAGTTAATTAAATTGTACATATATAAATAGATAGAAAATAATTCGTTGACGCAATTATCTAAAAGCCACATTATTTATCTCATGATGCAAGTCGAGCCGTGGTCAGTTTATGAGTGAAAGGAAGGAAATCAAATTAATAAAAGAAAATGTACACTGTCACCAAACAGATTTTTTTTAGATATTGCAGTGACATATCTATTCACCAGCAGTGTATATATGTATATATTGCATGTTCATTTAATTAAAAGTATTTTATAATAAAGACATTAAAGTATGAAGTTAATTTGCATGTGATCATTTTAGTGCAAAATTAACATCAAGAGACAATTCATGGTATTGTGAGATTATTATATGCTAAGACTTAAAAAAACTAGACTCACTATATTCAACTAATTGAAAAAAATAGTGTGTATATATATATATATATATATATCTTTTTTTATATTGAATAAATAACAGAATAGTTTATATGATTGTACCTTCTTCTCTGCATCAGGTGGGATAAACTGAATGTATATATATATATATATATAGGATGTAGATCATATAGAAAGTGGTTTTAAAGTAGGAAATATGAAATAATCACAGCCATTCAATTTTCAGATCTAACGGTTCAGATTATATTAGTAAATCTTGATTATTAAATTAATTAAATAATGCAGAAATAGAACCATAAGGTTATATAAGTAAATTTATATTGGAGAGAGAAGAACAAAATAACTCATCGGTTGCATGATATGAGATTTTTAAGGAAGTAAATTCTCTCTTTCCATAACCACCGTCTCCTCCTCCTACTTCTCACCGCCGCCTTCCGCCGCCCCGCTAGCCTTGCGCCTCAACTATGGGAAACTGCCCCGATTCCTCAAAAATCCGCTGCCACCGTGATGTCTTCGCAACAGATCGAGTCCCACCGCGAAAACGCTGAAGTGTACACCGAAAACACCGTCTGCAAGGCGAAGTCAAAGGAGATACTAGAGAAGATCAACATGTTCAAGTTGCTGCTTCCGTTCAACGACATCGTGGAGGTCGGCCACTACGCAGAGACTGAATTTGTGTGGATAAAGCAGAAGAAGAGCAAGACGAATTACCATAGGCTGCAACGTCTAGTACAACATCGAGGTCACGACCTTCATCTTCGATCGCTGGATGAAGCACCTAACTGGCGTCATTCTATCTTCTCATCGCCACTCTCCTATCCAAGCTCCCCACCTGGATATGGACGTTTCCTGCGGCGAATACGGCTCCCGCAACGGCCATCTCTCATGCCTGACGGTTCAAATTGCGCCTTGCATATGTTTGCATCATCAGAGTTCATATATGCACTTAAACACTTAAGTTTTTGCATTGTTTATACATTGTAAAATATTATTACAGAATTGAATGTTGTTGCACCCTTTACGTTGCACCACATATACACGTGGATTGCATTGTCATATACTTGTAAATTGCATCAGTAAATATAACGTAATGCATTGTCATATACACGATGGAGTGATTTCCGATTGTGGTTCCCAATTAAAATTCTCATAATTCGAAATTAGGGAAAAAATTTCAAATATTTTTGAAAGATTATGGTATCCCATAAATTTCTCCAACTACCAAAATTAAATGGTACTACAATATACATGTCTAATGCAAATTACGTATCTATACAGTGCAACACTATGTATATGCCTAATGCAACTTACGTTACTATATAGTGCAACAATAAACTAATAGCGGTTTCTCTTTCCTTATTGACAATTCCGAAATTAATGGATTTAAATTAATTTGAATATTATGATAGAAACTGCCAACTATAATATGGACGCATTTACCCCTGTTGCATTGTGAAAACACAATGCAACACGCCAATAAGCCTAAATTGCGAAAATTAAGGAATAAATCACATCCATTGGATCTAATGTAATAAACGAACCAGATATCTTCATATTTCCTACCAAAAACCCCTTTTTAACTGAAACCACTCATATATATATATATATATATATAACTGGATTATTTTAAAAGTTATATATATATCATATATATGTATCCAGCTAATGCAATTATTAAAGGAGATGGCATCTTTACCTTTCGGCATTTCCTGGATTCAATTAGAAAATTTTGCCATGAAACTCTTGCTATAAACAGAAAATCCAAAAGCTCACCTTAAAAGCATATATGTAAAAACAGAAAGCAGTCCAAAAGCTTCAAATCATTTGAGAAAACTTTATTATTGATGACATCTTTTTTTTCTTTTTACCGTTATCATAATTTATATATACTATAAAGTACGTACCGTATGATATTTTTATGCAAATTCTTGGAGATGAATCATATATAATTTTTTTTTCTTCAATTAATAAAGGAACGAATGGTCAAGTGTATGCATATACAGTGCTTGTTAGCTGGCCTGGAATATGATGAAGAAACTGTATTCACCAGGAGGTGATGGAAGTTAGAACGAAGAAATATATAATGATAAATCTGGAGTAATTAAAATTATGGACCTGTTTATGCTAAATGACTTGACACAAAACGGGAGAATAAGAATTTAATAGAAGCAAACAAATGAAAAGCAGAACCCTTGCAATTTCATGCATGCTTAACAAATTAAAGTAAGTCTCGTTTCCATGAATTCTGAAACAGGAGCATATGTGTGTGTGTATATATAAGGACGTTAATTCTCCGATTCAATCCGATCCATGAAGACGAAATGAATGAATTAATAAAAAAATGGGAAAATAAAAGTAAAGGGAAATGGGTTGGGATTATGAGTTAGTCGTAGCCTCGAGCCCCGATTGGTGGGGAAAAGCAAATATATTTGCATGTTGGGGAAGTTGAAAGACCCAAACAGTGTTAATACTGTTAATTTGGATATTAATTGGGCAGGAACAAAAGGAATAAATAAGATCGAAGAGGAATTATTTAATTCAAACTAAACAAGCTAGTACCAGTGATGGAGGGAGGGAGGGCCAACAGTCAATCGGCATATGATATACATATATAATGCATAGACAAAATTCGAAGAGACGACACTAAAATCATAATTGTTCTTTAATTTTCCATCTTACACACTGCACAGATAGAGAGATGGAGGAGAGTGTTTTTCTTGCAATGGTGTAGATTAATTAATTTGCGAGTTTTTGAAGCGGAGACTGTTAAGAAATTCAGAAGAAAGAAGAAGAGAAAAATGGAAGTATGACAATCACTGTACGTAGAAATGAAAAGCCACTTCAGCTTTGACATATGTCTTCACTCCATTCGCTCCTTCTCTTTTGTATAGACAGATATATATATACTTGTATGTAGTGTACTGTACATGTATGTGTATATATATACTATATCTACAGTGTACATACGCACCCAAACCCTACAGTGTATAGATACACAACACACACACAAGAGATAGAGAGAGAGATATATATAGAGAGAGGTGTTAATTTGTGTATGGTAAGCAATGCAGCATAGAAATGGGTCCATTATATTGTCCTCTAAATGAAGTGAAAAGCTTTATGTGTAAGGACATGATCCGGGTCTGCCGCTCCTCTCACCACTCTCCACTCTCTTCCTCTTCTTCTTCTTCATTTCTTTCCCTCTCTCTCTCTCTGCCCTTCTAGTAATTAAGTATCTCTGAGAATGGAAGATGAATACGGCATGGCCGATCTACGGCACTACATGAGCAGCCGTCCTCTTTTTCCCCCTATGCCACAGCCGCCGCCGCCGGACCTACTTTCCAGCCACCGCGGTCTCAACCACCCCTACGACATGCTCATCTTCCGCTCCGACTCCCCTGCCGCCGCTAATAATAACGCCTCCAGCAGCGCCGCCCACTGCTACGCCACCTTCGACGGCGGTCTCAACGGAGGCGGCGGCGACGGCGGCGCTGGGAGATGGCCGAGGCAGGAAACACTCACGCTTCTTGAGATCAGATCGAGACTGGATCTCAAATTTAAGGAGGCCAACCAAAAGGGGCCCTTGTGGGATGAAGTCTCAAGGTACCTTATATATATATATACATTATCAATTCTAGTTAAACCTAATTTTCTAGGTTTCCCAAAATTTCCCCAACTTGTTCACTTCATTATTCTCTTTGAGTTAATTAATAAGATACAAGAACGCACATGCACCGGAACATAAATTCAACACCTAACCTAGTATGTAGTATCCCTCTAATTTCCCACAACATTTATTCTTCTTCTTACAAATCTTTGATTTTCTGAGCTAATTGTCCTCAAACAATCTCTTGATATGGTGGTTGTGGTCACCACTTCTCTACTTTCCCTTTTACATCTACTCTTCTTGCCTATATAGATACAAATGATTTACTAATTAGATCGAGCCCAGTTCAAGATTACATCAAATGAAGTAGATTTGCTTTGTACCAGTACTCACTCACCGTACCTTTGCAGCAACCACTTCTGCAGAGTGATTATTTTAGGGCACATATTTCCCACTTTCCAGCTGCAAGAAAGCTTGAATTTTTGGGTGTTTCTAGTAAACGTTTATTTCGAGTTTTTTGTTTTTTTAAATATTCAAGAAAAAGACGAGATGGGTTTGTAACAGCAGCTGCACACACAGATTAATTAATTAAAAACCCACAAAATATTGCACCAGTCGCATTCCAAATGGGGTTGTTCCACACCACTAAATCAAGGAAAATACATGAGTTGGTCCATCCTCAGCAAACATCGATATCACATGAAGATTTTGCTTGCTTTTATTACATCAAACTAGGGTTCCCTTTACTGACATCAGATCTCTTCACTCATTGATGCTCACATGTTCTTCTTCTTCTTCTCTTGGGAAATACATAATTTATATGTATATATATATATATATATATATATATATATATATAAATATGTGTGTGTGCATCAGGATAATGTGCGAGGAGCACGGGTACCAGAGGACCGGCAAGAAATGCAGAGAGAAATTCGAGAATTTGTACAAATATTACAAGAAGACGAAAGAAGGTAAAGCTGGAAGGCAAGATGGGAAGCACTACAGATTTTTCAGACAGCTCGAAGCTCTCTACGGCGAAGCCAATAACAGTACTACTTCAGCGTCAATGTCGGAAGCCCATCTCTACCCAAATTATTGCAACAAGGGAAGCAGCAGCACCACCACCTTGTTGGCGCGTGGCAGCCACGACGCGGCGGTGAAGCTCTCCGACACGAGCCTCAGCCTCTCGAACTACTCCGACGCCGAAGACTCCAGTTCTTCATCGGAAGAAAGCGGAGGCATCGACGATCGAGAGGGGAAAGTGGGGAAGAGGAGAGGTGGTGGGTGGAAGGTGAAGATCAAAAACTTCATCGATGCGCAGATGAAGAAGCTGATGGAGAAGCAAGAAGTGTGGATGGAGAAGATGATGAGCACGATCGAGGAGAAGGAGAGGGAGAGACTCGTGAGGGAGGAGGAGTGGAGGAAGCAAGACGCCGCGAGGGTGGAGAGGGAGCACAATTTCTGGGCTAGCGAGAGAGCGTGGATCGAAGCTCGTGACGCCGCATTGATGGAGGCGTTGCAGAAGATGACCGCAGAGAAGGAGGAAGCCGCCATGGCTGCTGAAATACGAAGCTTGAAAGACGATGGGAGCGAGACCATTACGGCGAAGAGCGGCGGCGATATATGGCCGGAGAGTGAGATAAATAGGCTGATTCAGCTCACCTCCGCAATGGAAGGTAAGCTTGAGCAGAGAGGAGCGGCGGAGGAGATGGCGTGGGAGGAGATAGCAACGAAGATGGGATGCTTTGGGCACGAGAGGAGTGCTGCCATGTGCAAGGAGAAGTGGGACACCATTAATAATTATGTACTCAAATGCAGCAAGAAAAGAAAAGATAACTCCAAAACGTCTACCTATTTTCACGCCCATGGCGGAGGAGGTGAAGGAGGAGTTAATTACTGTGATAATAATGAACAAGCTGCAGGGAATGACGATCATCACCAAAATCACCGTCACCATCACCATCACCATCATAACTTGAGCTTAAGTCACGATCACGGGAGTTCATCGCCGAATCCGAATGCAGCGGCGGGCATTAGTGAGAGCTGCTTCAGGTACTTCATGGGGGATACTTATGGAAGAATCATCGACTGATTAATTCTAGAAGCTTCCTAGGGAGATCAATATTCAATAACTACTTTGTGAAGATTTAACTCTTTACCCTGGTTAATTTCTTGGTTAATTAGTTTTGAAGACCTAATTATTTAGTGGTGGAGTTGAATCTTGAAAGTAGCTTATTATGGTTTCTGGTATTATATATATATAGCTCTCTTGATGATAATGGCACTTCTCCTCGATAGCCTTCTGCTGCCTGCACTCTGTAGTAATATATTAGTAATTTATAAGCTTCTGTTTATGTGTTCAATTAATTAATTGTTTGATTATGTCGTGTACCCAAATTTTTGTTGAATTATGGAATTAATAAGTTTTGCCAGATATTGATTTAATTTTGTTAGCACATAGACTATGAGTTTCTTGCATATATTTATAAATAAATGTATGTATGTAATATGTTTTCACTGTTTGACAGCTGCATTAAGATGAATTAATTTGCGTTACAGGCATTAATGTTTTATTGTTTTGTTTTTATGCGGTGGAATGCATTAAAAAAGATTGCTATTAATTATCATGTTGGATTCCTAGAAAGATTAAAAAAGTAGACTACTCCTGCATTGAGTGATGGGTATATGTATGTGTAACGAAAAACTTTAAAAAGATTTAAAGAAATATTTAACATTTACAAATTAAATAATTAATTCAAATGCGAGTATAATTGTCTTTGGGCTTGAAATATATATGGTACTTCTAAATTAATTAGATGATGTGTTTTGGTCAAAATAAACGAGGTACTACTGTAATCTTATATTGGGAGGATTCATTAGTTCATTTATTTATTTAAAATATTTGGTTTTCAGCATATTTAATTTGCAGTTCAATATATGTATTATTTATAAATTCCTCCATTTTATGAACTATCGTAAACTTATAGTTATTTCACAGTTAATTAACTGATTCAGATTGGTATCGTAGTAAAAACATTTATTAGTACTGTAGTATATGATTTACAAAAATATTTCCATAATTTGTGGTGCATGCATCTAATAAAATATTAAGGATTTCAAATTTATTACCATTAATCAATTTATAAACGCATGCATGCATGTTGAAAAAACAATTATTTCTCCTGAGGAAGATATAAGCAGAAATTTATACTATTAGATAATTAAATTAATTTTTTTTGATGAGAAAAGAAAAGAATATATAAAAATATATAGGTACCAGAAGTACCAATAAGTTTACAAGATAAACATTCAAGCAGATGCAAGATGCAGAAATAAAGAAACAACAAGCACATAATCTAGCTTATCTATCATTTATAATAATCAACGTATACCAACTTCGAAAGTGCGGATTCACAAAATGTGTGTTAAAAGCCTTTTTCCAACTCCATGTTTTAGATTTTATCTCATCAACAATCTTGACCGGATCCCAGATGATATTATTAAATTTACTCATTTCTTCATTCCACATTGTCCAGACACAAAAGATCCAAATGCTCATGAGCATTTTTTTTCCCGAGTTGTTCCCCAGGTTTGAGAAAGAAGAGCAGTGATCCACCACCGAATTGGTTATAACAGACCGAACCCCCATCCATCTAAATATATTATTCCAAATACTGCTAATCTTATCACAAGTAAGAAAGATGTGGTTTACCGATTCCGGCGAGTTTTTGCACATCAAACACTTTGCATCAGCAGAAGAGATATCCACTTTCCTTTTGGCCACGTTGTCGCACGTCGATATCCTGTTTTTGATAATTCTCCGCGTTGTCGTAATCGCCTTGTACGAAATCGCGGCTTTCCACATACTACGGAGCAGTTTCTTGTTGATTTGGCTGTCAGGGTTAGGATTGGACTCATGACTCATCAGTTGGTATGTTGTTTTAACCATGTATACACTTTCTACACACGCTTTCCATTTACAGCTATCAGTTATGCCAGCAACTGCAACTAAACCTGCATTATAAATCATAGACATAAGTTGTTCAACCGTCTTTGTTTCTCTCTCAAAGAGCTCTCTCCTCCAGCTCAACTTCCACTCTCAAACATCATTTACCCATGATCCCATATTCATAATAACCGCGTCTTGATTATTACTAAGCTAGAAAAGTCGGGAGAATCTAGACTTCAGCTTCTTCCCTCCCACCCAATTATGATGCCAGAACTTAATTGCATTACCTCCCAATATTATCTCTAAACCATTTCCCTTCTTAAGCCAACTCCGCAAATTGTTTTCCACCACCCATACCCCTTTGACCCATTGTTATTGCTCTCAAATTCTTCCTCATTCCATTCAAGCTCACCATGACAAGATCTAATCACCTTTGCCCGTAAAGCATCTCTTCCCATAAAAAAAACGCCACAACTATTTCCCTACAAGGGCTCTATTAAACCATTTCATATTTTTCAGCCCCGCCCCCCCTTCTTCGTGATTTAAACACAAAGTGTCCCACTTAATCCACGAGATTTTCTGAGCACTCATCTCTCCCCCAGAGGAACCTACAAAGAAGAGTTTTAATACTTGAAAGGGTTGATTTTGTTAATATGGAAAAAGAGAGTTGGTAAATCGGAATTGAGCTTAGCACCATCGCACCAAGGTCAATCTACCACCAAAAGATATTTTCTTGCACTTCCATTCTGTGATCTGCATATTGTAGGTGAGAGATCCTAATCCTCTCTGTACCAACAATAACTGGTTCAAGAAGGTTTCTCTCCACAGAACTATCAATCAACAAATGCAAACCCTCACCCACCACAAGAAAAAAGAACGGTTACAGGGGTACCCTTGCCTTATTCCTCCTTCCAATTAGAATATGAACAGAAGACTGTCCATTGCAAAAATTAAAGAATTACAAAACAATAGTACATATAATTATCAGTTACTTTTAATTACTGTCTTTTAGAAGTTCAAAGGGTATATAATGTCTAGTGTTTTTTTTATAAGATTTCATATCCTTTAATTTTGTATGCACCCAAATATAATAACAATTTGAATTAGGTTTTTCTTCTATCTTCTAATATTAAGGGAATTCCATTTTGTTTTTTTATCTTTGTCATCTTAATTAATTACTACTCCCACATACGTTAATTAGTGTATATATAGATATAGATATACACACGGTGTATAACAAATTAACAGCAAATTAATCTCTTGTAAAAATGATATGGTGATTGGACTGTTAATTCTCCATCTTATCTTATGCATTTAATTAATCATGAGATTTAACATATTCCTACATTTCGTTGGGAGTAATAATTAATATTTAACATATATATATACCTACATTTCATATGAAAAATGCACAATTGTATCTATTTTTATTGTTCGTGTAATCTAGACCTGTTTATCGTAAAACAGTGGGATCAATTTCTGGTATACAACACCTCGTTCAGTTTTATTTACTATGATCTGTACAAACTGTAAATACTGTGACATAGTATATATATGTGTGTGTGTGTGTGTTTGGGGGGGGGGGGGTTGGGGTTGTTGTACACTTAGAAGTGTGTGTTTGTGCGTGTAATGGAAGGCTAGAAATAGATGAGTTGATTGAAATGACACCACATTTGGCATCGTTGATAAGAACATAAATTTTAAATCATGGAGAAAGGTTGGATTTTCATCAACTTTTTCCAGATTGTGTCTCTCCAAAATATCCATTCTAATCCATTCTAATCGAATTCGAATTTCATTTTAAGTTCGTTTTAAAAAGTTGTAACCTTTATTTGCACCAACATCTACTCCATCCCTCCGTCCCAATGAGCATAACACGAAACTTTTGGGCATCGTTATTAAAGAAAGTGTATAAAGTAGTGTAAGAGTGATAAATGTGGTAGGATCCACAATTCCCTTATTTGGACCTCTCACTAAGCTTAACACATTCCTAAAATAGTAAAAGTTATCATTTAAAAATGTGTGTACTCTACCACCTTTATCATTATTACACTACTTTATACACTATCCTTAATAACCGTGCCCAACACTTTTGTGTCATACTTATTGAGACGAATGGAGTACTATTTTAGGAATGTGTCAAACTAGTGGGACGCCCAAATAAGAGAATTGTGTCAAGCTTAGTGGGACGGAAGGAGTACATCACAATGCATACTCATATATAATAGAGTGCAAACTAATTTTCATTTCTAGCGTTACCATAATACTTTCTTTATTTCACTTATTTAGACACATTTAATTATTCCATTTATTTAGATGTATTAAGTAATGAATTATGCTCAAAAAAATCAAATGTATCTAAATAATAACGTAGCTAGTAACACCAAAGGTTTTCTTTTGAAGCTAAAAGTTGTGTATTGCCCATTATTATTCTCTCATACAAAAGAGACTGCCAAGTCAGTTCCTTCTTTTGTGAACATTGAAAATAAATAATCATATTATTATTATTTTGTCCTTTCCACCTTTTCTATACTATCTCATATAAAACTTTAGTTCTTCTATGAACATTGGAAATAAATAATCATATTATTATCAATTTCACATTTTTCTGAAATTTTATATTTACGCTTGAAATAATTAAACGTCTCGTGCAAGGATTAGGACACTATTTTTCTTCTTATCAACTTTAACTAAATAAGTGTATTGTTATAGGTGAAGGAGGAAGTAAATAGGAATGTTGAGTTTCTATCATCATTTTGCACACATTCTCAAATATAATATTATAATCAATTATGATTATATTATATATAATTAACTCCAAGTTAACAATAAAAACGAAAAGGAAAGTAAACATAGTGATAGTGCTGCATTTTTAACATCATAATACTAAATTATAAATATGTATTTCCTCTTTCTCATTTCTTATCTGTTTGATTAAAATTGTACTTATTAACTTTTTGAAGTAAAAATAATAATAAGATAGAGAAAATATATTAACAGTTACTAAAAATTATCAGGTCAGTAAAGAAATAGAGAAAGAAAGCATATTTAAAAAATATAAGCATTTATATAACAAATGATTTTGCTGTTTTCTTTCTTCTTCTCTTCTAAGAAACATAAGAACTGCAGGTGAAGATTTAAAAATGGACCCATTTCATTTTGTTTCTTCCAAATAAGTCCAAATAAATAATTGAGCATTGAAAGGCAAATAACAGAGTGATAAATGCAAAAACTGAAGATGAGTCAGTTGGAAAAATATGAGCACAAAAGAGTACGGCAACTATTGCAATAATAAAGTAGTCATAGTATTCTATTAGGACTCACCAATATCTAAAATTTCATATGTAATTAATCCTTCCATTTTCCTGCTGTGGTTGCCCACTGCTATACTCATCTTCAAGAAAAAAAGAAAAGAAAGAAAGTGATAATCTAAAGAAAGCATAAAAGTCTGACAAAAATTAACAGATAGTAATTTCTCTCATCTCTTTTCATGAATATTATTTTCAGTGATGAATTTATTACAGAGCTGCAGACAGTTTAGGCATTGACAGTCAAATGAAAATAACTGAGTTGCTGCTGTCTCAAATGCTACTCCACTTCGTTAAAACCTACAACTCAACTCACTACGTAGCATTACGTAATCCCTTCGATTTCTATCATCACTATTACAATTACTTTTATATGTTTTTGTTTTTACTTATATAGTGATTCCGTTTTGATTTGACTAGCTACTGACATATCTGAAAACATGTCTTGCTATTCCTAGAACACACTCTTCTCATATTCCCATTTTGGCAGTCTTGGTTTATTTATTTGTTCATTTTCATTTATTGCTACTCTTGTTGTTGTAACTTTTTCCCATACATGAGTGATGAGTGGTAGCAATCTAGCCTCGTCTCTTCTACAACTTTTAGGGGAACGAATCTGCAAGAAATGACTGAGGTGTTTTGGACCATGAAATCTATATCTGATTCTAACTTGGTTTCGTCTTTGGGTGTGACTGACCAAAGCCATCCATAATCAAAATTAATTTATTATTAACAAAAAATTCTTATATATTAATATCATATCAATCAATGTTGGGAAAAGAGATTCGCTATGTACAAAATGAGATTACAGCTGAAATAATAACATGCAATTGAAATTGAAAATAAGATTATAAAATCATAATATAAATAGGAGTCGAGTTGAGAAAACCCGCAAGATAAATTTACGCTCGATACTGCTATTTGAATGTGGCATATTACCCCCTTAAGATAAATAATTTTTGTCTCAAAGGTGGCAGCACAACGGACATCTGAGCTAGAACTGGATGAAGTCAAAGACAGAGCTACTGACTTCTAAGAATGCAAAAATGGACTTGTATGTAGAGCAGATGCTTACGTGTATGCAGAGGTTTAGTGTGGATAGATAGAGATGCATTGGTATATGCAAGAGACCTTATATAGGGTGAAGGCCACCATACGTGGCTGCAGGAAATGAATGAGAACCAATGCTCATTACCACCCACATTAAGATTGCGGTGGTTACGGGAGTTACATGGATGAACCTACATATGTCCAACCATGTACAAGGTTCCAAAACGAATCTAGATACACCTCTCTGCACGTTCAAGTCCATCTCCAAGTGAGCTTCACGAGTTGCGCTTAGTTGATCTACAAGATTAAATTTGTTGGGCAGAGGCAGTGCCAAGCCCAAAGCCGAGCCCGGCGTCATACTCAGGACCCAAGAACAACCCATAACTTCACTATTTTAGTTATAGACTTTAATCTATTATTCATCACTTACCGAAAATCGGTATAAAAAAATTAAATATATGATGATCATCTACTAAGAAGGTAAATCAATCATATACCATTTAAATCACATAAAAATCCAATCAAACACCGCTGATCATCTATTCTTGAACACAATAAATTGAGGAGAGTGGTAGGGCTCAAACACTTCTAATTCTATCAAGAATAGAATTCGTACTGTCGATCATAGAGGCAATTGGAATCTCTCCATATTGCATACGATACTATTAAGAGCTCTTCTTGTACCAACTTTTATAGAAAGTAAATATAAGCTAGCTCATAAAAGACAAATATAGCATTCGTATTTCGTACTATTATGCTGAACTGTTGATCACATATTTTAGCTTTCAAGGCACCAAAATAAACTTTATGACCCAAAAATGGTTAGTAAAAAAGTTTAGAAAATAAAAATAAGTGGCTTCTGGTTCGGGTATAATAAAATGATGGCTACTTTAAATATATATGTTTGACAAGAAAAGAATCATTGTAGCTATTGCTTCATTTTGTGGAAATTCTCAGTCTACTAACACTACTCTAGACAGTTTAAATTTTCTTTTCTTTTATTTTTGTGACAACGAATGGGTTCTGTTTCTGTATCTGAACACAGTCATCAAAAGCTATTGCAATAATCTATTCTAGGGTGGTTCTCATATCATTTGGGAAGATGATTGACAAAATAGTTAAGCCTGGCAAAGCCGTATAGGGCTGTGGATTAAAAACTGTTGGGTCTATGGAAATCATTTAAAATAGGCCCAGTTCAATGATACATATCCACTGATTTTAGCTATAAATAGTCAAGTAAAGTAGAATCAATCATAACTTGAGTAAAATTTTCTAAACCTCAGGGGTATGACGAATAACATACGGCACAATATTACTTAGTATATCCATTCGATAATTCAACAATCAAGACTTCCACAAGTTTCTCTATTAACCATGATAAATTTAGCTTCAGCCAAACATTGGCAAAATAGTTCAAACACAGCCGCGGATAAAAGTACAAAAAAACAACCCAACAATCTCCCCAGCCAAGATGTTCCTCGCAACTTATTAAAACAGGAGTGAAATGACATAAAAATAAACATTAAAATACAGAAGTCAACAAACTGGTTATGCTCCCTCATTGAACCCGAGAAAATTAAGGGAAGCCAAAACTAGGAACTTAGTACTTGTAGTCCTTAACGTGGAGGCTCTCAGAGGCACCCTCGCTCAAAGCACCATCAGCCTGATAGGTTCCGAGGGTGGCTTCCGAGTTGGCCTTGCACCTAGCAAGCAATGCAGCCTGAGCTTTTCCAATGTTCTCTTCCTTTCCAGCCCATGCCTTGAGGGTGCTCTGCTGGAGAGCACGTCCGAATGAGAAAGAGAGGGTCCACGGCTTCTTTGCCTTGAGCTTGTTCATGGCGTTGAGGTTGCGGGTGGCCTCTTCCTCACTCTGTCCACCAGAGAGGAAGACAACGGCGGGGACTGCAGGAGGCATTGTTCGTTGCAATGCACGGACAGTGTACTCAGCAACAACCTCGGGTGTCACCTTGGGAGCATCAGATCCAGGTGTAACCATGTTAGGTTTCAACAAGGTTCCCTCCAACAGGACGTGGTGGTCATTGAGGGCCTTGTAGCAAGCAGCAAGAACACGCTCAGTCACATCAGCACACTTGTTGATGTCGTGGGAGCCATCTACGAGGATCTCAGGCTCCACAATTGGTACCAAACCATTCTCCTGGCAGATAATGGCATAACGGGCAAGACCATTGGCATTATCGGTGATAGCAAGCTGCGATGGCTCGTTCGCACCGATCTTTAACACAGCTCTCCATTTAGCAAAACGAGCACCAGCAGCATAGTACTGTTGGCAACGCTGGGCAAGGCCATCAAGACCTTGGGTGGTAGTCTCGCCATTTGTTCCGGCAAGCTCAACGGTACCCTTGTCGACCTTAATGCCAGGAAGAACACCGCCCTCATTCAGGACATCAACGAAAGGCTTACCTACAAGAACACAGGACAAAAATGTAAGTTCCTTCAATTTTCTATCAACAGAAAAAAAAAAAAAAAAAAAAAAGACATCCCAATATAGCTTTTTTTGAGACCAATAACCAAATTCAACTACTGGTTCAAAGTTGCAATCATAAAATGATAAATATACCAGCAGCAGTCTTCTGGTACAGAGTTTCCTCGAAAAGAATGACACCACTCAGGTATTGAAGGGCACCAGGGGCACAGAAAAGAAGCTCACGTAGTGCCCTCCTGTTTGACTCAACATTCTCAACGTTGATGCTAGATAAACGCTTGCCAATTGTTCCAGTGGATTCATCAGCAGCGAGAATACCCTTTCCAGGAGTACCAATGTATGCAGCGTTTTTAATAAGCTCATCTGCAGATCAAGGAAGATTTAGACAAAGCAGGAAAGGATTTTAAATTATAAATATCTCAAAACCAAAATACAAGATCCACAATCTTAACTTGCGCACGTGACCGCAAGGCTTTAACTTTTGAACAGGCCATAAGATTAAGTAGTATGTGGCAGAAATATATAGGCTTTGTAACAGAATTGGTATTTCCAATTAAAGAACAGAGAAAGCTATGGCATACAGAGAAGATCTAAACATTAAATAAAAGAAGCACACAACTGAAATCATCTCAGACATATTAGAGATTTCAAATAATATTTTTGTAAAGAAGATACTGCAAGACAACCCACAGACGGGAGGAAAAAGCTCAATAAAAGAGAACGTAAAGAAAATCTGGAAAGTTTCGAACAGTTTCATCTGGATAGCGTCCACCATTTATATTAATGAAAAAACCTACCGATTGAACAAGCTATACAAGTAGAGATAAATTAAGACTGGAAAGTCTCGAACAGTTTCATCTAGAGAGCAACAAATAGAGATCAAAGCAAACTTTTCTAAAGAAAACACAATTAAGACTGTCTAATAGCTTTGGATCGTCGCATAAAGCCAAGTAGACAGGTCCGTTAAATTCATAAAAACTGCCAATAAACTCCGAGCAGAGATCCGAGCCATATTTCAACTATTACACAAAGAAACGATTGATAGACAGTTTAATCAACGACGCATAGTAGGATTCACACTCACTTAGACTAGGTATGAGTATTAGAACTAAACACTAAATCATACAGAGCAGTGTACTATGAGATTTACGGGTAAATCTCAATAAGTACTGTTTAATAATGCACACAAATTCAGATCTGGAGATTCAACCAACAAAACGAATACAAAGCAGCAAAACTATCCTAGATCCACTAATAAAAACCAGATATCAAGTAAAACTACAGTACAAGAAATCTTACCAGCGTACTTTCCACGGTAGGCAGACATGATTGCTAAGTTCAAAACGTGAATAGGAGAAAAATGGAAGAGCAAAAGATACAGATATAGAGATGAGACTTTGGTGGAAGATGTGAATGAAGCGGGTGGGGGTTAGGTTTTTATAATAGATTAGGTGGAGTTTGGGGGTTGATTCATCGATATTTTCGCCCCCATCTTCGACCCCTCCTCCAAGCCAATTACTCCTAATTATTTTTTCTTTTGACTATTTTGACCCTCTGATATTTTCCGCCTGAATAGATAGTAGTAGTATCCTCTCAATTTATTTAATTATTAATATTTTTTGTTGAGTAATTTTACTAAAATCCCATGTTGCAATGATATAAATTTATTGCATAAAATGTTGTATGTTATAATATTACATGTATTTGAGTATATTTATCTAATAATGCATCATGTATAACTCATTTCTAAAATCATAGTATTAATTTTTCATCGAGTTCTTTTAAGGTATATATAAAAATTGTATTTTGATAATAATATACGAGAAAGTATAAATGTTATCTACAGCAAGCAAGGGATGCATGTAAATAATTGCATGCCATTAATTAAAATTGCAAAAAGTGGGATATCATCACAATCAATTTCGAGCATATCTCTGTCATCGACATATTATTATAGTTTTCTTTTTATTCAAAAAAAACAAGATATTAGGTCATTTTTTTGATGGTGTGGACTGTGGAGTTATTCTCATGCTCTATCTTAAACAATTGGCATAAAATAAGATAACAATTGGTAGCTTTCACAATCAAGGTGGACATCGACGTGTTCGTTTGCTAATTTATTCTCGTTATTGAGAACAAAATTCATTAATTGAAAATTGCCACTCTCTTTATTTTATTATGCAAGATACATTACCTTAGATGGGCCTATATTAATGTAAATAATAGTAGTAGTAATTTAAGGGGTAAAAGGTAATTGCGTTCGTAGAAGGGTGGAATGCATGCGGCAGTAGGTTGGTGAGAGGAAGGGGAAAGCGGTTTACTCTCACCTAACAAAACCTGCTTGCTTCAAGTCACGAGTGAACTAGTACAGTACCAACTATAATCCCAAAGTATATTCCATTATGTGATATTATATACCTAAAAATATAAGTGTCAATATATCTGATAAAAAGATTTTTGTCGCCTATAATTTGATGAATTTTTCACATAACTAGTTTGATTCGACAACTTACAAGAGTAAAAAAAAAGTTATATTTGCGCCAACTATACTAAAAGAACATGTATCGGCCGATTATGATGGTATGTTGATGTTGTTATCGTTCAGTTCAATTGTATATTAGTTAGTTCAGAACTTAAAATATTGTCACAATTTAATTAGTATTGTGAGTACAAATTTGACTAACGAATTAGTATATTCGAATAATTGCACCGATTTTCTTAATAAGAATTGCATTTAAGTGGATCATACCCACTTATAAGTAATACTTAGTGGAAAAGAAAAGTAAGTGGTCTTTAAGTTAAACCACTTAAAAAAGAAGAAGAGAGAGATCAATTGAAAACCAAGCGCGATTTTGAAAACAGGGGGGATTGTGTAACTTTAATTTTGAGATACACATATTTTGTCTTGATCCGATCTAGAACCTACATTTTATAAATTATGAAAGTAAAATAAATTGACTTAATTATCATGTTGAACTAAGTGTATTAAAATAATAAAACGTAACAATTAAAGCAGAATATGAGAGAGTACTAATTTCGGATGAGATATTAAGGGTATGTTTAGTATTCAAGATACGATAGTCATCTTAGGATAATTACACTACAGTGTGTAGTGTAATTATCCTAAGATGATTATCGTATCTTGAATACCAAATATAGCTTAAATATACACGGAATACTTTCCATATATAGATATACCTAATACACCATTTGTCTAGCTTTTTTTTGGAAGTTATATGGAATATGTATGGTAAAATTTTGAAATGATGAAATCCTCAAAAGTGATGCGAATTGCGACACATAACATATGACCTGTTTAATTAGACGAATGGAGAACAAACTTTAACTCTTTAGGCACCGTTGGATATAAAAAAAAATGTGACATAGGATTGTATTATTTTCTATGTGTTATTATAACTCATTTTTAAATAGTTGTTATGATTTTGTTTTATAATAAATTACATTCAACATCTCTGATATCACTACAACAAAACTGTTTAATAGTGATATTGTGTTATATTTATTATAACTGTCACAAAATTTTAAATATATGTTACTAGAATTATTAGTAACGATATAATCAATTTTGTGCAGTGACACTCTTAAATACGTGCAACAAATTATTATTTAATAATTACATGTTTAAATGCCACTAAAATATTTAGTGATATATATTTTAAATTTTGTGACACTCATAATAAATACAAATGTCATTAGTACAATTTTTTTTTTTCGCATGTATAAGAACTTATATTTAATAATGTTATTCTTTTTTAAGTTTGATTTAACTGTAGTTACGCATAACTTTTTTTAATTTGAATATCCCTTTTAAGAAACCGTGGACTTACGAATTTATTAATTCTTGATTTGTCCCAATTTTTTAAACCTATAGACAATATTTAAACAAAAATAAAAAAAATGGATTTGAATCTCTTATGTAACAATGATACATACGCGAATTAATAGGGATTAAAATTGAAAAGGGCGA
This sequence comes from Leonotis leonurus, assembly GCA_026898415.1. Lineage (NCBI taxonomy): Eukaryota > Viridiplantae > Streptophyta > Magnoliopsida > Lamiales > Lamiaceae > Leonotis > Leonotis leonurus. The sequence goes on along the minus strand of JAPKLX010000045.1, from coordinate 1,037,737 downwards.
GTAGTTTTGTTGCCGGCGAGCTGAAATATAAAACGGAGAAACGTGATACATTACGTAATCAGTAAACCATAGTCCATGCTCCTAAAAGAGTATTATCTCCATATATAAAACTCAATTATTGAATTTATAGGCGATTCGTGACATATCTGATATATATGTGTGTTGCTTGTTTTGACTTTTGAAGTTATTCTATGGGCTTTATAACTCTGTCTAAACAATCTTTTTAATTTGGTTATTCTAAAATATACTTTGGTGATGTTTACTGTTTCTTAGTATACTTTATTTTTCATGAGCTACATATGTATGTATCATGACTCATAAGTCAGAACCATATATATATCTTTAAAAAACAGTGGAGGTTTTCCAAATTTGGAATATGAAAATATAGATTTATTCTTAATAAAAAAGTTGCTCAAAGTTGTGTTGGGTGTATATAACTTTTACACAGTCTTTTTCTTAGATGAAGTGAAGCATTATCTTATTGTTGTAAATTAGAAAATTATTTAAGCTGCAAAAGGCCAATAAAACAAGGTTCAAAACTTGGAAGTATTTTATAAAATGATGAAAAAAACACACTAAAATTGAAGATGCGTTAATAGATTGGTCGGGTTTTATTTGGTTCAAATTCAGATCTATATTTTTAACGTTTTGTTCAGATCCAGTCAAGATGTTTTGAATCTAAAAAAATTAGATCCAGACCCAAATTCATTGAATCTGCAGATTCACGGGTCCATATCCATATTTCTTTTAAACACGTATTCAAATTGACAAAAAATATTACGTTGAAAATATTCAAATATTAAAATTTTCATTATCCAAATAATATAAGTTAGTACACAATAAAAATGACATAATTATTCAAATGAGTATGTTCCAAAAATTAATATTTGTTATCATCGAGCTAAAAGTGTTATATATTACTACTACTTTCAAAATCCTACACAAATTAAGAAAAAAGATTCTTCTAGATAAACATAAATAATTCATAAAATGAAAATGCCAAAAATCAATTTGTTCTCCGTCGTCATCAGACTTTCCGGTAATAATGGAACAAGTATGTGAAATATTCATTGTACACTTATCAATAAAATAGAAAATGTATAAATTATCATTAAGTTAAAATAAAGAAAATAATTAAACAAATAGACAATGATACATTTTGAGATATAAAAAATAACTATTACATTTAATCTAACCAATAATCTAATTTTACAAATAAAAACAATTAAACTTTAAAATAAATATTATATATAATTACTATACTTAATATATTTAATTATGGATCTTGGGTCGGATCTGAAAAAAAAATTCCAGATCCAGATCCAATATTTGAGAGATAAGTCCAAATCCGATCCAAATCTAACGGGTTCAAAATTTGTTCAACCCAAATTCGTAAAAATGGATCTAGACTACCGAATTCTAGACGCATTGCCATCCCTTATAATAGATTATTCAAGTCCGAAATCTCTCTCCCTCCCCCAAAAGTCTAGTCCCTCCTTGTGACAGAGGAATGTTTATATTAAAAAATTCATTATCATTAAATTATGATTTAATTTAAGTACTAACTAGAATATACGTCCGTGAGATGCACGATTATTATATTAATTATTTGTTAAATTAGTTATATATTTTTATCTATACTTAGGAAATAAGGAATTTATAGAAGATATTGCAACATTATAGAAATTAAAGAGCATTTTTTTTTTATTTCTTCATATAAATGATAATTTAGATGGTTCCACTATGTCCACCACAAATTACAAAATTAAATGCGTAGAAGACACAGTTCAGTGCTTCATGATCTCTCATGATCTCTTTCTTACTTTATTTCGTTCCCATAGGAGGATTTATTAACTTGAGATGAGAGATATATCAATCACAGTATCAAATAAGAAATGATACTGCTAACATAAATCAGGTGCATTTAATTCATTTATTTGTAGGGCAAGCGTAGACCTCATTCGTATTCTGTTAGTTCGGGGCTCCATTCTCTCTATATCCATCTAGTCCACTATTCTTTACCCAGCCTATATTCAGCCACCTATCGATGACTTATTTGTCCGATTCAGGCTTATTGATTGAGGAGATCCCGTTGACACCAGAGTGCGATTATCTCTATAAGAACGGTACGTTCTGAGGTGTAAAGTAGGAGAGAAAGGATGTCATAATTGAAGTGTTGAATAAGAGTCGGATGGCAGTGGATCTTGGATCCGGTCCAGATTCGCAGACCCATATCCATTTTTGAGAATCTGGCTCCTTCAAATTTTGGACCCGATGGATCCGGATCGGATCTGGAATATTTTAAATTTTCTAATACCGAATTTGGAGTTCACGTTTTGAAACCCAGATCCGCCCAATAGACCAGTTTATTTAATTATCTATGATATATATATATATATATATATATATAAATATCTACATTATTTTAAATATAGTTCAATCCAACTCTAAATATTTTTTACTTATTGAATTTCTCTCTTTTTTAAGATGTTGATGATGTTAAAAGTAGATGCAATATCTAATTTTTTTAAAAATATTTTAAACTTTGATTTTAATTGCAATTTATTTCGCCACAATATTGTTATTGATTTTTGAATTGTTATAGTACTATGTAAGAATCATAGTATTATTTTGATCAATCATATTGCATATTGTTGTTGATTTATATAATTATCATGATTTTATTAGCAATTTTATTATATTTTTAGAATTTATTTTAAAAAATAACCTGTATGGATCTGGGTCGGCCTGTGGAACCGGCAGTCTCATGGATCTGGACATATATCTCAATTTTTAAGATCCAATGGATATGGATCGAATCTGAACTCAAGTCAAAATTTCCGGATCTGGATCTGGACCAAGCCAGATCCGGTCCAAATCCGACGCATTGCTATCCCTAAATAAGATGACCTTTTGATTTATCATGTTAAGTCTCTTAATTGATTTTTTATTATTTGATCTCTTTCTACGATAACCTTATCAAAACCCCCAATAATTAGATCACTTCAAAAATTGATAATATGTTTTATGTTCGAGTATTTCCTAGTTATGAGTTTATCAGCTTGTTGCTTATTCACTTGTGTGTTTTGCTTATTAAGAAAATTAGTTATAAAATCGACATTTTAAGAACGTAAACAATATATACATATACATGAAGTTACATTTGCATATGGATAAGAATATTACTTACCTTATTGATTGAATTTGGTTTAGAATTACGTTTTATGCACATATATAATCAAGCGAACTTTGTTGGAGAAGATACCATTGATAAATAAACTATCTATCAAATGGTAGTTTTGGACATGAATCTAAATGTCCGATGTGATTGTCCATTTTTTAAATTCAAATTGATCCTCATTTTGGAAGTAAAGACAAACGTACGTATTGTTTCAAAAAAAACAAAAACTACAAATATTTTTTTTGATATTGATGAAGAAACATGATTAGATCAAAACATAAACACGAGAAAATGAAAAAAAAAAATCAACACATGAAACGAAGAAAACTGTCTACGAAAAACATTTATCACGTTATGTAATAATCGATCAATGCAAAAAAAGAGGTATAAATAATACGGGAATTTACAGCATAAGTGTGATAGAACGAAGAATTTGAAGTTTATATCTATTATGCTTCCTGCTCTTGAGAAACCATTGCTGCAGCTTTGTGGTTTTGTTTATAAATTAAATTTCTTACCTGTTATTTTAGAATTTTCCAAACACAACACCACATGAATCATGATCAATCAAACTCAAACAACTTACTTATTTTGGTCATAATACGACTGACAAAATACTTTTTCACGCTCTTTTGGACCGTCAGTCAAATCCTCCTCGGGTGGGTTGTTTTTCAATAATAGGCAATGTTTTTTAATTGCTTCTTCCTTGGAGGAAGAAGATGTCACTGGAAAATATAGTGTGGGATTTATAGTCGGCGGAGAGCGGCGTTGATTCATACCGAAGAGGCGATAAATATTATTGGTTCGAGAGAATTGCAACTTTTGGGAGAAAAGCGTTGATTCATAAGTAAAAAATTGACCTTTAAAAAACTTCCAAAAAAAAATATAACTGCCAGAATAGTTTTTTTTATATAGTAGTATAGATTTAAAAATATCAATTATTAAGATGGTAAATTGAAATGACAACGAGTTCGACTAAGTTTATATATACTGACCCAGTCTATGATATTTTCTACTAGGCGTAAGTCCGAACCATAGCCCAAAATCATGTCTCAAAATCAGGCCCAAGCTTCCCACTGGGTCAAAATTTTGTTTTTCTTTCTATTTATTATTTTAAACATATATGCTTACACAATAAATTATTGACATATAAATTTTAAAAAAAAATCACTACACTTTCAAATACACTAAATTGAGTGCTTATTTATTTAATATATATACATGTGAATAATATAATATTTTGAAAATTTTAAAATAATTCTAATGTAATAATATATGATATTGTCGAAATAGGTTTTGGCTCGTATAAAATATACTGATAATTATGTGATGGACTGATGAAAGTTTAAAATTTTCTTAATAGAGAATCACGATATCTTCTACATATTAATTTCTATTAAAAAAAAAATTCATATTCCTATAATAACATAAAATATTTATATCAAATTCAATAATTATTAATCATTAATTTGAGATGGATGATGAAAGTTTAAAATGTTCTTATTTTTTACGCATAATGTCTTGAATTATAATTCATCTCCTAGACTTCGGTTAAATTGTAATGGAAGTGTTGAAGGAATAGAAATTGCTCATCAAACTAGAATCAGACCGTAATTAATTATTTTGAAAAAATATTTATATTATAATTCAGTTATGTGTGTGGTTGTGCCGATAGCTCCTCAATTTTTATATTTTATTATCCAATATAATATCTTATATTTCATAAATTTATTGTTTATAATTTATAAAATTATATTTACAATTGTAAATTCATGAAAAAATATTTATCTTTTTAAAACTGTTTCAACATAATTGACTGTTCTTTAAATTTTGAATCTAGAATATTGAATTTATGAACCCATAATTGTATTACAACTCTGAACACCTCTAACGGCTACAACTAAAGAAATATACATATGTCAGACCATCTAACAAAAACAAATAACTAACAACCTGGAGTTACCAAATTAGAAGGCTAATAATAGTTTATGCACACACACACACACCAGTTTTGGATCTTGAATAAACTCCGACGCTTCATACGCAGTATAATAATTAAATCATACAGCAAACAGTTAATTTATTCCCAAATAAATTGCACCCAATGCAAAGTCTAATCACAACCATAATCATCATAAAAATCACCCTGGATGAAACGAAGTATGAGTTAGAAGTACTTAATTTGCTCAGATATCAACATCAATAGTGAAACAAATTGTGTATGTTATAAAGAAAAAAATACGTTCACACAAAAATATCTAAATGGGGACACAAAAAGGAGACCAACACAATAATAATTTAAAAGATAATAACTTTGACAAATGTGCATTGATTTTTATTTACACAAGATCATCTTTCATTGTTCATCGTCATCATCATCTTCTTCCTTTCACAGGGGAAGAGCACGTATACTAGTCATTCAAATAAACCCTCATTCTTCAAAACGCCAAGGGGAAAATTAATCAGATGCAGTAAACCAAAAAGAAAAAAATATCACAAGAAATATATAGATAGATAGAGGAAGAGAAAATTAAATGAATAAGGGAAAAGAAAGAAATAGAAAAAGTATAGTAGTCAATCTGGATTTTTAGAAGCAAAAATGAGAAAAGAGAAGGCAACCTTTTCTTGATCAAAACTTGTCTCCTCCAACCAGAGCCTGCTCTCTGATCCCCTCCTCGTGCGAAACAAGAAAACTCCATAACCGGAGCTAGGATTGAACACCCAATCATGAACATCCCACATCAAATCAATCAACAATCCATCTATGAAAATGCTTTGATTCCCCCTAAAATTCCACTGCAATCTTTTCACCTCAATCACGCTCTTTCCATCCATATAAACAGAAAAGAATTTGTTCCTCGACGACGTACTTCCCTCCTCTCCGCAGAGCTTAATCAATATATCGTGATCCGCTCCCGTCTCGCTGAATTTAGCCCTAGCCGAGAACTCGCCGCCGCCGGAAAAGCGCTCGCCTCGAGAAATTATTGAAAATTGAGGCACGATTATATCAGATACGCACTTCTCCACCTCCATTAACTCTTGCTCCGAGTCTGCGAGCAAGAGCCCCAACTCCGAGTTGACTCGAACCGCCACGTAATAACCGGCCACCGGCTCCGGCCCCGATTCGTACCTCGCACGGCGGAGATCCCAGAGAACGTCGGCGGTGAAATCGCGGGAGGCGAGATTCTCAGAGCCTCGCTGGCGGTGGAGGATTTTGAAATTCCTGCTTAATTTAGTGGTGTGGAATGGGTAGTCGGAGACGGTGACGGAGAAGGCGTGATTTATGCACCAACTGATCCTGATGAGAAATTGTTTGGAGTTGGAGAGCTTAATTTTGTAAACAGAGGTAACAGCAGTTTGGACTGAAGGAGAAGATTTGGAAATGGTGAGGGCGTGATTTGAAGGGCCGGAGCAATAGGAATCCGACACTTTGATCGCGTGCTCGCTGTAACAAATGGCGATATTTTTCATATTTCCTTCTTCTTCTTTTTTTTTTTTTTTTTAATTCCTTCTTTAATTTTGAAGAATAAGAAAGAGACGAAGGTTGAAGTTTGATGATGTTAGAAGAGGGTAAGGTGTTGTTTGCCTTTGAGCAAGGAAACTGTAACTGAAATATGGTGGTTTTTGTGCCTTTCTTCTCTCTGCAACAGAAGAGAACAAAACAGAACAGTCCTTGTAAATTGTAAGTGAGAAGGCAAATTTTGAAGTGAATAATAAATTAGGAAGGAGATTGAGAATAAATGAACAAATCTCAGTTACTGCTTATTGGACAGCTCATCTCTTATTTATCAAATCATCTGTCGCCTTAATCTTACAACTAGTACTCCCACCCAAATAAAACATATATTGTTTTTAGGGTAATTTATAGTAATTACAATATAACATGTACAAGAAAAATACTCACTTTATAAATATTACTCGAAAAATATCTAAAATTATTAAATTAATCATATTCTATCTATCTTCCTACAATATATTGGGAAAGCTTCATTACTTAATATTTTTTACTATTATTAACTTAAATTTATTCTTATTATTAATATCATATTTTTTAAAAATGGAGGAAAATACAAAAATCCGGTCGGTTTGGGTGTGGGGCCCAAACCGTCCGAATTTATACAATGGACGTCCGGGTTTTGTTTTTTTATTTTTTTTGTTAATTTAATTATTTATTAATTATTAGGTTGAAAAATAATAAGAAATTTCGTATGAAATACTAGTGATATATAGCCCTAATATACGCTACATTAAAAATATTAAATGTTATTATCATGTTATTTATTTTTTTCATAATTATTTATTTATTTAATTAAAATTGTGTATGATAAAATACATGTTTAGTGTTGATTTGATTATTTATGTTGTTAAATAGATATAGGATGATAATTATGTAAAAAAATTGAGGAAAATACGAAAAACCCGATCGGTTCGTGTGTGAGACCCAAACCGTCCGGGTTTTTCATTTTCACGTCCGGATTTTGTATTTTTTAAATTATTAATTATTAGGTTTAAATATAATTATAATTTACATATGAAATATTACGTTCAGTGTAGGGTGTACGGTGTCGAGTGCAATTATGATGTCTCGATTGTAATTAATATTATAATTAATATTCATGTCTCGTTTGTCGATTTATTATTAATATTTTAAATATATTTTCGAATGTTAAACATAATTAATCAATTTTATTAATTTCGAAATTATGTTTATTTAATTTTTCTTGGTTCTGCAATTATATTTTTTTACATAATTATTAACAGAATTAATAATGTATTACGGAAATTAATAATTAATTACAAAATTAAACATTTTTTTGGATCAATTAAAACAATTAAAATCTTATTTGAGTATATTTGCAAAATACAATTATAATAATCATCTAGATTAGTTATATTAGCAAAAAGAATTAAAAAAATTAACTAATAATACATTCTAAATTAAGCATAATAATTTTTCAATCATTCCATTATTTTCACCAAATTTTATACAAAACAAAAATTAATTAAGGACAATTAAGTAACTTGAACATAAAAGTGGGCATTTTTCATAGAAAATTTACAAAGTGGGGCACTTTTCATTTTTAATTATGAAATAAGGTATTTATCATGTAGCACCATTATTTTTAATATTTAATATAAATTTTAATTATTTTTATAGTTCATAAATTAAAAAATAGGGTATATATTTTTTTAAATTTAAAATTTTTCAAACAATGGTTAATTATAATTTATTATATCATAACATTTTTAGTTAAAAATATTAATTAAAATGATATATTTAATTAAGAGTCATAAAATGTGGAACAAATATCTCATTCCAGCTAAATACCACATTATTATTGTTATTATTAATACTATTATTATTCAAATCGGACACGACAGTTAACACATTTATGTTTTACTTAAAAGGAGTATGCAAAAACAGCATTCATAACAAACATACATAACCCAATTATGCTATTTGTATGATACCAACATTTACAACGCTCGCAAAATAACGGATTATTAATTTATTCATATTCCAAAAGTGATTTCAATTAAGAATGGCAAGTACCAATTAATAGAATATTGATTGGTTATGAATTTAATATGGGGCGACGTTTGTGGAAAACAATTAATAGTTTATTTTGAGTTATTATTTGGATGAGTAAATACACAAAATAGTCAAATATCAATATAATAATATTTAAATGTTAATTATAATTATTTTTATGCGTATGAATAATATGAATCATATTCATCAATCACATCATTCATATATGATATTCGGTTTTATTAAACTATGCACACATGAATAATATAAATGAATATTTTTCATACATTTCACATTATTCATATCATTTGTACAATTAAATTTAAGTATAAGAGTATTTGTGATAATTTACATTCAAAATGACTGTAATTTAAATATTGTTACGTTGATGACTATTATTTGTCTTTCATTTTTACAATCTTATCGACTATTTTTGTATAATTAACACTATTTAAATTATGGGTTCAACCTCTAGCTGGATTTAATTTATTTAATGAGAAAATCAGATGTTAGTAAGTACTACTTGTGTGTAGGTTTGTTTGTCAATATGTGAGTTTTATCCGGATCGGATATGAAATCGGTCAAATCCGCTCATTTTAAAGTTATGGTTTCGGTTCTAGACCCGTATAAATTCACTCATGGTCGGTACCGACCTGACCCATAAAGTACGGTTCCGGTTAGTCCGGCCCGGTAAAAAAAAATTTCCCATTTTTTTTTTCATTTTTTTTTCAATTCTTTTTTATATTAAAAAAATGATATTTTATAATATCTAATGTTACATCCTTGATCATAGAAGAACACTCTATATGTCATAATTCAATAATAAATATACTCAAACGATAAACACATATAAGTCATAAAATAATTATAGTATTTAAGTGACTTTTTAATAATGGTTAAATAAAATAAGAGTGGAGTTTCATTATTAAATATTTTATATTTAATTAATTTATTTGATATCCAGATTCGTTTTAACGAATTGGTGACTAGAATACTTATATATATAAAACTTAGCAAGACCCATACCCAAAAATATCCATGGGTATCTCCCGGACCGGAACCATCTATATTTTAATTAACGGTCCAGGTCCAATATTCAACGATCCGATTTCAGTTCTAGGATCGTAACTAATTTAACGGTTCCGATTAGAATTTTACCCACCCATTGACAAGTCTACTCGTGTGGTAAAGTGAAGAAGAAGGTTGTGTGGGCATGCAAAAATGGATACGAATCATATGATTGGTGAGGCAACGGTGATGGGTAATTGGGACAAACCTACATCTCATGTAGATTTATACTACTATTTTCAACTACTCTAATGTCTATACAACCAAGACAGTTTTTGATCAAACTTTCTTGGCTTAATGTCTTTTTTCAGTAGTGAGTAATTTCCCAGCTAAGATTTCGTACAGTTTTGTTCAGTGTTGGACGAAATTAGCTTGATGCCACTTGCTTACATCATTAGCAGGAAACACCAAAACACACGAGAGAATGAATTTTTGTCCACATATCCATTTTTATTAATACTAATAATATTAATTAGGCACAAATGGATTGTGTATCTGTTTTTATGACAACAGGAATGATTCCTCATCAAGGTCCATCCTCACTAACATCATTTTAATTTATTAAATTTAAATAACATAAATATATAGATCATTCAAAAAATATTTATGGTCGCAGTGCATACACTAAGCTTATAAAGTAGTAGCATACACTTTCTCCTTATAACAAATAATTTGGCAATAATAGGTATGATAAGGTATGTTGGTCTTGTAGCAGTAGTTAACGTGTAAGATAATAGGTTTCGGGTTTGAATAATTTGTGATACGATTTTATCATTTAAATTTAATATAATTCAATTAAAAAAAAGGAAGGTGTGTTAAATAATGATGTAAAGAAATGGTGTTGGGCATATTTTTGTCCAATCTCCTAATAAAAGCGTTTGATATGCGTACATACATGCATATGTATAGAAATGCGAAATTGCAGAAATAATAAATAATATTACTGTTTCACATGGCTATAATAATGTTAATGATCCTATTATACACATGCAGTAGTCGAATTGCAGTTGGGAACATTAAATGGTTGCAAACTGCAAAATTACAAAAGATTTCACACCAATTTCATCTTATTATTATGAACCTAAATTTCACTAGTAATTTTGAAGATAGTTCGATCGAAGGGATCTGTCAAGAAAACTATACTATCGTTTTTGTACAACTAACAGTACCAACTAACGCTCTAAAGACAGAGTGAGCCACATCCGAATCAATTGGTACCAGAAAATTCTGAGTTAGATTAAGATTAAGGGGGTGTTTGGCTAATGTTATAAGCTCCTTAAAAGTGTTTGACAAAATAAGCTATTTAATAGGTGATAAGAACTCTACCCCTCTTCCTTTAAGAAATCTTGAATTCGAGGAATGGGTATGGGAAACCACACTAGGATACTCGGTTTCTGCCGAAGATCACACCTAGTGACCAATATTCTATATATCACTAAAAATGATTCGGTTTGATTCTTAAAATTGGTTTGAAAAAGTTATTAATCCAAAGTCTAGCCTATGAGTGATTAAAAAGTCAGATTTGCATATGTTATTGAGTTTGATCGGATTGAAGTTGCATCTTCGAGGGAAACACGTAGTTGTGATTGATGTATGGTCTTATGATCCTTTTTGAGTACTCATGAGGAATATGATTGTTATTGTGTAATTAAACTAGTCTCTTGTTTTGAAATCTCTGTATTGTATTGAGCTTAGACTTGCTTGAGGACAAGCAAGATATTGTGTGCGGGGAGGTTGTTTTATACGTTTTCGATCTCGTTTCTATTGTGCTTTTGGTCTTTTATTGATTATTTTTGTTGTTCGAGTTGATATTTTGATTTTCTATATGCTACATTGTAGGTGAGAATCGACAAAAATGATTAACGAGACTAGACAAGAGAAACGAGACGAAAAGACGAAGAAAAGGGCGGAAATTGCACACTTGGCCGACACTACAAAAAAACCTCAATCTGGCGACGGAATGGACGACGGATTTGATTTCCGTCGTCCACTGGCGACGGACTGCAAAGATTTTGGTTAATGACGGACTGACGACGGACTGGCGACCGTTTTTTATTTTTATTTTTATTTTTATTTTTTTGGTTAATGACGGACTGGCGCCAAACTTAACGACGGACTGGACGACGGACCAGTCCGTCGTTAGGTCTAATTTATTTTTATTTTTTTTTAATGCGGACGACGGACTGGTCCGTCGCCCAGTCCGTCGTCCCGCCCTATTAATCGGGCAGAACCCCCTTTCGCGAAACAGAACATCCAGCCACGCGATTTACTCCATCTCTCCGGCGATATCGAGCCTCCTTCCACCAAGGTATGTACATTTGGCCCTTTTCCCTTCCCCTATCTTTATCCACCTTAATTTCTCAATTTTTATCCGTTTAAAATCGTTGCCGGAGTAGATATCCCCCCTACGTCGCCTGCTCCGCCGTTGGGACCCTTCTCCGCCACCGCTGCTCCGCCGCCGCCGCTCCAGGTACATTTTTTTTATTTAATTTTTGTGAATTATTTGATAATTTGTGGTTAATTTGATTAGTGTAGTTAATTTCATAATTTGATTATTGTGGTTAATTTGATGATTTGTGATTATTGTGGTTAATTGTGGTTAATTGGATATATATATATTGTGGTTAATTTGATAATTTGTATAATTAGTATATTAATTGTATTAGTTTGATAATTAGTGTATTAGTATTATTGTGGTTAATGTGATTATTGTGGTTAATGTGATTATTTGTATGAATTTGTATTAGTTTGATAATTAGTGTATTAGTATTAGTGTGATAATTTGATAATTAGTATATTAATTGTATTAGTTTCGATTAATTATTTAGTTAATTGGTATTTAAATTAGTTAATTGTTAAATTTGTTTTAATTGTTGCTAATTGTTTGATAATTGTGGTATTAGTGTTAAATTAATAAAATTATTGTTATTTGATTGTTAATTAATTAGTATAAGTTTAAATAAATTGTTTACTTGTTTACTTAGTTTAATTATTTAAGTATTTTAATTACTTTAGTTAATTGACTAATTTGAATAATTTTTCTAATTATTGTAATTAATCTAAAACAAATTAATTAGTTTAGTTAGTGTTAGTGTTATGGATAATTGACTAATTTGTATGCTTGATGTAAATTAGTACATGTTAGTTTAAATTCTTAATTAATTAGGCCGGGACTTGTTAAGTAGTATTATCGTTTGTTAATTGAGCGTTAGTTTATTAATTATATGTTTAAATTGTTTAATTAGGGTTTATTTAATTACGCCTGCCGCTGCCCGACTCCTCTCTCAGCCTTTTCGAGCCGCCTTCTGCCGCTCCGGCGTTCCGTACTTCGGTGAAAGGTAATTAAATTATAATAATGTACTTATTTAATTACTTAGGTTAATTATTTAAATTTATTAGGTAATTTTTAGATTATTTAGCATTTATATATAATGAATTAGTTAATTTTTGTATTTAATTTGATTAATCATGTTAGTTAATTGTGTAGGTTAATTATACTAATTTACACCCAAGTCATTTAGACTAAGCTTTGTTCATATTTTCTCTAAGTCTGTTTAATATCATAATGAGTGAATTCATTGTTTAATTTAAATTATTGTTTTAATTGACACAAACATATAATGTAGATGTTTAATTAGTTTGTAGTTGATTTTTTCTAATTTCTAATTAATTTTGGTAATATTGTATAACGAAATGGGGGATTTATGACATTGGGATAGACATAATTAATTTCTTAAGGATCTTCTCCCTTTGGGATAGATTTTGATTATGTCCTAAGGATCTTCTCCCAATATGTGTAATATTATGTTGTGGTGGTTTGATGAGATGCATGTGTTGCGATATTTTAATTATTATGTACGAATATTTTGATCATGTTGGGATATTTTCATGATTGTGTCAGCTGGCTGTTTTGATTAGATCTAGTGATATGGGATATATATTAATTTGGATGCAATCAACTGCCAATCTCAAAAAATGACCAAATTAAATGACCGAAAATAACCAAATGCAATCAAGTGCAAATGAACTTATAATATTCGCCGACAAACCATAATTCTCAACCTCGGACCATAATTTTCATAATTCCCGACTTCTATTGTCGTCCACTATTCTAATCCAAATCAACTTATAATGCTCTTCCTCTATTTAACTTCAAATAATTCAACTGAATCATAACACTTTCCTAAGTAAGTCTATGTTTACACATGATTAATCTTCATTCAAATTAATGTCTCATTTAATCGACCACTAATATATTCTTGTCCTCTCCGTAACTAATTCAACTTCATTTTACTATGTAAATACTTATTAATATTAATCAGGGTTATAAAAATTAGCCAAGATTGGATGTATCTGCGTTTACTTCCGAACGGGGGATTTAATCCGCACTTCCTTGCTGGGCTTGACGAGTTCTTAAGATTTGCAAGTAGTCAGCCTCAGTTAATGGATGGAGAAAAAATCAAGTGTCCGTGTGTGAAGTGTAAGAATATATACTTTAGAAGTACAGATGTTGTACAGCTTCATCTGGCTAAAAAGGGTTTCACACGGGGTTACGAGGTCTGGAGGTTTCATGGTGAAAATGAAATACCTTCATATGCTCAAGAAACACGTGTCGACGTAGATGTAGAACCCGAGGAAGAGTACGGGACATACCACGCGATGGTTCATGATCTCGGGGGTCCCTCTTTCAACAACCCAGACACAGAGGAAGATCCAAACGCTATAGCAAAGTTGTTGTACGAGTTGTTGGACGCTGCCGATCAAGAGTTATACCCTGGGTGTAAGAACCACACTCAGTTGTCTTTTGTGGCTCGTCTGATGACTTTGAAGGCCCGTTCTGGGATGCCACAAAAATATTTCAACGAGTTGTGTGTGTTATTGAATGAGGCATTCCCAGATCACCACAAAGTGCACATGAATTACTACAGCACACAGAAATTGCTACGGGCAATGGGTTTACCAGTAGAAAAGATAGATTCGTGTAGGAATCATTGCATGATCTATTGGGAGGGGGATTCCCATCTTGTGAATTGCAAATTTTGCAATGAAAGCCGATACAAAGATAGGAGTCGGGGACGTAAATAAGTGTCCTTTAAGAAGATGTACTACTTCCCTTTAACACCTCGTTTACAAAGGTTGTATGCATCTAAAGCTACGGCCGGCGACATGATCTGGCATTCAACCTCAGCTGATGATGGTGTTATGCGCCATCCTGTAGATTCGCCGGCGTGGAAGCACTTTAATGTGACTTACCCGGATTTTGCAGCGGAGCCACGGAATGTACGATTAGGACTGTCAACAGATGGTTTTCAACCATACGAGCAATCGGGACAACAGTACTCATCCTGGCCTGTTATCCTTACTCCTTACAACTTACCTCCGTGGTTGTGCATGAAATAACAACACATGTTTCTCACAGTGCTTGTTCCTGGTCCCCGAAATCCAAAAGATAAGATAGATGTTTACCTACAGCCACTTATATCTGAACTCAATCAATTGTGGACAGTCGGTGCCCATACTTATGACGTTTCAAGAAGACAAAACTTCAAGATGCACGCAGCATTGATGTGGACCATTAGTGATTTTCCGGCGTACTCGATGTTGTCTGGTTGGAGTACAGCCGGAAGATTAGCTTGTCCTCGATGCATGGAACAAACAGAAGCATTCTCCTTAACACATAGCCGGAAGCAGTCATGGTTTGATACACATCGCAAGTTCCTACCTTACGATCACCAGTTCAGGAGGAATAGGAGGGCCTTTAGAAAGAATAAGATTGTTGCAGATGATCCTCCGGAGAGGAGATCAGGGGAAGAGATACTTTACCAGATTGAAGATTTGGGACTAGTAAAGGTAACCGAAGATTATGATGATAATAACAAGCGCATCTTAAGACAAGTTACCACTGGATGGCGGAAAAAGAGCATCTTTTGGGACCTTCCGTATTGGAGTTCTCTGCTCATTCGACACAATTTAGATGTTATGCATATTGAAAAGAATGTGTTTGACAACATTTTCAATACTGTTATGAATGTCCAAGGCAAGACAAAAGACACGGCAAAGTCGAGGGAGGAACTCAACCTCTATTGTCATAGACCCCAGCTGATGCGTGACCAGTACACTAATAAATATCCTAAGGCATGCTATACACTTGACAAAAAGGAGAGAAAAGTCTTGTGTGAGTGGGTGAAAACCCTTAAGTTTCCTGACGGTTACGTCTCAAATATGGGTAGATGTGTAGACATGAGTAAACTTAAGATGTTTGGGATGAAGAGCCACGACTGTCACGTTTTCATGCAGCGCATACTACCCATTGCATTTCGAGAACTACTCCCACAAGCTGTTTGGAAGTCCATAACTGAGTTGTGTCTATTCTTTCGTGATTTGACATCACGAAACATAAAGAGTGACGACATGGAGACACTTAACAATAACATCCCACTGATTTTGTGTAAGCTTGAACGAATATTTCCACCAAGCTTCTTCGACTCAATGGAACATTTGCTTATCCATCTAGCCGACGAGGCAAGAGATGGAGGACCAGTCCAATATCGATGGATGTACCCATTTGAGAGGTACTTTATCAAACTGAATCAATTGTGTTTAATGTTTCCTGAATTTTAACTATTGTTTCATGCTTTCTAAATGAATCATTTCAATACAGATATTTAAGAAAGCTGAAAAATAATGTGAAGAACAAATCAAGCGTTGAGGGATCGATATGTAATGCATACTTAGTGGAGGAAGCCACTGCTTTCTGTTCCTATTATTTTGAGGATCATGTCAGTACGAAACATAGAGAGGTGCCTCGCAACTACGTTGGAGGATGTTCTACTAGTGGGGTAGAAGATCAATCAGACTTGCCTTCTGTATTCAAACTTGCCGGAACTGGTTTTGGAAAAACAACGAAAAGATCGTTGGATCCAAGGGAATATAGAGCTGCGCATCTATATGTACTCCATAATTGCGTGGAGATCGATCCATATATCAAGTAATCTTTTATAAATCATATTATACGACTATTTAATGCAATGTGTGGTTTTTATCAACTAATATGTTCTTTTCTATGAAGGGAATACGAATCACATCTCAGACACTCAAATCCATGGATAACTGACATGGACATTGACAAGAAAATGTCAACAGAATTCCCTGAATGGTTTTGCTCCTATGTGAGTCAAATTTTCACTAAGATACTTGAAATTATTTAATTAAGTACTATATAAGGGACATACAACTCCATAACTTGATAAGTATAAACTTCTGTGTGATGTAGGTACAAAATTGTGTAACTAATCCTGTTATGTGGGACATTGCACGTGGACCTTCACCAATGATTACATCATATCATGGTTATAGGGTGAATGGTTACAAATTTCACATGATATCACATGGAACTCACAAAGCAACTATGAGTAGTGGTGTGTGCATAAAAGCGGGTAACTATGGGGACTTGAGTCAGACGGATTTTTATGGACAATTAGTCGAAGTGTGCGAGCTCACATACCCAGGATTACACAATAAGAAGGTCGTTCTCTTCAAGTGTGACTGGTTCGACACCTCTTTGGCCGGTACAAGGGTTGATACACAGTTCAAATTAGTGTCTGTAAATCATACGCGCAGACTTAGAAAATATGAACCATTTGTATTAGTCATTCAAGCTACACAAGTGTATTACTGTTCATATCCGAGTATGAACCAACAGTGTAGAGAATGGTGGGAAGCTTGTTCTATAAAAGCAAGGGCCACTATCGATGAGTCTCGAGCGGATGTGTCTACGTTGGAGGTACCGTTTCAGGAGGATGATGACGCTCATGTGGTAACTACTGTTGATGTAGATGATATTACATCAGTTGCCCGAGACGGTGAACATGTAGAAATTGAAGATGATAATGACCACGTGGACTCTGATAATGTCCTCTCAACAGAAGAAGAAGATGACGAGGATGATGAATATCAAGAGGATGATGCATCAGATGACGAAGAAGAAGATGAAGATGAGGAGGATGACTATGAAGATGAGAATGAGGAAGATGAAAATGATAACGATGAAGAGGACGAAGATTAACACTTGGTGTAGAAAACTTAACACATTCAAATATTACATTATTAATTATAAATGTAACTTGTAATTATATGTTCAATATAAACATTCTACGTATACGTGATATGTCTATCATGAATCTTATTTATCTATTTATTTTCAACATAATAGATGTCTTACAGTCGGCGAGAGGATGTGGGGACTCCTCGTGGTAGGGGTTCACGCCGTTCACAGCTATCCCTTGGACGGGGTAGTTCCCCGGGCTCATCATCTGGATATGAGTCCGGGACCGGCGGGCTGAGCCACCATATTGGTGGCATACAGATAGGCGGTCCGTCTTCTGGCTCTGACACTGATGGTCAGAGAGAGCGTAGACCCACAGGAGACTGTGTTCTCTCTGTGAGTGAGCTGGGGTACGTAAATGCAATCACATCTTCAATTTTGACAATTATTTAATTAGTTATTCAAAAATCTAACTCAATCAATCTAAAATTACTTATGCAGGGGATTTTACCCGCATGCCGACCCGGCAGATTACATTTGGAAACTATTTAAGATAGTTCCCAACCCGACTGGCTACAGTTGGAAGCTCACGCCTGAGGACGTGAGACAGCGATATTGGGAGGAGTTTAAGGTTCGAAAATTTACTAAACCTTTCAAATTCATTCTTAATTATAACTTATAACTACAATTTCTAACATACATTTTCAATGCTAGAAAAAATTTACTTGGGAACCAGCACTCGATGCCAAGATTCGGGAGTTATGGTATGATAAGATCCGGGAGAGATATAAGGATTATATCTGCGGGATCAAAAGGAGGAGGAATGATCCGCTACCCAGAGGTGGGAAACCTGGGTGGTGGACTGATGATGTCTGGATGGGTTGGCTCGCTTACTGGTCCCGGGATGACGTTGTGGCCAAATCCCAGGCAGCGAGGCGCAACCGGTTGTCTGAGCCTCAGGGACCGGGTACTGGTCCTATCAAGCATAGGGGAGGGTCCAAGTCGGTCATGGAATGAGCTGAGGAAAAGGTAATAATTAATATACTTTAAATATAATTATAATTATGTGGTATAATTTTAATTCATATACACATGTTTCAATGACACAACTCCATTGTGATTTGATGCATAGGGTCGTGAGAGGGGAGTAGCTCCCATTTCGTGCATGTTCGACTCCTTTCTGGACGAGCATCGATATGCGGACGGGACATACACCGATCCGAAATCTGCGGCGATAGCGGTAAGTTTTAATTTAAATCTAATATATATATATGTATTAGATTTTCAATATTTATAATATGTATACTGACAAATGTTCATTTCTCGTTTACATGCATGCAGACTGAGGTGTTTCGCCATGCTGACGAGGAGCGGGCCCAGCTACCCGAGGGGGACCACGATGCAGTCGACATCAACGAGCTGTATCTGGAGGTTCTTGGCGGCCCGGACAAGAAGAAGAGGATGTTCGGCACGGGAGGCGCGGCGAAGGCCCTCAGAGCATCCAGATTCGGGGGATCCTCGTCCACATCACGCCCATCCAGAGACGAGGTTGAGGAGCTGCGGCGCCGAGTCGAGGAGCAGGATCGCGAGCGCCGTGAGTACCTTGCTGAGCAGCAGAGATTGGCTCAGCAGATGGCGCTCATGCAGTCTCAGCATGCCGAGATGATGCGCTGGATGCAGTCTCAGCAGGGAGGTGCACCCTTCTTTCCCTCTTATCAGCCTCCCCCGTCTGATGCCCCTCCCCAGTTTCCTCCTGATGATGACTACGATTCGTAGATGCTACTGATACACTTTACTATTGTTTTATTTTATGCTTTGTCG
Source organism: Leonotis leonurus (assembly GCA_026898415.1). Lineage (NCBI taxonomy): Eukaryota > Viridiplantae > Streptophyta > Magnoliopsida > Lamiales > Lamiaceae > Leonotis > Leonotis leonurus. The sequence goes on along the minus strand of JAPKLX010000045.1, from coordinate 1,018,090 downwards.
TGGGATGTTACTGATACATTTATTTATTTTGTTCATTATATGAAATCCGCGTTCATTTTGAATTTCATTTGATTGGTTCAATTTTAAATTATTGTTCAATGTTGGAATATGTTTGTATTGTTTGTTATGACACGTTTTAGGTAATGAATAATAAAAAAACAAAATTATTTATTAAAATAAAAAAAAATTACCTGGCGACGGACTGCAGTCCGTCGCTAGGTCAACGGTCAAGTTAAAATTCTTTAAATTGCTTGGCATGTTTAAATTCAGTTCCTTTAATTCTTCGTTCTTATATTTATGATTTAATCGCTTTATTAATTTTCGCCTAGGTAATTCGCATTTTAAATTCTTTAAATTCATTCGCTTAGGTAGATTAATTAGATTAGTTAAAATATCAAAACTATTTCTTTTAATTGCTTTCTGTTTTCCAACGTAGATAAAGCCCTGTTTAGTCCTTCCTTGAGAATACGACTAGGGCCAACTTATTAATTTATAATGATCTCGTCCTATTGCGAGTAACTTAATAAAATAAGTTGAAACAATATTTGTGATATTTCATACAAAATTATTAGAATTTAAATAGTAGTTAGTAGCTATTATTTGTCTTTTTATATCTTCTTCAAATTTGAACACACACACACAAATATATATATATATATATATATATATATATATATATATATATATCGTGGATGATTATAATGAAAATATATCTATTTGTGTTAACTAAAAATAAATATGAACCATTCATATTTTTCATTCAATGGATATAATTAAACTATACCCTAAACAATAAACTCTAGTCAGAAAGAATAAAAATTCTTTGTTTTTAAAGAAAAAATATTTTAAATAAGATATATACCAAAATTATCTTTTAATCTATAATATTTAATCTCCTTATACTATCTCTCTCTATATATATTCTTAAGTTTACCCTACCCAAAAGAAAAAGAAAAAGAAAAAGCTAAAGTCGGACATGGATCATTACAAGAATATACAACTTTTTGTATAAAATAAGACACGACATTTAATTATTTACCTGAAATGCAGTATATATCAATATTCCACGTAATTGTGTATATTCAAATCATATCCAGCATATATACCAAGAACTATTGATGGAAAATATGTGTCTCGTGACATTATTGGAACTTAACGATGTGTGCTAGTTTATCAAAATTGTAAATAAAGAGCGATAGTATATAGTATATATGTAGTGGTATTAGACAAATTTAGAGTGAGATGATTTGTTGTATATTAAAGGCAATTAATGATTCACCTACAATGTTTGTTTAGTGATGCAGACAGATGTCAAGTAATAATTAACAAATGTGGCATCTGACAATCAACTATTTTAAAGAACATTATATATTTCACGCATTCTGCAAATTCCCAAAATCGTCAAATTAATCAAAGTAGGAAGGGGGTTGATAGTAAAATTTTCGAATATTATATGAAAAGATTTACTATATTATGGCTTAGTTTCTATATTATACAGCGTATTTTGCATTACAAACTTGATTCATGTGTAAGCATTTAAATATATAATATATCACAGAAAAATTAGAGTCAGTTCGTTGGATCAATCAACACAATCTACATTACAGTTGTAGAGTGAAGTGGGTGAAGATATGATACAGAAAGGTTAAAAAAAAGGATCAAGTTCCATTTTCATATAGGCGCTAAAATATATATATAGGAATGGGTGAAATGAAAACTAAAATTTAGATAGTAACTAACAATTAATTTGAATGGTCGATATTTGTATAATCTATAATTCAAATTAATCATGCATCAAATTTATGCATATAATACATTAATTAATAAATAAAAATGTATTATTATATTATGTAATAATATATTACGTGTAATATATTAAAATAATATGTAATATGCACAAATTTTAGTTTTTATATAAGAATTGATTAGTGGTAAATCAACTAAAAATAATAAAGTAAACAAAATTAAGTACAGGTAAGAGTTTATGTTATTCAACTACATAATTAAATATTTAGTTCCCAAAAATGACGTGGGCGTTGTTATTGTGCACTAGCATCCAATTAAACATAAGGTTTTTATGTTAGCGTGAAAAAGAAGAAAATAATGTAACGTCATTCTATTATTTTGTTTACTTGATAGTTGATACTATTTGTTTAGCATGTAACGTATATTTTATTAATGTGCATGTTAATATTGTTTTGGGATACTTCATAAACCATGTTCAAAGTCAAAAGTGATCAACTTAAGTGGATGAATGAAAGTTCAATTAGCAAAAGGCAAAGCAGGACAATCATTAGTCAGTAACTCAACGAAGTGGTACACGAACAAGAAAACTAATATCCATTATTTTGTTTGCGAATCTAAAGTACAATGAAGCTCCATTTAATAAAAATATCATAATTTCTCTAAGCATTTTGAATTGAAGTTGAGAGATTAACTAAGCACAACTAACTACTCCTATAATTATTTATGACAGTCAGAGAGGTTTATATTAAAATCTAGATAATCGATTCATTTCTTAGGTCACAATATTTTTTTTTTTTTTTCTCAAAGATGGAAATAAAAAATTATTACTAATATTTTCATAAGTATGATTTGTATGCAAAATATTATAATTTAAATATTGTTATTAATTTCATGTCTTATTTATTTTTCACTATCATTTTCTAACTTTTTTGAATGTTTTTTCTATATTATAAATTTATAAGATACATACACAGGAAACGTCCCATGGACCACAGTGGTATATACCTAATGCAGGAAATAGATCATAATATACATTAATTTATACACTTTAAAAACATTTAGGAGTATCTCTTCCAAGCCATGGAGATATTAAATACAAGAATATACCTTACCTTGGCATAACTCAAAATCAATTCAATTATTATTCCTTGCTTCCTGTCCTGCTCATTTTTACCCCAATTAGTACTGGGCCGGGTTTATTATTCATTTTTGATGCGACCATTATAAAATCTCTACGTTTTCATAATACCTTTTTCATATTTGACAAAGATTATGCTACGAATTATAACTCTAAAGTTCGTTCTAGTTGTACATCCGATTTTGAGAAGTCTCCTTATTTATAAACGAGTCGAGACGTCTTCAAACTTTCCAACCGATTAGAGTGAGAGTAGAGAGTCGGTTAAGGTTGTATATCCAACAATCTTAATTTATGCAACAACCTTTGATTTGTTCCTTTCTCTTTCCAGAGTTCGATATGTCAGTGTCACGTGTCCTCTACACTAGTATAAGTCGACGTTCAGCACGTTTCCAGCTATCTCGAACTAAATCTGCACGCATTCAACACAGAGAACTTCTACAATAAACTTTATTGCATTCTGGATAGCATGTAAAATATGTATATAGAGAGGAATAGATTCAATGTATGGATAAACTCATGTGAAACGTCCAAAATGGTAAAGTGTCCAGAAAGTCGTAAATGAGCTCAATAGTGACCAAAATCCCATCTATGGTACTCAAAAAGACATGCAAGCAATATTCCCACAAGGATTGAGGTTAAATACAGTAATATGGCCTAAACATTTAACTCTCGATCGAATAGTTTCAAATATTTTATAAACGTCTTTGTCAATCTGTTATAAGGTAGGGTTAATGTTATCAATGATATAGGCTTTTCCTAAAACAAATTTTAATTCTCAAGTATTTATAAAGGCATGAAGATAAATGATAAGGAAGGAGATTTTCAGTACAGCTAGCACAACATTGGTTGAATAGATCTGGCAAAAAACAAAAAAAAAGAATCAAATTTATTGAGAGTGGGTTCAACGACGCCCTTTCGGACCAGAACCTTAATCTAGCACCTTAGACCAACTCGGTCATCTCAACTATTGATAAAAAATTTGAATATTAATATATTTAATAGCAACCATGCCAAATCTTACTCACAGTTTCGTACCCGGCTGCCCTCTGGTCTGACCTTCTGAGATGACGATAATCCGATCAGAAATTCCCTCTCTTGCCAAAGGAGTTACACTTATGTTTAACAAGGAACTTTTATTCCTTACTTTAGCTACAATCGATTAGCAACAAGTCGAAGCTTGAGATCATTTCCTAAAAAAAAGAATGTCTTTAATTCCATGGAGCCAGGTAAGTTAAGTAAGGTTGTTGCCGGAGGATTTCAGTCAAAACAAATTGAACAGTAATATTAAATTCACTAAGATTATGTGATATCCTTATTCCTTCAACTTTTATTAATTAGCTTAATTTATGACATATTTTCATTCCTAGATGTTTTTGTGGATACCATGTTAAACGAGACAACTTGTTTTGAAATTAGTACACCATGCTCTAAATTATAAAGTAGATGAGGGTCATCCTAACTGGATATATTTTAGTGGATCATAGTTTACTGAGAAAGAGATTCCACAAGATAAACTAATAACACATAAAAATGAGAACTCGAAGGAAAGAAAGACAAGATGCAGATGCATAGTATATCATCAAACTCTAATCCCAACTTTCAAAAATTCAATCCTACCTATTTTTTCTAAATAAGATTGTGCTCTAAATCATACAAAGGACGTTCTACTTGATTCACATAAATAGATTAATCAAGAAGGATTGAAATTAATTTGATGGACATTACTGGAGACACGTCATGCTAATAAATTACTGTTGGAGTAAACCAAATTCAATGAACCAACTCTTGGACTGATATGTCTTTTCAAGTTCTTGTTTATGAGTCAGATTTTCTTTTAATGTCATTTTAATTTTCTTATCTTTCATAGAACCGTAGAGGCTCTATATATTGTAAGCTTTTGTTGCGGTTTCTGAAAATCAAAATCAACCATCTCAAAAAGGCAAAATTCTATTTCAAACTCTCCGAAATATTATCTCAAATTGCCTTCAAAATTCTTTTTTCTATCTATTTCTTTCAAACTGGTATCAGAGCCAGAAAATTTCAATATGTCAAACTCTCTCATTTCACAAGTTCCCCGTTTCAATGGCGAGAGGTTTGATTATTGGAGTAATCTAATGAAACTATGTCTTGAATCTCAAGACTTATGGAGTGTGGTCGAAGAAGGTGTAGGAGCGCCGGAAGACGAGACGCAACTCACAACCACTCAAAAGGAACTCCTGAAGAGCAAGAAGCAGAAGGATCAGAAGGCTCTCTTCCAAATTTATCAGACGATTGAAATTCCCGTTTATGAGAGAATTTCAAAAGCAGCAAACGCACAAGAGGCTTGGAAAATGTTGAATACCACATATGCAGGCCAAGATCAAGTCAAGAAGGTTCGCCTACAGTCACTGCGGGCTGAATTCGAAAAACTCGAGATGAAGGATAGTGAGAAAATCTCAGAGCATTTTACTCGCCTCACTTCCATCATCAACCAAATGGCTTCAAACGGAGAAGTTGTGGAAACGCAAAGAGCTGTCGAGAAAATCCTGCGAAGCTTACCAATGGAGTTCGATCATATTGTGGTCGCAATTGAAGAATCAAAAGATGTTGCTTCACTTTCTCTTGAAGGCTTGCAAGGAAGGCTGGAAGCTCATGAGGCTAGGATCTTGCTGAGAAGTAAACAAAAAAACTCTTCTCATGATCAAGCCTTAAAATCTCAGTTCACATCCACAAAAAGTCAGGGCTCATCCCATGGCAAAAATCACAGTGGAAATAATGGAAAACGTGAAGAATCGAAGAAGGAGGAGAAAACATTGTTCCAATGTGGCAAGGCACGAAGCAAATACAAAGGTAAAAAACCTTACTTTGAGTGCAATTTTTGCCATAAGCCTGGTCATAAAGCAAACGATTGTTGGGAGAAACATCCAGAAAAGAAACCTGTTGCTAGTTTCATGCATAATGAAGATGAAAAATCTGAATCTTTATTGATTGCTTCTGAACCTTTGTTGATTGCTTATGATGGAGATGTTGGAAACATATGGTACGTGGATAGTGGGGCAAGTAGGCATATGACTAGAAATAAAAATCTATTCTTGAGTCTTGTGGAGGCTAATGATGGTCAAGTTACCATTGGAGATGCTAAATCTTACAAGATTCAAGGCATTGGTGAAATAGCTTTCAAGACGAAGGCCAAACCAATCGAAAAAATGTCTGAGGTACTTTACGTACCAGGCATACGCAACAATCTCCTTAGCGTCGGTCACTTGCTGAGGAAGGGATTTGATTTTCGATTTATTGGAGATCAATGCAGCATGAAGAAGAACGGCCAACAAGTGGCAAATATTGTGATGGGATCAAATAAATTATTTCCTATCAGACTTGACGGCATGAGTGGTACGTGCATGCTTGCTGCTTCTAATAATGAAGTTTCAAAGTTATGAGAGGTTCGGGCATCTAAACTTTCGGAGTTTGAAAGAGATACCAAAGAAATAGTCAAAGGGCTGCCTAAACTCGAAGTGATTAACGAAGTGTGCGAGGAATGCCAATTGGGGAAGAAACATCGTGAGTCTTTTCCATCCAAATCAAAGTGGATTTCTCAATCACCTCTGGAGCTCATACACACCGACCATTGTGGACCGTTGCGAGTGCCATCTCTTGGAAGCAACAGGTATTTCTTGTTGTTTATTGATGATTACACAAGAAAAATCTGGGTTTACTGTGTGAAAGAAAAATCAGAGGCTCTATCTTGTTTTAAAGAGTTCAAGTCTCAAGTTGAGAAATATTCTGGTTCTCAAATTAAAACTCTGAGTGATCGTGGTGGAGAATATATGTCTTCTTTATTTGAAGATTTTTGTCGAAACAATGGCATTCGTCATGAATGTACATCAAGGTACACGCCTCAACAAAATGGAATCGCGGAGTGCAAGAATCGGACCATTATGGATATGGTTAGATGCATGTTGAAGAAGAAGAACTTGCCTGCGTGTTTCTGGGCTGAAGCGGTCTCTTGTTCTGTTTACTCGATCAACCTATCTCTTACGAAGAGCTTGAAGGATTCTACTCCAAATGAAATCTGGTATGGCAGGAAACCAAATGTTGTTCACTTAAAAACTTTCGGTTGCGTTGCACACTCTCATATTCCTGATGCTTTGAGATCGAAGCTCGACGATAAGTCTGAAAAATGCATTTTCATCGGTTATAGCCAAAGATCTAATGCTTACAAGCTTTACAATCCAAGATCAAAGAAGATGATTATCAGCAAAGACGTTCGATTTGATGAAAATGGCTACTATAATTTTTCAGATTTTGCAGAGTTACCTGCATGGCAAACTCTATATCTTGAAGATGAAACTTCTTCGGAACAAGGTGATGATGCTGGTGTTGGTGTTGAAGAACCACAGCCTGAAAATCATGGGGCTGAGCAGGAGCAAAATTCACCACCAACGGCAATAAGGAAAACGCGATCCTTGAGGGAGATCTATGATGCTACCGAAGAAGTGGACACTACGGATCTTGTATATTTTGCATTCTTTGCAGGAGAAGATCCAGTCACTTATGCAGAAGCATCAAGTGAAGAAAAATGGGTGGATGCAATGAAGGAAGAAATCAAATCTATTGAGAAAAACAGGACGTGGGAGCTTACCACTTTGCCTTCACACAAATCAGCCATTGGTGTGAAATGGGTGTTCAAAACCAAAACCAATCTTTATGGTTCCATCAACAAGTACAAAGCACGTCTGGTTGCAAAGGGGTACAAGCAAAAGGAATACGATGATTTCAACGAGGTATTCGCTCCTGTCTCTCGACTTGATACGGTTTGATTGTTGATTTCTCTTGCTGCTCAAAATGGCTGGAACCTGCTGCAAATGGATGTTAAATCAGCTTTCTTGAATGGTATTCTTCAAGATGATATTTATCTTGAACAACCTTCCGATTTTGTGAAGAAGGGCGAAGAAGGAAAGGTGTATAAGCTGCGGAAAGCTTTATACGGGCTGAAGCAATCCTCCCGCGCTTGGTATGATCAGATTAATAATTTATTCTTGAAAAATAGCTTTGAAAGGTGTCCATTTGAACACACTCTTTACGTCAAGAGGCATTCAAAAGGAGGTTTCATGGTTGTAAGTTTATACGTAGATGATTTAATCTTTACTGGAGATGATATGGAGATGTTATCTGAATTCAAAAATTCAATGATGAAGGAGTTCGAGATGACTGATTTGGGAGAATTACACCATTTTTTGGGGATTGACATTCATCAATCAAAATGTGGGATTTTTATCTCACAAGAGAAGTATGTTGCTCAATTGTTGGAGAAGTTTAACATGAAGAATGCAAATCCAGTTTCAACTCCTTGTGTTACATGTTTGAAATTATGCAAGAATGGTGAAGGAAAGCTCGTGGATCCAACCTTGTTTCGAATCCTAGTTGGAAATTTGATGTATCTCACTACTACAAGACCCGACATCATGTACGCAGTAAGTTTGATGTTTCAACTTATTTTAAACCTTCAGTACGTGGCGTTATTTAGACCAGACCCACTGTCCGATATTTCGCAAGATTACGAGTTCGTTATAGATTAATAAATTGACCTTAAGTCGTATTCTCAAGGAAGGCTAAGCAGGGCTTTATCTATGTTGCAGAACAGAAAGCAATTAAAAGAAGGAATTTTGGATTTTTAATCTAATTAAGCTATCTATGCTAATTAAATTAAAGAATTTAAAATACGAATTACCTAGGCGAAAATTAATGAAGCAATTAAATCCTAAATCTAAGAACGAATAATTAAAGAAATTTAATTTAAACATGCCTTGAATTGATTAATTAACATGATTGAAAGGTTTGTATTAATGAATTGGAAATTAATCAAGAAAAGAGCAGAAAGAAAATAGATCATAAAGTAATAAAGAAAGCAGTAAAATAACTCACAAATGTAAAAGGTAAATAATGCATTAAAGTACTCAGGCTTTGAATCACGAACAAATCTACAACGAAATTGAAAAATGAACGGAATGGAAATCTAGACTAGTAGTGTTTTCTCTCGTGGTCTAAACCCTAGACTAGAAGTAAAAACGTGAAGGGAGAGGTTCTAAAAAATCACGCGTGGAGGTTTAAATAGGAGAAGAAAATCCCTCCTGGGTAGTGACCGCTAGGGGGTAGCGTTCGCTACCCCCATGTTCTGTCTTGTTCCAGTGCTGGAGAAGGGTAGCGAGCGCTACCCCAACGTTTTGTGCCTTCACCGTGTAGGGGGAGCTAGCGACCGCTAGGGGGGTAGCGGTCGCTAGCCCCTTGTTCTGCCTTAAAACAGGATCAGGACCTAGCGAGCGCTAGGGGCTAGCGCCCGCTAGGTCAACTCTCGGTCATTTTACACCTTTTGTCCGTCTTTTGGTCTCGTTTCTCTTGTCGAACCCTCGGAAGTCATTTTTGTTGATTCTCACCTACAATGTAGCATAAAGAAGACCAAAGCATCAACTCGAACAATAAAAATAAGCATTTGAAGACCAAAAGCATACTAGAAACGAGACCAAAAACATATAAAACACATTCATGGAGAAGCCTTTCTCAAATCATTGGGAAGCTGCGAAAAGAATTTTAGAAACATTAAAGGAACTATCGACTATGGTATTTTCTATGAAGCTCGTCTGCCCGTAAAACTTGTTGGGTATACGGACAGCGATCTAGGTGGAAGTATCGATGATTCAAGAAGTACTTCAGGTTATGTTTTCAGCCTTGGAAGTGGAATTATTTATTGGTGTTCGAAAAAACAACCAGTTGTGGCTCTTTCTACCACCGAGGCGGAATATATCGAGGCATCTCTGGCTGGATGTCAAACTTTGTGGCTTAGAGGAATTCTCAAAAATCTGAACTTCATGCAGAAAGATCCTACGATCATATATTGCGACAATAGTTCTACAATCTCCGTCTCAAAGGACCTCGTTTGCATGGGAAGATGAAGCATATTCGTCTGCGTTTCCATTTCCTCCGAGAACTCATTCATGAAGGAGAAGTAAATCTTGAGTATTGTCGAAGTGAAGAGCAGATTGCTGACATCTTCACAAAACCGCTTGGAGGGCCTGCTTTCTCAAGAAATGTTGTTGCATTGGGTGTTCGAAGGAATTTTGGTTTAGGGGAGGCATTGTTGGAGTAAACCAAATTCAATGAACCAACTCTTGGACTGATATGTCTTTCCAAGTTCTTGTTTATGAGTCATATTTTCTTTTAATGTCATTTTAATTTTCTTATCTTTCATAGAACCGTAGAGGCTCTATATATTGTAAGCTTTTGTTGCGGTTTCTGAAAGGCAAAATCAACCATCACAAAAAGGCAAAATTCTATTTCAAACTCTCCGAAATATTATCTCAAATTGTCTGAATTTAATTGCCTTCAAAATTCTTTTTTCTATCTATTTCTTTCAATTACTTCAAGATTTAGCAGCGAAGAAAACTGGGGAGCAAACGGATATTATGAGTTAATAAAATAACAAATCAAAGGAAGTAAATAAAGTATTGAGAACCCTTCACTATTTTAGTAAGACACAAGACATATACACTTGTGTACAGTAATTAACGATTAAAACTAGATTACAGTGATTGAAAACATTTTAATTACTGTTTTTCGTGAAGTCTTGCAGCAAACACTTTTCAATTTCGAAAATTGGAGATTGTCTTTTATGTTTTAATTGTTCAGTTTCAGATTTTTTTTGTTTTATTTTACTTAATGTCTACCTAAATTATATATGGCAGCCATGCATCGACATAGTTGTACAACAATACTTGTTTAAGAATGAAGCATGGTGTTTTCTCAAAGACGTACGACAGGTGATCTTCAACGTACTGTAATGATATAGAGCCAAGTGCAGAGTAATGGATGATAATAATTGAACTTGTAATAAGGAATGTAGACGCATGATTGTTTCCTATATGAACTCAAGGGATGGTAGTTTCGTATTGCGATGCAACCTTGTTTTAAGGTTCCCTTTACATAAAAGTTGTAAGAAATATTATCATAATATAGAAGTTGATTTAATAATTCCATTGTAAAATATATGTATTCTACAACTCATATTATATTTTACTAGGTATTGCACCCGTGCTATGCACGAGATTATTTATTTATAAATAATTTATGCATAGAGATATTTAAAGAAATCAAAAATATTGTAATTCGATTTTATTCGGTAGTTTTAGAACCGTAATTGATAGTCATATTCTTAATTGTGACTATGTTGAGGACAATTCGGTTACAGTTTTAAAATTTGAGAACCGTGATCAGCAATTTGAAATAATAACTTCGATTTATTTTACCTTATTCAATTTATTTCTTGTTTTATAAAGTGTCATTTTTTATTAATTCATAACAATACATTAAAATTAATAAATAAGAGAATATTACATAACTATTTAAACATATGTGTATATTGATAAAAATTCATAAATATTTGAAGTTATTATTATTTGTAGTTAGATTTTGTTATGAAATTTTAATTTTGTTATGTAATAATAAATATTTGACATAATTTTATGTAACAACGAATTAATAATTTGAAATCAACTACAAAGTTATCCTTACAAATTGATTTCCAATTTCAGTACAAATTCGTGTATTAGTTATTGTTTAAAATTTTGTTTTAATATATTAAATTATATTAATCTTAAATATAATTTTGATCAAATTAGTTATCACAACATATAGTACCACATTGTTATATATTTTTCATATATCACAACTATATTAATAATATATGTATTTTAATTTTAGGAGGCAAAGGCAAAGTTACAGGAAAGAGAAAATAAAAGTAGTTATTTGTTTAAATTTTAAAAAATATATAATTTAATATATTTAATATTTATATAATTTTGGCTAATAACGTTAAAATTATCTACAAATAAAGCTAGTAAATTAATAAAGTTGAAATTATTTAATTCAATATATTTAATATTTATATATAACTTGTACCGTGTAAATTAATAGAGCTCCTAAATGGAATGACCATTTGTATTTCACTCAATGTTTTACTATTAAATTTAGCATTTAATTAATATTTATAATAATACATTATAATTAATATTTTTTGAAAAACTATATATACTCCTTCCGTCCCACTTATTTAAATTCATTTACTTTTGACATCCATTCTAATATTTAGTTGCAATAGCTTTTGAAAAACACGGTTTGTGCTTTAAAATTTGCTAAATAAAGAAATGTGTCTAAATAAGTAAGACGGAGTCGGTATATGTTAGTGTTGAATTTATCAATTATACAAATTGATTATAATTATTAGTATTAAATATAAAAAACAATTATAAACCTTGATCAAATAGGACAAGTTTTTAGTACTAAATAAAAGATTAAACTTAGATATAAGAAAATAAAATTAAGAAAACATATTAGATAACATTGAAATTTTATAGTAAAAATAGATTTGGACACTATATCTAATTCGCCCTTTCTGCATAGTATTAAAACATATTATAAAGAGTATTCACATTCATAATTAGGAACACTAAATTGTTGCCCGTCGAAATTCGACGGGATTAATATTTTATAAAATTTATAAAAGTTTTTGATATCATTTTTTTATTATTATTTGTTATCATAGATACTACTTATTCATATATTAAATATATATAGTAAAAACTGTTAATTATGTTGATATGCTAATGATAAAATTGCAATCATTCTAAAATTAATGAAAAAATAAAATTTCAACTTTATATATAATATATATATATATGTCATAAATATTAAATTCTCGTAAACTCGTGCTAACAACTTAATATTTTTTGAATATATTTGAATTTAATTATACACTCATATTCGTTCTAAAGTAAAGTAAAAATAATTTTAATACTCATTATTATTAGAGGTGTTCAAAAGAATCGTAATCGGCAGTTCTATGAACCGAATTGTCAAAAATTATTAAAATTTTGAATCGCAACTATATATATAGGAAGCAGTTTGGTTTCAGTTCCGGATTCAAATGTTCTTAATCGTGAACAAATTGATTTCGTCTTACTCCCATATAATAATATGTGTTATAAATTCGAATATATAAAATATATATAAATAAATATTACTGATGAAAATAAACTATATTTGAATATTCATAAAATCAGGCCAATTTATTTAAATTTTATGTATGCGTGTTCATCTCAAAATCGATAAATGTCTTGTTACACATCTTTATCCATTAATTACTCATACATGTTCAAGCCCGTATGAAAATAAATTCATATTATATGAATTCATTTATTTATATGTATATATACATTCACAATCTGATTAAAAATTAAATATATATACTCGTAGTATAATTTTTATTGAGTGTGAAAAATTTATTTAAATTATTTATTTGTAATTACAATGCACGCATTTTCTCACATGCTCATAATATTCAAATTATTTTTTGAAATAAAATACATAAACACATGATCAATTTTTCCATGTGATCATATAAGTGGATATTTTTATCTCTTATTTTTAAATGTGTATTTTTTATCTTTTATTTATTAAAGTGGTAAATTTTTTATCCCTAGATTATATTATATACTCCCTCATCCCACGTAAGTGGTCCTCTTTTTTCCATAAAGCACACTTATTGAGAAAAGAACACATGACCACTTTCATGGGATAGAGGGAGTATTAATTTTTTTTAAATAACATGAACCATTTAATAAATTTAAAGTATAATAAATACATTAAAAATAGGGTGTTGTGGGTAAAATGCCCACTTTTATAACGAAAAATGAAAAATATCCACTTTGTAAAAAATATATGAAAAATGTCCATTTTGATTGTAAATTACCTAAAATACCCTTAATTAAAATTAGATTTGCATCTTATTTTGGAATGTAGTATTAATTAATTATTTTCTTATTTTTTGCAATTAAAAAAATACTTGGTATATGTTTAAAATTATATACATCCAATTTAATTAAATAAAAATTATACACACCCAACACCACACATACATATTATTAAATAAAAAAAAATGAGGAATATACACAAAAACAAAAACCCGGTCGTATTTAAAAAAAATCCGACGGCTGGGTTTTGTTTAAATACGACCGAATTTTCATTTTTGCATATATTCCTAACTTTTTTATATAAATAATACGTTAAAATCATGTACTAATTAAATCAAATTCAATTAAATCAAATATTAAATATAAAATTCAAATATATATATATCACAAAAAATACAACATGATTTCATACAAAATATATGTAACATGAATGTAGTGTGATTTAATAGTAAATTTAAGGGTATTTTTGAACTTTTGGATATTTTTCATATAAAAGTTACAAATAGGGCATTTTTCATGTTGAATTTACGTATTTTTCATAAATAACCCTTTAAAATATCTACCCACTAATAGAAAAAGTTAGTATGTAAGTAATAATGAAGTTGATTGTCAATATCTAATAATGATATACAACCAAAATTAATTAATTGATTGAAAAATCAAATAGGTATCAAAATATAATCATTAAATATTTTTAATAATAATGAAAATAAACTCAAATTATATGAACTTATTTATTTATATGCATATATATATATATATTCATAATCCGATTACAAATTAAATATATATACTCGTTTTTTATTCAAAAATTATATATGAGAAAATTTGAAGTGATGTATTAATTTTGATATATTGTAAAGGTGGAGATAAAATTAAACAAATTGTGTATGTTTAGGTGTCTAAATTCATGGCTTAATTGTGAAATTGAGAATAAAATGACATAAATTGAATTCAACACTTTCCCGAACAAAAAATACATAAGTTTATATATCTTTAATTATTATGATATACAATTAGGAATGTTAATTTTTTTATTAAAGATTAAATAAAATACATGTAAAGCGTAATAATAAAAACATTTAAAACATATACCCACTAATTAATAACTTAATATGTTGAGAATAATGAAGCTCAGTTTCATTATCTAATAAGGGTATACGGTCAAAATAAATTTTCATTATTTTTGAAATAATATATAATCTAATATAGAATAATGGTATAATCATATGTAATAAATTATATATATTAAAAAAAATATTTTCAAATAACGTGAGTTTTTAAATTATTTATATAATTTATTTTTATTAGATTTGAAAAACATATAATCTAATATAGAAATGTAGACATGGTTATATAATTTATTAATTTTCATTAGATTTTAAAAGATTGTATATAATCTATATAAATTATTATTAAATCAGTTATCAAAATATAAATATCAAATTAATATATCACTATATATATATATATTATATTTATTAAAATAATATTTAAATATGGAATATTATATAATATGATCTATAATATACATAGAAATAAATACATAACATAAATAGCATATGCCTACATGGAAATAAGAATATATAATATTATATATATGATTAATATATAGATAAAATTTCCAAAATCTAGAAAAATAGGAAAAATTAAATGGGAGGTTGAGAGGATTTTAAGGGCTGAGGTGGACAGCTTCACCCGAATTTGTATTATAGTATAGATTATATATATATATATAGAAATTATATGTATACGAATATGTATATATGTATATACAATTATTTTCAATTTATTAATGTATTATAATTTTTTATATTAATTTTATATTTTATATAATATATATCAAATTAAAGGTATTGTCAAGATCTTTAATTTAATATGCATAATATTACAAATATTTTTACGAACAAAATAAAATAATTTTAGCAGAAAAGTGTTATAGGAGAGGGAAAATAAACCATAAAGTTATAAAATTTAAAAATTAATTTATTCATAATAAGTAAGTTAAACCATAAAGTAAACAATAAAATAAAACTTAAACCCTAAACTCTAAAATAAATTTTAAAATCTAAACCGGATTCAGTTTGTACATGTATGTTATGAATTGTTTAAATTCAATTTATCTTGTTGATCTATTGGCTCACAATATAGCATTTATAATAAAAGGTACTGAGATCAAATCCTAATAATGTCAATTTTTTTTCATTTAATAGTTATATAATCTTTAACATTGAAATTGAAATTATTTACAATTTTTTTTTTAATTTAATAGTTATATAATCTTTAACATTGAAATTGAAGTTATTTACAAAATCATCATTGAAATTGATTTGCAATTGATGCTTCATGTTTTATATATATATATAGATTATATGTGTGATTTGTTGTGTTCATAGATTTAATATTTTTGGACAAATAGCTAAAGTGCAGCAATGTGTGTTAGTAAAGAAAGGATCATTTAAGAAACGGTAGTACATACTAGAGTAGAGTAGGTTACACACTCGGACTATTTGTCCCACATTGAATGTATGAAGAAACTTAGGTTGGATTATGAGTATAAAATAGGAGGTGGTACAGATGAAAATCTCATACCTTTCTCGGCCTTTTGGCTAAGATCAAGTGTAGTATCTGTTCTTATCAGTTTAATATCTGATATATGGGCCATCGGCCCATACGATATTAAATTTATTTTTTAAGGGGAAAATTGATCAAGGTAGCTTGCTACTTGCGTTTTCACGTGTCGCCCATGTCTTGCACTACTGCATGGGCCTGGCGCACCCTACCAAATTTAGTGTAAAATTTATGATTATTTTGTGGAGTTGAATTATGTTTTATATAGCATATTTATAACACCGAGAACATTCTTTCATAAAAGACCGAAGACCCTCTTAGTCTTGCATCAGCTGCATTAACAATTGTAAATAAATAAAAACAATTAATATGATCTATTATATGTTTATTACTCCCTTTATAATATATCTTTCAAAATAGTGTCACACTGAGGAAAGTATCCGTAAAATTATCTAAAGGACGGAGCAAATGAAAATTAATAAAAACAAGCTATTTAGAGCCAGTAGCGTCTATTAGATAAATTTGATGTATTTATGTTTTTAAATCTGAAATAACATGAGAAATTAGTTATTTACTAAGTGGAGTATAATTTTTAGAACACATGAAAAGTGAGCAATAATAATAGCTAGGTAATGAAAAAAGGAAAGACGGTGAAGACTGAGTGTACTTTTCTTTGGGTATGTTCCCAGTTCCCTTTAGATCGCTCTGTCTTTGGTGATGTAATTTTTCCCGAGTGAAATGGAATTCGCTGCTAGTACGTTTTGTTCAGAGTTTGGAATAGAACGGAGCAAAATGTCTACGATAAATCATCATCGGAACAGAAAGTGACGGGTATAATTTCAAGTTTCAATGAACATTTGATGAAAGCTTTATTTGTATCTCTCCAACTCCAGTCTGCATTTTGTCCCAATTATTCTTTTTTCGAGATAATTGTGGAAACTGTTGTTCTGCTATTGGCTGTTCTAACAGTGAATACTGAAGCTACTAATATACTAATAAATCTTGTGTATGAAAAGATTACAATGGTGCATATGTGATAGCAATTATCACAATCAACCACCTAATTGAAAAAATCTGGGATTTATATTGATTTCATTATGTTTTCCATATGTGTAGGATATCTATTGTATCTTCTATATTTATTTCATTGTAATCACTTTTATACTATATATATACGGTAATAGAATACAACTCATGATGAAGGTGATTAATTCACGTTTCCTACATTGTATCAGTGATAAAACCCTGAAACCCTTAGATACTTTCATCACAGCTGTTCCTCCATCTCACGACTACTTCTTCAGTTTCCTCTGATTTACTCCCCTTCTCCACTAATCCATACAAGTTGTCATTATCCAATTATCTACTTTGGAGAAATCAAGTCGAACCCTTGCAATTCACGTTTCCTACAATATGTATAGGGATTTCGCAAAACAGACTTGGACAAACGGGAGTTGGCAAAGGAAGGATTGGTACGAGGAGGGCAGGGCAGAGGCATCTACCGAAAACAATTCAAAGGCGGAAATCACAAACAATCCTAGAGAACCATGTAATGAGGATGGAGAAGGTGCATTAAAATGTTGAGATTAAAAAGCTGAAGAAAGAGAGGAGGTTGATGATGGGATTGATTGTTGAAAGAACACATAAGCTGCTCATCTCATTCTTAGCTACAATGTTAGAGAATCCTGCCTTTTCAGCTCTTCACTGTCACATGTAATGGAAGGTAAATCTCCACAACTATCTATAGGTATGGATGACTAATAAGTAAGAACGGCATCATCAGTATAAAGGTTACTAATATGGACATACATTTCGTTGCATGATATACTAGGAACTAACCGATACGAGTATATTTTTTTAGCATTATTTTTATGTTGAATTCACTGCCTTCATTCCTAAACTACTATCTTCTTTACTGCATGAGTTATCAAAAAGATGAATCTGCATTGTTGTGGAGAAACGAATTCTAATGTTTTTCTTCTATGGTCTACAACAATGATGCATGAGTGGGTCACAAAATATATGATTTCTTATAATCTACAGGTTCTTTTTTCCAGCATGCACATAAATATGTATGTTACATTACTTGATTAATTAATACATACACTTGCCAATGTGGCATTGACAATTACACAGCCAAAAGGGAAAAAGGAAGCTGTACATGGCTTGGAAGCTCATTTTTTCCCCCTTTTAGTTGATGTTTCCAACTGGAGAAAAAATCAGCATTCTCATAGTTCGTGAGAACTACTATGTACATGGATGCCTGCAAAAGATAAAAGAAAAACCAAACACCAGATGAGGTTGGAGAAGATTTCTTGATCAACGTCAGAAGCTCGCTTTCTATTATCACAAGATACCGTACCAGGATCATGCAAATCCTACTTTCAGCCAAATTCCATAAGCCAAAGAGCTTATTTGTGCTGTTAAACCCTGACTAGTGGACTATTAAACATAGCAGACAAATTCGAGAATGAGTCCAGTCACGTCAGTGGTAAGGCTTGGAAGGGTAGAAATCCTAATTCGTATTCAGAAGGCAGGATCCTCCATGAGGTACTAGGAGACAGGGTTATAATTTATGCAAAATGTGAATCTATGTAGATCAAAAGGTTGGTAGTGGATATATATAGTTAATAAAGCGATAAGAAATTAAAGAATTCGGCAACCTAAGAAAACTTGAATGATTGAACAATTGATTGTGGTTTCTATTATTTATTTTTACTTTTAGGGTTGGACATGTCAAGCTTACTATAACATAGAAGGGTTCACAGTGGGGCTAACCAAGATGAAGTTGTAAATAGAGAAACCTTACATCATGTGAGCAACGTTCCCATCTGAAATGAAATAGAACTAAAAATAAGAAGATAATCCTTCCTTCATGCACACAATTTCATGTGAGCAAATGCAGTTCAGCAGAACCTGGCCGAGTTGGTGAAAACTTAATCAATGGTTTCAAAGATTTCATGATACTGGAAAAGGGGGGCCTTTGCCAAGATTCACTGCATATTTAGAGATCAAAGTGAGTAAAGAATATTATGTTCAGTTTTAGAATTGAGGTAAAAATGATAATTTGTTCTATAAGCTCTTATATTTCTCAATACATGGGACCATTTTCCACAAAAGCTATAATTGAAGTGAATATGTGCATACAAGTAAAAGTAGTACAAATGCCTTCGAAGGCAGAAGGCTGACATAGTGGAATTATATGGTCCCGCAAGAAATAAACCAATTAGTAGAAATATCCGACTCAAATGCATTTGAAGCATTTGACAAGTAACATTCAGATAATATAAGATCTGCGTGTAGCACTAAATTCATCTCCTTTTATGCAAACCCAATGCATTCCAAATATATACTTCAACTGGATAAAAACTCACTTGGCCCAGCAGGCTTCTATAATGGTTGCTATTTGAGGATTCACACCCGGAGGAATTTCTAGCCTTCTCCCTTTAAAACCAACAGCTGCCACAACCTAGGGCATTTGAAAGAAACATAAACCTTTATGCTCAGATAAGCTCAAAGAGAAAACAAAAACCTTATAGGTGTTAAGCGCAGTAACACATATTCATGCATAAGCAATCTTCAAATGGTTAATTTCACTAGGAGAATTAAAAAGGTCAGCCTAGGCTAGGGTTCCCCGGTTTCTTTTTCTATAAGAGCAGTAACACAGGTTCATGCATAAGCAATCCTCAAAAGGATAATTTCACTAGGAAAATTAGAAAGGTCAGCCTAGTCTACAGTTCCCCTATTTCTTTTTCTATTAGTAATTTTTCTTCACGCTTCCTTCAATTACAGGTACTGAGAACCCTGGTTCCCTAGCAGAACTTTACTGTGGAGAGTTTCAAGTAAATACTTAAATTGCTTAACATTCTAAAAGAGTTCAATAGCCTCTTAATTTGGAGAATGCTCATACAGATTTGTTTCTATCACATGATACTGTAGCACTGAATACAAAATTGACCAACCTGTGCAGGGTTCAGGTTATCCCAAGGTTGCTGCAATGTTGCCAGCTCCCACAAAATCACACCAAAACTGTATACATCTGATTTTTCATTTGATGGTTCATCACGGAGCACTTCAGGTGCCATCCACTCGGGCTACAAATGAAACGAAAGAAACTTCGTATACAATGAGAGCACAATGAAGACTAACGCGTTAGAAGATTATATATGAGCAACTAAACTAACAGTTCCTGCAGCAGACTTGGATGAAAGAATGTGTTTGCTTTTAAACGGGAAAGACCAAAATCACAGATCTGATCAAGACAATACACCATTAAGTAACTAAAAAAAATAAAAGATTGACAATAAAGGAAGTCTACTATAGTAAAATGAATATCAACAAGGCAATATACAACTTGAATGCAAAATCAGAATCAATTAAATAATGACAATCAAGCTCTAGATTGCTGGATAAATAAATGTATGAAACGTAGGGAATGGGAATGGGAATGCACCTTCATTAGTCTTAAGAATTTCAATCAAAACAGAATGCAACAGCTCTTGAGAGTAACAAAAGTAGTTGGCATTCTATTTTCATTAATATAAAGATGCTTATTTTTGTTAATGATAAATTATCTCATTATAGTTTTGCATTTATCATTCTGTAGAGAAATATACTCAGACAACTCAATATTAGGATTTGCTATAGATATGATCTTTACCTTCACAGTATACTTTTTGTCAACTAAGAAATTAGGAGATTTCAGGTCTCGATGCACAACAGGAGGATTGCGTTTGTGCAGATAGTTCATCCCTTTCGCCTGTACAGGAAGGAAAATCAAGAAACCAGAATGTTATTGGCCACAAAAATAATTTTCTATTCAACTTGGGTAAATACCACATCATAAGCCATGCTCAGCCGACGTTTCTCATCCAGTGCCTCTCTTGCACCGGGTTTATGCAAAAGTCTGTATAGACTACCTCTGAAAGAAAAACGCAAAGGTGGTTCTGTTACAGAACCCATATTTTGCAGCGTAGCATTGATAGGATATGGCCCATCAATAAGGCCCAATACCCAGAAGCAGAGGCCCAATGCCCAGAAGCAGCTCGGCGGCCCAACACCTCGGCCCATCAAGAGCAGCTCGGCTGGCCCAATAGCACGGCCCACTTACTATAAATAGCCATAAACCGCCTCTCTCATCTATAAATACTAGATGATAGTTAAATTAGAAGAGGGACAGAATCACTTTCTGTAATCTATACATCAGCTCTCATCTAATTCATAATAAACAAGCTCCCTTCTCCGTGGACGTAGACTTCATTAAAAGTCGAACCACGTAAACCTCGTATCGTTTACTTTCAAATCATTGTGCAAATCTCACTTCGAGAATCGGCGATCGATCACTGGCGCCGTCTGTGGGAAACGAAGTAAATTTTGTGTCCGATCACTATTTCCGAAGTGAAAACACAATGGTTAGATCCACCCGATCTACTGCCATAGCTGCTGCTGCTAAAGGAAAGCAAAACGAGGTTGAGATACCTCGTAATCCACCTCGTCCATCTACTAACGAAGGGGAGGGACACTATGCTCGGTCTGCCAGGCAGGCCACGAACCGCCGAACTCCCGAAGGGCATGTAGAAGATGTCCTTTCTCACCGAGCTGATGACTCCGTTAGCAGTAGAAGATTGAATCAAAACCATCAAGGGAATGCCACACTTCAACCTCTGCTCGGCCATGCGCTCAAAGCATATCTAGACCTCCACGAGCAAGATTTCCTCAAATTCGCCGAACAGCATCAACAACGAGGTCAGTGCGAAGAGGATAAAGCAGGTCCATCACAGCGACCCCAGGCTTCGGAGCAAATCGCCGATGAGAGAGATGACGAAGTCCCCCGAAGACTGCATAATCGCCGAGGTAACATTATTTCACCTCGGCGAGGCTCAACATCACCTCGTCAAAACGTCGACCATTACCGACGTGACGAGGAGCATCGAAGAAAGACTCCACCTCGTCAGAACGTCGACCATTACCGACGTGACGAGGAACACCGAAGAGAGAAGACGCCACCTCGTCGAAACGTCGACTATTCTCGACGTGACGAGGACGAACACCGAGAGGGAAGATTCACTGTTTACAGCAGAATCATTACCCCCTTCACCAACAAAATCCTCTACACACCACTCCCTTCAGCATACAGGGTCCCACCAATCAAACCCTACAACGGTTCTTGCGACCCGAGCAACTTTCTGTCGCAATATCAATATAATATGCTGAACCAGGGACTGGCCGAGGATGTTTACATGTGCAAAGTCTTCCCCGAATTGTTGGTCGACAATGCACGGAAGTGGTTTGACAACCTTCCTCGCAGCAGCGTAGGGTCGTATTCCGACCTGCTGGACGCCTTTGAGAGGCGTTTCTTCCAAAAAGCCGAAGCCAAAATGAGTTCGGCCCAACTCCTTACCCTAAAACAAGGACAAGGAGAATCCATTAGCGACTTCCTAGCTCGGTTCTACAACGAGAGCCTCAAGGTTGATCGCCTCTCCGACGATGTTCTCATTTCGGCGTTCCAAAACGCCATTCACTCCGGCACACTTTTCAGGGATCTCGTGAAAGAGCGCCCCCAAACCTCCAAACAGCTATGGAGGATTGTTGATGCGTTCGCCGAAGCGGATGAAGCGGACAGGAAGAAACGAGCTACTGACCGACCTGAAGGTCAGGATAAAAGGAGAAGAGAAGAACGAGCTGATCAAGGGCAGCATCGACGAGGTGCTCTTGAAAGAATCCAACGAGGTCCATTAGCATCTCGCCTCGGACCTCGGCATAATCCAGAGCAAGATCGGATCGCTCCGCTGAACCGATCTCGGGCAGAGATTTATGAGCTTCACGCGAACTTGTTCCAAAGACCTCCACCACTATCCCGAACTGGATCAAGCAGACGATCGCAGGATAAATACTGCGAATTCCATGGCGGCTACGGACATGATACCGAGGAGTGTCGCAATCTTGCCTCGGAAATCGACCGCCTAACACGAGATGGCACTCTAGGAGGATACCGAGGTCAAAATCAACCGGATACTCAACCTCGGGGCAGAAACAAACGAAGAAGGAATAAGGGAGAAAATTGCAAACCCAAAGATAAGAAGACAAGACGGGATGACGAAGACGATGACGAGAATCAACCTCAGTATGACGGAGTCATCGCCGCCATCATCGGAGTGCCCCAAGGCTCAACAAGGTCGTCGCTGAAGGCAGAAGCTCGGAACCGACCCGCGGAGGAGCCTTCGTACAAAAGGTTCAAAAAAGACGAGGTCGTTATTTTTTCTAATGACGACCCTGTTCCTCATGCCTCGCCTCATCAAGATGCCACTATTATCGAGGCCGTGGTGGCTAACAAGTTGGTACACCGAGTCTTTGTTGATAGTGGAGCCTCGGTCAGCGTACTCTTCAAAGGTTGCTTCGGCAAACTTGACATTGAAGAAGCGCGCTTAAAGCCGGCACCCATTCCATTGAAGAATTTCACACAAGGGGAGACCTCAACAGATGGAACGGTCTCACTCCCCGTGACGGTAGGACGAAGTCCATTATCCACTACAAAGATAATCCACTTCTTTGTCGTCAAAGCCAACTCTCCCTACAACATTATATTAGGCAGAGATTGGCTGATAGCGACACGAGCAGTATGCTCGGCCTACCATTTGATGATCAAAATACCTTCAAAGAATGGAGTTATCACGCTTCGGGGAAATCAAACACAGGCCAAGGAGTGCATGCAGGTCGCACTCCGAGGTTCTGGTGTACAACATCCCCAAGCATAGCAATTACAGAACCCCGGCGCGCCGAAGTCAACCTCGCCTGCTGCAGAACCTCTAGAAGACGTCGTACTCTATGAAAACGATGTGTCCAAGATCGTCAAGGTCGGCTTCGTCGGGGGTGCCGAACTCCGAGGTCAAGTTATTCAACTACTTCGGGAGTTTAGAGACATTTTTGCCTGGTCTCCCTTAGACATGACCGGGGTATCACCAGATATTATAACTCATCACCTCCACATCGACCCCGAGGTAAAACCAGTTCGGCAAAAGCAACGAGCCTTCGCTGCCGAGAGAAACCAAGTAATACGCGACGAGGTACGCCAACTGCAACAAGCTGATATTCTATTCGAAGTAAAATATCCGACATGGTTGGCCAACCCCGTGATGGTGAAGAAGCAAGTAGGAGGATGGCGCATGTGTGTTGATTATACCGATCTCAATAAACACTGCCCTAAAGACTGTTATCCCCTCCCCAACATTGATAAAAAAGTAGAAGCCCTCGTCGGTCACGAGGTTTTTAGTTTTCTTGATCTGTACAAAGGCTACCATCAAGTCCTTATGACTACCGAGGACGCTCCGAAGACAGCCTTTATTACAGACTTCGGCATTTTCGCTTATAAGAAGATGCCCTTTGGACTTAAAAATGCTGGAGCTACATATCAAAGGATGGTTGACAAAATATTTGAACTTCACATCGGTCAGATTGTTGAAGTATATGTCGACGACATCGTTGTCAAAAGCAAAAAAGTCAACACTACCTTAAACGACCTCCAGGTCATCTTCAAATTGCTCCGCGAGGTAAACCTGAAGTTAAACCCCGGAAAATGTACTTTCATGGTCCAGTCCGGAAAATTCCTAGGGTGTTGGGTTTCCCGCGAAGGATTAAAAGCTAATCCAGCAAAAGTTAAAGTCGTCCAGGAGATGCAAGCGCCGAAGTCAATACGCGATGTACATCGGTTGACGGGCTGCTTGGCCGCGTTAAGCAGATTCTTATCTAAAGCAGCCGAGAAGCAACTCCCATTCTTCAAAGTCTTGAAAAAAGCCCCGAGCTTCGAGTGGAATGACGAGCACAAGTCAGCCTTCGAGAGTTTGAAAAAATACCTCGACAACTTGCCCACCTTATCCGTCCCAAACGAAGACGAGGTTCTTTCCCTATACCTCGCCGCTTCGGACGAATCAATAAGTGCAGTCTTAGTTCGAGAAGGACCTCGGCAATTACCTATATACTTCATAAGCCGAGCTCTAAAAGGACCAGAAACGAGGTACCAACCTCTGGAGAAGGTCGCACTTGCCCTGGTAAATGCTGCAAGACGACTTCGACCATATTTTCATGCTCACCCGATACAAGTCTTGACCGACCTACCACTTCGGCAAGTGCTTACGAAGCCTGAAGCTTCGGGGCGAATCGCCAAGTGGGCGGTCGAACTTAGTGAGCACACCATCTCCTTCGCACCTCGGCAAGCTATCAAGGGGCAAGCGTTGGCGGATTTCCTGGTGGAAACAGTATTCACCGAGCCTCCGAAGCCTACCAAACCTGCCGAGGAGAATATCAAAGAGAAAATGCCGAAGACACCCCCCATAGATTGTTGGAAAGTCTATGTCGATGGAGCGTCGGGCAAAAAGGGAAGCGGAGCTGGAGTTTTATTCATCAGTTCGGAAGGGAAACAAATCCCTTATGCTTTGCGGTTAAGCTTCCCAACCACCAATAACGAAGTGGAATACGAAGCCCTAATAGCTGGACTTCGCCTCGCGCAAAACCTTCAGATACAGGCCATCCAAGTCTACAGTGACTCCCAGGTCATAGTGAGCCACGTCCTCGGAAAATATGAAGCACGAGATGAAAGGATGAAGAAGTATCTCCACAAGGTTAGAACTTTACAAGAAAGCTTCTCATACTTCGAATTGATACGAATCCCGAGAGATGAAAACGACCGAGCTGATGCATTAAGCAAGCTCGCGTCGTCATCCACAGCCTCTCCGGTAGAAGAAGTGGCGACCCGAAGCATAGACGAAGCCGAAGTGAACGCAATAATCGATGACGAGCCGAGCTGGATGACACCACTTCAAGATTATTTAGAAAGAGGCGAACTCCCTGATGATAAAATTGGAGCTCGGAAGCTTCAGAACAAATCAGTCAAATATGTCCTAGATCGGGGAGTATTGTACAAAAAATCCTATCTTCAACCTCTTCTAAGGTGTGCAGGACCCAATCAGGCGGACTACATCTTACGCGAAGTGCACGAAGGATCCTGTGGCAGTCATGTCGGAGCTCGGACTTTAACCAGAAAGATTATGAGATGGGGATACTACTGGCCGACCATGCTACGAGACGCAGTCGACCTCATCAAAAGATGTCCGAAGTGCCAAATTCATGCAACAATAACGAGGGTACCTCAAACCGAACTGACCACCATGCAAAGCCCCTGGCCCTTCATGCAGTGGGGAATAGACATCGTCGGTCCCTTTGAGCAAGCCCCCGGCCAACTACGATTCCTAATAGTCGCCATCGACTATTTTACGAAGTGGGTAGAGGCCGAGCCTCTTGCAAAAATTACGAGCAAAAAGGCCCTCAACTTCGTTTGGAAGAGTGTAGTTTGTCGCTTCGATATACCTCACATCCTCGTCTCGGACAATGGGACTCAATTCACGGATAAGGCATTCAAGGAATGGTGTGACGAGCTCAATATCCAGCAAAAATTCACCTCGGTAGCGCACCCTCAGGCGAATGGTCAGACTGAAGTCACAAACCGGACAATAGTCAAAGGTTTAAAGACTCGTCTCGATAAAGCCAAAGGAGATTGGGCTGAAAACTTACCCCAAGTCCTATGGTCCTACCGAACTACACCTCGGACATCCAATGGAGAAACACCATACAGCCTCGTCTACGGAACCGAGGCAGTAATCCCAGTGGAGATCGGCCTACCGAGCCCCCGAACTATAAACTTCACGACCGATGCCAATGAAGAAGGCCTCCGAACTAATTTGGATTTGTTGGAGGAAAAACGAGAACGAGCCTACATACTAGAAGCTCGGTACAAACAACAAGTAGCTCGGTATTACAACAATCGAGTGAAACATCGACAGTTTCAAATAGGCGACCTCGTTCTCAGGAATAATGAAGTTAGCAAGTCAAAGAAGCTCGGTAAACTTGAAGCCACCTGGGAAGGTCCGTATCAAATCCAAGATGTCCTCGGCAAAGGCTCATACAAGCTCGTCCACTTATCTGGGGAGCCAATACCCCGAACTTGGCATATTTCTCATTTAAAGAAATATTATTTGTAATTTATGTAGTTTGTATTTTATTAAGTTCTTTTATGAAGCATTTTTTATGTACATACTACGTTAGATCCAAGTTAAGCTAAAACTCCAAATTGAGAGTAGCAGTCAAGCGCGCGTGAAGAGACCACTTGATTAAATCGACAAACAAAGAACTTCAAAGCCTAAACTTCGTCCCTAACCGAAGTGGCTACCCGAAGTCTCAAAACTTCGCCTTCAACCACCTGAAGTCTCCAAACTTCGCCTTCAGGCGAAGTAAAACTTCGGTGTCGAACGAAGCTATTACGAAGTACGAGCCAGTCATCACAAATCGAAGCAAACTTGATTACACAAATTAAGTAGAGCATTAGAGAAGTAATGACAAGTAAAGTTGTATTTTATTTCATAAAGTACATATTACAATCAGCTTGGAGGATCTGAGCCCGGAGACCTACTACTATAACTAAGGTATTTCTCCACGAAGCCCATACCCGAGCTAGAGCTGGCGCCGCCATGACCGAGCACCGAATCCAAAAAAGCCATCCCCTCACCACGGCCAAAACCACCTCGGCCTCGACCTGAAGGTGCAGATTGACCTCGGCTTTGAGACACAGCTCGACCTCGGCTTGAAGGCACAGCCCGACCTCGACCGCCTGAAGCACGCCGCCCTCCACCTCGGGACATGATGGCAAGAGTCTCTTCTCGAGTTCGACCCAAAGTGAGGGGGGCGCCAGCCGAACTTCTTTCCAACTGACCCGAAGAGGAAGCCTCGAGTGAAGTCTTCTTAGACTCGATCCACCTCTTCAGCTTCGGGTTCCTCTTCTGAACAATTTTATACATGGATCCGAGCTTGAGGAGCGCCTCTTCCTGCTCGCGAACTTGCCAGGAGTCATCGCCGTACCTTTCTCGGTACTCCCTCGCTCGAGCTCGGACCTCCTTTATTTGTGTAGAGACCTCGTATATGGTTAGGCCACCGCTTCTATGTATACGTTCTTCATACTCTTCGTGCTCCTCGCCTATGGCCTTAAAAGTCTGCAGATCGTCCTTGACGTTCTGGAACTTGTCTTCCAGCTCCAGAAACTTCGCATGCTCTTCGTCAAGCTTCTCCTGAGCTGACCTAAGCTTCGCCTCGAGCTCGGTCTCGATGTTGGTAGCTCGGCTTTTCCAACACGCGACCTCGACCTCGGCAGCCTCGGCAGCACGACGAAGCTCGCTTATTTGTTGTTCAAAATGCGAAGTATTGGAGAAGTCAAAGGCAGGCTACAGCAGCAAAAAATTAAACAGTTCAGCACAAAGCGCAGTTCGACAACATATACTTTATATATACATGTGGAAAAAGCGCCGCCCTAGCGGCGACGTGATACAAACTAAAAAAAAAAAAAAAGAAGAGAAAGCTAACTATCGCCCACCTCGGGCTCCTCAGCGCCGCCCTCACCGCCTCCCTCCTCGGCCTCGGCCGGCCGCCTCCTCGCCAGATCGGCGATGACAGCTTCGAGACTGTCATCCCGATCCGCAGGGCAGCGGCGAACTGCCTCCTCGGAGAGCGGAGCCCTCTCCCGCGCCAGCCTTTCGACCACCGGGATCACCGCGGTGTGTTCCACGAGTACTTCGGCGTACTCCTGCAGCATCTCTTCCTTTGACATCACCTCATACCCGTACTTGACTTTGTCAAGCTCGGGGTAATCCTGGGCGACACGGTCGAGCGCTGCCGAAGTAATCGGAGTACTCATGGCACTCACCAGATGCGCCGCCACTGTGCCGAAGTACTTGGAGCGGAAGATCCGCTCGGCGAGGGCTCGGAACACTCCACCCTGCTCCGCCGCCATCCGGGCCACCCTCTCCTTCTCCTCGGCAAGCTCCTCCCTCAGCCTTGCCGCCTCGGCCTCCGCCGCCGTCGCCTTCCGCTCCGCCGCGAGCAGCTCGACCAAAGTTCTGGCCTCCTGCTCCTCCGCCCTCGCCGCCTCGGCCTTTGCTCCCTCGAGCTCGGCTCTCAGGGCCCTGAACTGGTCGACCCCGCCGACGATGAAGCTCGAGAGGGCACTCAGCCCGTCCAGTGCCACATCGGCCTCCTGCACAGGATATGTTAATACAGAACAAAGAAAAAAAAAAAATAATAGAAGACAAACTTCTTCCACTCACCTCGGGGAACGAAGCCATCCGAGCCTCCCCCGACCCGGATGCCCGAGCATCCGGGCCCCGTGCCACCTCCCTCCGAGGCTCCTCCAGATCAATCACGGGTGGAGTCGCCTCGGCCTCCACCATCTCCGCCCTCTCCCGGCGCGGCATCTCCTCGGCGGCCGAGGTGACTCTCGGCCTCTTCTTCTTCTTCCTCAGCGCGGCTTGAAGAACCTCGGGATCCACTGCAGAAGAAAAACAAAGCATTAAAGTCCAGTTCAGACAAACGAAGTCAAAGTGCTAGTTCGGATAACGAAGACAAACTACACTACGGAGCCTCACCCGGATCCACGTCGGCCAGGGCGTCACATGGGCTCAGCCCAAGCCTCGACAGCTCCTCCTCGGCGTAAGTCCTTTTGACGGCGCCGAGGTCCATCAAGCTCGTCTCGAGCTCGCCGACGGGATCCACCCTCAGTTGAGGGCCGAACTTGGCCACCGACCAGCCGTAGAGGGGCACACCTTCAGCTCGGCAGAAGAAAAATTTCTTCTGCCAATTCGACACCTTGGACGGGGTGACCAACTTAAATTTATTTACTGGTGAAAGGTAAACCCACCCAGTTGGCCCCCGCTTCACTCTAAAAAAACGGAGTAAAGACTCCAGTGACATCGGCCCACCTCGGCGACCGACCTCAACGCAAAAACCTACTACCTGCTTAATGGAAGCAGGCGCAAACTGACCCAAGGGCAACTCAAATCTATCTAACAGCTCAACAAAAATAGGGTGTAACGGAAAACGAAGACCAAAATGGAGGTAGTCTTCATAAACAGTGAAAAAACCTACAGGAGGAGAGCAACCTCTATCCTCCTCCCTAGGTAAAATAAGCTCTGCAGACTCGGGAAAACAAAATTTTCTCGCAAGATTGCACATGTGGGACTCACTCATAATGGAGACGCACTCTAAGGCAGCCTCCGACCCAGCTAACGGGGAATACTCTACGAGTCGGGGAACAGGGGGTAGAGCCGCTCGGGTAAAGACCCTCACGGTGACCCTCGCCGGAACACTCCTAAGCGGCGACGGAGATTCAACAATCTCCCTACCGCTTGGAGTGTGAGAAGAAGAAACAGAGAAAGCAAAAGAGGAAGTGGAAACAGCAGCCATTATAGCACAGTACTTACTTGTTGAGAAAATTTGAAGGATTTACTTCTCGAAGATTGAAGTCGACAATGGCAAAGAGGTTGGAAGCTTTTTTTTGCAGGAGAAAAATAGATACTAGGGTTGCGAAAAGTGAAAAGTATTGGTTAGCTTCCAAAGGAAGCCTTTATAGACGTCAAATCACCTTTTCCCAACCGCCTCTTTTTCAAAATCCCGCCCCTTCAGCTCCTCCAACAGAAAAGCGACGCGTGTCACCCACGACCCTCTACAACAGCTGTCTCCCACCACCACTATTTCTACCTCGGCTACAGCCAGAGAGTTACTTCTACCTCGGCTACAGCCAGAGAGTTATTTCTACCTCGGCTACAGC